>PVHY01000505.1:0-224873 GCA_004024945.1 Uropsilus gracilis | reverse complement strand
TCATTGGGCTCTTTATTGGAATTGCATTGAATCTATAGATGGCCTTTGGTAGTATAGCCATTTTGATGATGTTGATTTTTCCGATCCATGTACAGGGAATGTCTTTCCATTTTTTTACATCATCTTCTATTTCTTTTAAGAATGTTTTATAGTTTTCTTTGTATAGGTCTTTTACGTTTTTTGTTAGGTTAATTCCCAATTATTTGATTTTCTTTGTTGCAATGGTAAATGGGGTGTTTTTTCTAATTTCTTCTTCTTCTGATTGATTCTTTGCATATATGAATGCTGTTGATTTTTGCGTGTTGATTTTGTATCCAGCTACCTTACCAAATCGGTTTATTATTTCAATCAGTTTTTCTGTTGATTTTTCTGGGTTCTCTACATAGAGAATCATATCATCCACATATAATGATAACTTTATTTCTTTGTTCCCTATTTGGATTCCTTTTATGTCTTTCTCTTGTCTTATTGCCCTAGCTAGGACTTCCAGAACTATGTTGAAAAGGAGTGGAGAGAGTGGGCATCTTTGCCTGGTTCCGGACTTTAATTGGAATGGTTTCAGTTTTTCCCCATTGAGGATGATATTTGCTGTGGGTCTATCATATATAGCTTTTATTATGTTTAGGTATGATCCTTTTATACCAATTTTTTCCAGGGCTTTCGTCATGAAAGGATGCTGAACTTTATCAAATGCTTTTTCCGCATCTATTGATATGATCATATGATTTTTGTTCTTCTCTTTATTGATGTGGTGGATGATGTTGATTGATTTTCGAATGTTGAACCATCCCTGTACACCTGGGATGAATCCTAGTTCACTTCTTAATGTTTAACTCTTACTGTGTCCAACTGTCTTATACCCTAACAATTACCTGTTCAACCGGTGTTCTCCAAGCTTGTGTGAACTTCAGAATCACTGAAAGAACTTCTCAAAATAGACTTCACCCAAAACCTCTTGATTCAGTTTGCAGAATGAAAAGTCTCTTTAATTTAGGCACAACAAATTTTAACAATATATTAGCAAGACAAATCTAGCAATATATAAAATAAATAATATATCATGATCCATTGGGGTTTATCCAAAGAATGTAAGGTTAGTTCAGAGTAATAATTAATAAATGTAATTCATCATAACAACAGACTGAAAATGCAAAACAATATGATTATCTCATAGAAGCAGAAAATATATTTAAACAAATTTATTATTTTTCTGGATGAAAATTCTCAGGAAACTAAAAAGCAAGAAATTTCTTTCACTTTATAAAAGCTATCACTAAGAATAGTGAATGTCATTACTAACAGCAAAACAAAGCAAAGCTGAAATGTTTTCTCTTATTATTATGATTTCACATTTTATCAGAAACCCTAGACAAAGTCATAAAGATAGCATAAAAGACATATAAATTTAAAAAGAATGTAAGATCATCAGTGACTGTTAACATTATGAGAAAGAGGAGAGAGAGAGAGAGAGAGAGAGAGAGAGAGAGAGAGAGAGAGAAAGAGAGAGAGAGAGCACCAGATTTTATATGTGCTCTCATGGGAAAAAGCAGCATACTATAAAATAGCCTTGCTTCCCCACCAAAGGAAAATATACATTAAATATATAGAAAAAGTATAGAGATATGACCAGAATATTATTCAAATGATTTGGCCACTACAAGGAGCTGAAAAATATGTAAAATATGAATGACTAGCAACTAACATAATCCAGGTTTATAAAACAATTTCTAGTGGAAAATGTTCTCTTTCTTTCCAACAAACTAATTATAAGGGAGAAAAAAGAAGTGGAAGTAATCTATAGAATGAAAGTCTTATGCAATCTATCAGTCACTTGCAATATGTAGGCCTTCTCTACATGGTCATGATTAGAACAAACAAATGTAGCATTTCACATAATATGTGATTACAATGTACACAGTGGATAACTTAAACATATTAGTAATGTCTGACAACTATATTGATTTTACAATTATAAAACAAAGTACTTTATTTCTATAGATGCAGACTGAAATATTTAAGGAATGAATGAAAGTTCAGAGTTGGGAATACAGATAAACTTGTTTTCTAACCAATTGTTAAGTATTGAATCTGCCTGATGAATATTATGGAGGTTCATTAAACTATTCTGACAGCTTTTTAAAGTGCTTACAACTTTCCATAGTAAGAAATTTTAAATAAGATACATAAATGCACACCTTCCCCAAAAAAAGTTTCTCAAATATGTTTTAGTTGGTTCTAACAATCACTTTACAATTTCAAACCTTAATATAGCCAACACTTGAAGTTATAAAGAGGCTTGACCTTTATTATTTTTTCCTTTCTGTTATAAATTTTTCTTGCCCTTTCTAATCTTGCAACTAATGAGCTCTTGAGTTAATACTTATCACTTAATATCTTAAAACCAAAGTTCTTTTCAGAATAACCCTTTGAAATGAACTTTACCATTTCTCAGCCTTATTTTAACATTAGTAATACCGGAAACTAAAATCTCATGCACTTGATTGTAAAAATGTCCACTTTGACAGGTAAATTCTAGTGTTCAAATATCACCACAAACCTTCAAATTCTGTTCTAAATCATTCCAAATGCTGTCGTATCGTGCTGGCACATGCTATACTTTTGACTCTAAAACTGAAAGCAATATGGTATTTTTGAATGTGCAGTCTACAATTTACTTTTATACTTTTCTTAGTTAATGACATTTCATGAGGACATATATTTTTTACAATTTTACTCTATAAATATACAGAATCTACTGGTAAAGGAAGGTGATAACAGCTTTAAATTTGATTAGATAGTAAAAAAGAAAAATGGATTTAAAATTAAAGAATAATATTAAGTTGATGAGAGATTAATCTTCAGTACATGCGCGTTTAGAACTAAATGGGCTGAATAACTGTCAAAAAAGCAGACTTGCTCCAGGTTCAAAAATTAAATTATTTCATTTGACAAAGATGACTAGAACAACTTTCAGGGTAGTAACCCTAGATGTAAAATGGTGATTGGTAAAATGTAGAGCTAATCCTGATATGCAAACGTTCTCAGTAAGGCTTATTTAGAACTAAATAGGATGAAAATACTTCAATGTATTTGGCTCAATTTGATTGACTAGATTGACAGATTTGCTTGAGGGAATCTGATTTGGTTTAATAAGAGTAAAGCTTATTCTGGGAGACAGCAAGAAGATGAGTAGATACCAGAAGGTTATAACAACGAGTTTGGGTTTGGTTGTTGAGGTCACTGCGAAGACTTCACTGCACTGGATCACTGGAATTATTAGATTAGATTACTGGAATCAAATTGATTTGGTGCAATTAAAAAATTCTCCGAGAAATAATAAAAGAAGGTAGATGAGACCTACAGAACAAGGAGACTAGCTTTGACTACTTAGATCAGTGGAAGGTGTTATGTATTTTTTTAAAGTAGGATTCACAAAATCAGAATTGTGATTCAAATTTAAATTAAGATAACAGTTAATAAACACATTTTGTAAAACACCATTAATAATTTTGGTTAAGAACAGTAATCTCTACAATCATTTTAGGACAAATCCAAAGAGGAAAAGTTTGCAAAATGCCATTGAATTCCTCCAAGCATAAAATAAGAATGATTTGAACATGCAGTGGAAAGCAGAGTGCCAGGATTTTTATACCATTACTCCTTTGGCTGAGATCTAAATCAAACCAAATTTATACTAAATTCTATTTTAAATCAAAAATACTATAGTAAAGCTACAGTGTATTGATATTAAGGTAACTTTCCCATTAATCTTTCTGGTAAATGTTTTAAGTTTAAATCTCTTTTAGCATGATCATCAGCACTAATATAATAAATTATACCTCCTATTTTTTATCTTTACTGATCAACTCACTACACTGTTTAAAATTCAAACAGTGTAGTGAGTTGCTAAATGGAACATTGTCCAAAATGTCTAGTTAGTTGATTCTCTTCCTTCAGACTCCATTCCTACTTGTACATATTAATTTGCCAAGGGATAGATAGAGTATCCTGAGGGAAGAACACAAAATAGTTTTCACTTTATCAACTGATAAAGAAAGTAGAACTTTTTAGATCCTAGAGTCCTAGAGTACTCTATGGTTCCTGAAACACAGTTAATTTAGGAGGAAAAGGACTTGAACATGGTGAGTTGAACTGAAGTGTATCAGAAGCCATTTGTAGTTTATAGTATATCATGGCAGTTATTAACTGAAATTAACTCAAACCAGACATCCTGAAGTATATGTCATGGAAAAAAAGAAAACAGAATCAAAAGACATGTTTGGGTAAATTATACAATATTTGGTGCTAAGTCTTTCTCCTTAAAAACAATAAAGGAAATCTATTTTCTAGACATTAAAGTGTTGATTAAAAACAGACACCCCTATAGAACTGAGACAGAGAATACAGCAATGAAATGACATTTCAAACAATAAGCTACGGTGAACAGACAACAATAAAGCCAGTAGAATCTTCAGGGAGATCTAACAGTATGCTAGGTACTCTCTTAAATTACAGGAAGGGGGAAAACCTCTAATCGAAATCTGAACCTCCAGTTACACATACTGATATTAGGGACTATGAAGATTCTGAATAGATTATAGAGCGCTTATGTAAAGATGACCATAAAATGAGCAATGTTAAACAAGTGTAGGTGTGCCACAAGATACTGATTCCTTTTCTCTCTCAGGTAGGCAGGACCCTGGGCAGCGAAAGTCTCTCCCTCCACCCCAGGAGACAGACACCTTCATCACTGGTTGCTCCTTAACAGTATGTTACTGGCAGCCAGGGAGTTAGGTACTCTGCTACCTGATCAGATGAGAGCCACAGATAATGGGCTCATGGAGTTATAGGAAGTATGCTTTAAGAACCAAGAAGAAAGTTTGAACTTTCTTGGGAGAAAGCACATGTTGGAGTAGTGGCTAAGGATACACAACAGATTATAGATGTGGCAAGTGCAACTCTGATAATACACCAGGGAATCTCCACATATATTAAAAATGTTCTTTTAGTTGTCGTGGCCTTTTCTGGTGACATCAAAGTCAGAAATAGGGTGACTGCTCCAAGAGTGTGTGCATTTTATCAACTTGAGCTTCATCAGTAATTTGAGATACGAAAATATTCTGTTGCATTCATATGTTGCTCATATTAGTCCAAGAACTTCCCATATTTCAATTGGAACTTGAAAAAAGAACAGTTACTTTCTTTAAGAAGCATTTCCAATCTTGTGCATTTTTAATAGTAATGGGAAAACATTAGTGTCTGTTAGAATAGTCTACATGAGTGTAGGAATTCATTCCTTTATTCAACACATAGTTACTGAGCATCTACTATACACCAAACACTGCCCTATGTGTTGGGGGTAGAGAAACAACAATTCCTACATTCACAGTCAGGTCAACAATGAATAAATATTATATACACACTCTGGATATTTACTTTCTATATGGTCCCATTCCTTAAATGCTACCTACTTATCATTGTATACAATTTCATTTCCTCTCTTCTATGTACCAAAAAAATCGGAATCAGAGTCATAATCTTCCTACCATTATCCTGACTGAATCCAATACACATATGAACAACTCAGCCAATATTCTAGCCTCCTATCCCCTTTAGCACTGAATCCTAATAATGATCAATTTTATTCTACTGGCTTTATTACTTTCCCTATTCCCACAGACACAATTGAAATGTGTCACAACCAAAAAAAAAAAATTGCAAATTCAGTTATTCTAGGAACTTGCTTAGTGCTTCTTAGATGAATCTCTAACTTCATAGGTAGCACCAAACCAGAATAGCTCTTTTGTACCACCTCCCTTTCATCTGGCAAAATTTCAATCATGAATTAATCTACATTTCTGCCCTCCTTAAGCTTGCACCCAAAAAAGCCCACAAATATCAGACAGAACAAGAAATATATTCAGGGTAATGAACAGGTAACTTTGTAAAGTATGAGATATTCATAAAACAGTGTGACTATGGGAGAAAATATAGACATAAATAAATTTCAAAGTGTTCCCTAATGAATTTAGTAGCTAAACTTAATTTTAAAATTCTTATTAATTCCCTTGATAGTGAGATATTTAGATAGTACCAATTAGAATTTCCCTTTATTCAATCTAAAACAGTTGGCAGGACACTACCAAATACAACCAGGCCTGATAATGGTTGAAGGTCAAGAAGTACTTTTCAGATCACTATAAAATCATTTTATGGATAAAACTGCTAAACATGAATAAGATAATTACCAAAAACACAATATATGATTCATAAGACAGAGCTTATTTTCCTCCTTCTTGCTCATCAGCAATATGACAGCAGGCCCTTAAAAATAATAAGAGTGCATCCTTAAAATGATATTCTAAGTCAACTTGTCACTATACAAATAGGCTTTTCTCCCACTTATGATAATTTAGGATTGTCTTACTACATTTAGAGAAGATTTTAGAAATTCCACACCTTATATTTCATTTTATGCAGCTATGGTTAACCATAATTAATTTATACTTTCAAAGTAATTGAGAGGACTATTCATTCCAGTAAAGATTATAATTAAATAACATGCTAAAAATTATTCTATTTTCAAATACAATTGAAATTCTAAAGGAAGCTCAATTTGTTTTTAACAAGTAATTAGAATAATATTCAACTATGCATTGTCCTTACCCAGATAAATTATTAGCCATTTTTAATGATATCATTGTTGCGTGAAGTTTCCTGTTGTTAAAAAAATAAAACCTCTAGAACAAGTTTCTGAATCTCTCAAAAATGAAAATAAAATAACACCAGTCACTATATGATTATGATCAAATACAGTTTTAATATATTCTCCAGTTTTGACCACTAAAGGAAATTGACTATTTCCACAAAAATAATTTCCTTTCAAATCATGTAATTTATCATTAATAAAGATATTCAAAAGAATATATTCTGATGAATAATTCCACATAAGAACTTAAAAATATTTTGATTAATGAAAGTATCAGTTAAATATGTGTTCAATATCCCAATGAAAGTGCTTAAAGAAATAATAAGTTCTAGTGCATATAAAGAAGTCTTATTACTAGATAGGCACATCTTTTATTTATTTTATGAATATTGGAAGCCTACTTTATATTGACCCTGTGTAGGCACTAGGTATACAATGATAAGTAGACACAGTCTCTAAGCTCATAGAACTCAGAGCATAGTGGGGACACAGAAAATAGATGGGCAGAAATACCTAAATATAAATCAAGTAGGCACCAGGGGAGGAATTGGAGGAAACAAAAAAGGTAAGAGCACATTAGACTATGTATAAGGCTACCAGGAGGGGGATGTAATAAGGTGGGAGCCAAGGGGACAGAAGGTGCTAATGGAGAATTATCAGGGCTTTGATGGTGAAATAATAAAATTGTAGAGGTGTAAACTTACACCCCTAATCCTAAGACACATACCGCTAAGACACATCCTATAATGTAAATCAACATGACTAATAAACATAACTGTAAAAATTATATATGAAATCAATAAGATTTAAAGAAAAAGAATTTTCTTTTAATGGCACTCTCTCAAGATAGAGTGATCAGAGAAAGCTTCTTAAAGGAGGTTGCATGTAAGCAGAGTTCTAAAGGCTGAGATGGAACCATCACTAGAAGGAGGAAGAAGCACAGCCTGAGAGGAGTTTAAAAAGGGGGGGGAAATAAAAGAAAGATCATTTGGTTCTAAGGAACTGAGAGAACATTACTGAGAGAACTAGGGAGTCAGGCGTTGTAGTACATTGGTAGGCCAATCTGCATCTGTTTCTTATTGACCTTAGCAGTTAAACAGTCACACTAGGCAGCACAGGACAGGCCAGAGCTGGGGTGGGGGTCAGGGAGCACTGGGAGCCAGGTAATCCCCCAGAAATCTTCACACCCTTTCTCAGTGCTATCTTTTATGCTTTTTCTGAGTGTCCCTTAGCCCCTCTCTCTCAGGCCCAGGTGTGCACACTTACACAGGCGAGCACCCACTAGGATGCTCAATCAAGAGAGGACACACTACAGGTGCTGGCTTTACAGGCTAATAGAGGAAAAAAGCCTGAACAACTCATTTATCCTACAGGCATTGAGAGGAAAGGCATGGAACAGTGAGCTAGAGTGAGCTAGAGTACCCAGACCATACAGACCCTAAAAAATACCAGCTATTGGTGCTAGGATTACAAAGTGGTCTGTGCAAATTGATTATGTAAAGGTCTTTGCCATTGTGAATAAGCATCATGGAAACACTGAAAGCATTAGTGGTTGAAGTTAAAATTTTGCAGTATCTTGTTTTGTAGTATCTTGAAAATATTTCCCCCCAAATTTGTTAACCAAACAGGCAAATGATTACATTCTAAGTAAAGAAATGGATAACTGTAATGTACTTGAAAAATGCAATCCCTCAACTAAGGTATCACTTTAAAATCTTGGTCACACTAATAACTGACCATAGTGAACACACATACATTCATGTAGGTGGGTAAATCCTTAGAATCAAATACTGACCCTCCAGATTCTACACACTTTGCTGCTCACTGCTCATTTTGGAAAATTTAGGCTTGCTGTTGAATCTTGGAGGTGCCCACATGTGAGAGCCAGAGGTGCCAGAGGAATCTTTTTTCCCAACCAGTGTTAAAAATAAACACCAAATCCTTTTTTCCGGAACCAACAACTGTGAAGTTTTATATATACTCCAGGGGCCCAGGGGAAGTTAATCTGAGGCTGAGACTACTGAAATGCTGACCCCTATTTGGTTTCTTCTGCTAATTCTTTCTTAGTTTCCACTGGGAACAGCTAATGCACCAATGGAACACAAATCCTTCCCTCACTATCTTTTTTAAGATATAATGCATTTAATCATTCATTTATTTGCTCTACAACAGGGCTTTATGCATTCATCTTTGTACCCTTTTGCCCTTTTTTAATAAACATATACCAGCTGTATCATATAAAGTACTGAGCATATAACAAGAAAAAAAGTTTAATGTAACCTTACATCTAAATATATCCTAATTAAGCTACATGGATTTGATTAGTCAAATTATATGCTATTAATTAAACTAAATGAAGTTGAATTCGATTGTATTTAATCAATTGACCAAATGAAGAAGGTACAATTCAAAATCGTTCCTGAAGTAAATATATCTTTCATAAAAGCAAAACATATGTAGTATTTCAAAACCTCTACAAACATAAAATCACTATGAAAGTCTATGATAAAAATGGACTCTGTATAGCATAAATTACTCACAATTGTTTTGTTTATAAGTAGTTCTTACATACTTGGTACATTTTTATGAAAGGTATTTGTAGTACAACAGTTTATAGACACATTTCCCCTAGACCTAATGTTACTGATTTCTAGTTTAACTATAGCAACTCATTATAAATTATTTAACCTATGATATACTTAAACTACTATATATTTTCTATGGAAAAATGTGTTCATGTTGGTGCAATTGTTACCTAATAAAGCAAACAAAATCTCATAAAAAGAAATCCCCTCTGCTCCATTGCTATGGCTCATACTCCTCCTGAGGGTGTGTTCTTGGATTGCACCAGGCAGATGCCTTCATCCTAGTGCTTCTACCTCCCCACTAACCATACCATCCCTTCTAGTATCTGTCATTTCCAGTCAAGGCTTTGACAATGCTTCTCTTGAGTCATCACAAATTCCAGTGATATCCTAACCCCTCCACCACTATCCACCTGAAATTCACCTGCATCTTCCATAGGGTACAGGATGTGTCACACAGATTCCTTATATCCCAAAATGTGGAGACTGAAGGACACACCAGTAGCTGGAGGGAATGATGACAGATGGGAATCATAGTAGCAACCAGCCTTTGGGGGCTTATTTTATTTTATTTTATTGAGACTATGTCTTGCTATTGCCCAGGGAACTGCAGACTCATGTTGCCATAGACTCAAGCAATCCCCAGCCTCAGCTTTCCAGGTAGTTGGGATTACAGGCATGCACCACCATGCCCATCTATTTTTTTGGAACTAGATCTCACTACATTGTACTGAGCGGGACTTGAACTGCAATCCCTGGTCCCCGCCATGGCTTCCTAGGCTGCCGCTTACAGGCATGCTCCACCATGTCTGGCTTTGGGGCTAATTTTAAAGTGTTCGGAATGGGCATTGGCCATTCAGACTAGGCACTTTTCCCCCTGGGAAAGTCAACTGGAAGGCCACCAGCTTGTACCTGAAGCCCAAGTCAGCACAAATTTAGAAAACAAGGACACTCACTACCGAAGAGCTTCAGGACACCACAGTCAAAAAGGGTTATACGACAAGCCTAGATGCTCAGAGGCACTAACAACTATTTAAGGTCCATTAAGCTGAAAGAAGAGAAACAACGAAAAAGAAGACAGACAAAACAATAGAAACCACACCTAGTCACACATCCACTCTCTGAAAAGGAACTTGCCCCTACAATAGCCAACTGAAACAAGATATAATCACCACAGCAGCAAAAGCACAAAGGTAGAGCTAACCACAACTAGATAGGTTTCAACATGCCATCTAATATTAGAGCAGTAGTCACTCAATAAGTAGAGCAAGTCTGAAAGGAAAACACAAGTAGGAGGAAGAAAACAAATACTCAAGAAAGCCCTAAGAAAAATAACTCACTACCAAAGGACAATCTGTAGAAACCAACATGGATGACATGGAAGAAATGCTTCATATATCAGACAAAGAATTCAGAATCAATGTGATAAAATTACTCAAAGAGGCCAAGGAAGAGGGGGAAAAGGGGGGAAAGCAAGAGGGTAGAAGCTTTCAACGAACTAAAAGAAGTAGTAGAAAAATGTAAAAAGAAAGCAGCAAAATGAGCAATATCATTGATGTACAGAAAAATGAAATTGAAACCCTAAATAAGAAGCTGCAATGCATAAGAGGTGCAATAGAAGAGCTCAAAAATGCAGGGAAAATTCAGGAAATCAGATTAGAATAAATAGAAGAAAGAATCAGCACAGTAGAGGATACAGATGTAGAAAGAATGAAAAAAGAGAGAGAGAAAAACAAAGTAAGAAAACAGAAGAAAAAATCAGAGATCTGTCAGATACCCTAAAGAAAACAAATATAAGAACAATTGGGATACCAGAAGGTGAAGAGAAAGACATAGGATTTGAAAAGCTCTTCAATGAAATAATGGAGAAAATTTTCTGAAACCTGAAGAAATGAAAATAGACATACAGCAAAAAGGACACCAAACTACTTTAATGAAAGAAGACACATCATAGTAAAACTTTCAAAAGCTAAAGATAAAGAAAAATTATGAGAATAACAAGAGAGAGGAAAAAGATAACCTACAAAGGAAAACTGATCAGACTGACCTTAGATTTCTCAGAAGAGACACTTCAAGCAAGGAGAGAATGGGGCCACATCTTCAAAATACTCCAAGACAAAAAGTGCCAACCAAGAATACTCTACCCAGCAAAGCTGTCCTTCCTTTATGAAGGAAAAACTAGAACCTTCTCAGACAAACAAAGCCTCCAGAAATTTGCTACCATCAAACCCCCTCTCCAAGAACTCCTGAAAGAAGGCCTAAGATCAAACTTGCAGAAGAAAAAAAAAAGAATAATAAAAAGAAAAGAAAGAACAAACTAAAAAAGAACCACAAATGACCACCAGGAACCCATTGTTAGATCCTCAAACATCAATAATTACTCTAAATGTCAATGGGCTAAATTCATCAATCAAAAGACACAGAGTTGTAGACTGGATTAAAAGACAGAACCCAAGATTCTGCTACCTCCAAGAAACACATCTGATCACAAAAGACAAGCAT
The DNA here is from genome assembly GCA_004024945.1 of Uropsilus gracilis. Lineage (NCBI taxonomy): Eukaryota > Metazoa > Chordata > Mammalia > Eulipotyphla > Talpidae > Uropsilus > Uropsilus gracilis. The sequence goes on along the minus strand of PVHY01000505.1, from coordinate 213,077 downwards.
AAATTGAAGGTAAAAGGATGGAAAACAATTCTACAAGTCAATGGCCCCCCCAAAAGGCAGGGGTAACCATTCTTATATCAAAGCAGATTTCAAAATAAAAAATGTAACAAAGGATAAAGAAGGTCATTACCTAATGGTTCAAGGGTCAACCAACCAAAAAGACATAACAATTATCAACATATACTCACCAAATGAGGGTGCACCAAGATTCATATAACAGCTACTTAGAGAAATGAAAACAAATATAGATGAAAACACATATGTAGTAGGAGACTTCAACACCCCCCTCTCAACAAAGGACAGATTAAAAAAAAAACTGACACAAGGAAGGACACAAAAGTCTTAAAAGAAGACCTAGACAAAATGGACCTAATAGACATCTACAGGATGCTACACACAAGGAAAAGAATACACCTTCTTCTCAAATGCACATGGATTATTCTCTAAAATTGACCACATACAAGGCAAACATGAATAAATACACAAAGATTAAAAATATCAATTTTTTTTCAGACCATAAGGGTATCAAACTAGAAATCAACAACGAAAAGAAAGCAAGAAGAACACCCAACACTTGGAAATTGAACAACTTGTTACTAAAGGAAGAATGAGTAATTAAAGAAATTAAAACATATTTTGAAATAAACAAAAAAGAAGAAACAACATTCCAAAATGTCTTGGATGCAGCAAAAACATATCTAAGAGGAAGGCTCATAGCAGTACAGGCATACATCAAAAACCAAGAAACTAACAAAGAAAAAAACAACCTAATCTACCAACTCAAAAAATTAGAAAAAGAGTAACAAAAAAACTCAAAACCCAGCAGAAAGCAAGAAACAACAAAAATAAAAGAAATAAATAACCTAGATGCCAAAAAGACTGTCCAGAAGATAACCAAACCAAAACCTGGTTCTTTGAAAAAATAAACAAAATTGATAAGCCCCTTGCAAAGCTCACAAAGGAAAGAAGAGAGAAAATTCTAATAAAACCACAAATGAAAGAGGAGAAATTACAACACACACAAAAGAAATGCACAAATTAAAAAGAGATTACAATGAACAACTATAGGGAAATAAATACAACAACATGGATGAGATGGACAGATTCTTAGAAAGATACAACTCCCCAAAATTGAACAAAGAAGATATAGAGAACTTAAATAAACCAATCACAAGCAGTGAAATTGAAGAAGTCATCAAAACTCTACCTAAAAACAAGAGCCCAGGACCTGATGGCTTTACAAAAAATTCTACCAAACATTCAAATATGAAATAATGCCTACACTATCAAGCCTTTCAAAATAATTAAGAACGAAGGAAAACTGCCAAACACATTCTATGAAGCAAACATCATACTCATAGCAAAACCAAGTAACAACAGCTCCAAGATAGAAAACTATGGACCAATTTCCTTAATACACACAGATGCAAAAATTTTGAAAAAAATCCTGGCAAACCGAATTCAACATTGTATAAAAAGCATTATTCACCATGACCAAGTGAGATTTATAACAGGGGCACAAGGATGGTTCAACATCTGGAAATTAATTAACATAATACACCACATCAACTAAGAGAAAAACAAAAACCACATGATAATATCAATAGATGCAGAGAAAGTATTTGACAAAGTCCAGCATCCATTCATGATAAAAGCCGTTGAAAAATTAGGGATTAAAGGAACTTACCTCAACATAATAAAAGCCATCTATGACAAACCTATGGCAAACATCATCCTAAATGGTGAAAAACTAAAATCATTCCAGGTGAGATCTGGAAGCAGACAAGAATGCCCACTCTCCCTACTACTCTTTAACATTGTACTGGAAGTCTACCTAAGGCAATAAGGCAAGAGAAAGACATAAAAGGGATACAATTAGGTAAAGAGGAACTGAAGCTATCATTATATGCTGATGACATGATTCTGTATATAGATAACCCAAAAAAATCCACAGAAAGATTGCTTGAAATAACAAACCAGTTCAGTAAGTTAGCTGGATTCAAAATCCACAAGTGTGATAAGGGTTTAATAACAAAGATCCACAAAGAACTCACACAACTAAACAAAAGCAAAACAAAAAGCCCAATCAAAAAATGGGGAGAAGAACTGAAAAGACACTTCTCTAAAGAGGAAATACAAATGGCCAACAGGTACATGAAAAATTGCTCAGCGTCACGAGCAATAAGGGAAATGCAAATCAAAACCACAATGAGATACCACCTTACACCAGTAAGAATGGCCCACATCCAAAGAACAGGCAACAAGAATTGCTGGCAAGGATGTGGAGAGAAAGGAGCACTACTACACTGCTGATGGGAATGTAAACTGGCCCAGCCACTATGGAAAGCAGTGTGGAGAACCCTCAAATTAATGAAATTGCTCTCTTGGGAATCTACCCAATAGAGACCTCAATGTGGGTATAAAGGGACACCTGTGCTCGGATGTTTACTGCAGCACTATCTATAATTGCAAGCACATGGAAGCAACCTAAATGCCCCCAAACAGATGACTGGATGAAAAAAGTAGCATATATATACAATGGAATATTACTCATCAATTAAAAATGACAATTTTGATAATTTTATGATAACATGGATGTACTTAGAAGAAATCATATTAGCAGAAACAAGTCAAAAAGAAAAAGACAGAAAACAAATGATTTCACTAATATATGGGGTATAGTGAAAAAATAAACAAAAAAAAGTCAAAACAAGCTAAGCACCAAACTGAAGCACACAACTTTAGGCAGGAGGGAAAGGGGTGATGGAGGGCAGGGTAAATCCCTGGAATTACAATGATGTGAAATTTATATATTAATAAATTAAGAAAAAAAAATTTAAAGAATTCATTATTAGTAACCACAATGGAATTACATGTTTAAATGTAAGGATGTTTTTATTTAATCTTTCCCTGTAACAGTACATTCAATGAGTGCCTATCTTTATCTCATGGATTGCATGTTACAGTTTATACTTGGGAAACAAGAGATGTGAATATGGACATCTAAAGTCATGAATTGGATTCTGCTTTTTCCCAATCTGCTCATTTTTTTGAACACTCAAAAGATGCTCATTTTTTGAACACTCTTAGGCATATCTTTTGGTAAGAAGAAGTCCAAGCAATCTAGAGACATTTTGTAGACTTTTTTTTATGTTCAAATACAAAGACAACATCTTCCTCACTCAAGCTCATAAAAATAGTAGAGACTAGAAAAAATTCCTCAGCTAAATGAAAGAAATGGTTACCTCCTACCCCCATTCCCCACCCCCCACCCCTGAGGGTGGGGGGAGGACTTTAAAGAAAAGATTATGTTTTATCAAAACAAATTGCTGCTTGTTCATTGTAACTTGATCTGGGTTTTAAACTTGGGCTCATTTAGAACACCTATGTATAGGGAACTGCCACCTGTATATGGTGAACTAAAAACTCAAATGTAGAGGTGCGTCATTTGGGAACTTCAAGCTTTATCTCACCATTTTTTACATAGATGTCACCCAGGTTCATAATATTCTTTACTGTGAACTTAATATTAGTTCAATTTTTTGGCACGTTTAAGGTCCTCCCTGAGACATTTGTACTTAGATTCTCATAGGTACTTAGATTCTCATAGTGATCTCCAGATTTCCTTCTTAACTGAATACTCTGGGCATTATAGCATCTGCTTTATCTCCACTTTGGCATCATCCCAAATGTGAAAAACAAGATGGGATTCTTTGACTCCCACCCAAAACAGTTGTATATGAAATATACTTGCAGTTAGAACTATTGCTGCAATTGTGTAAGCCCAAAGGAGAAGTTCAGGATGTTACTTCAATTAGCAACTTAAGAATCTCTTAGACTTCCCTATTCTTTTCCCCTTGTTTATTAAATATGAAAATATCACATGTTCATATTAAATATTAAAATAATACAGTAGGATGTGGTGAAGAATATTCATGTCATGCATCTTAGTAGTGTCTGATTATCCTTCCCCAAATGTGCTATGTCTATTGCAGTACATCCTGTTCATTGCCAACTCCAAAGCATACCCACACCTCCACCATCAGAACTCCTTTCACCCAGGACAGTTAACACCAGCATGTGATGATCATCTACCTTTGCCACTCCTGCCAATCTTGTTCCCTGTGTCAGATAATCATTTTCCAGAATCACTTACAATGAGAGGTGATCTTGTTACACAATTCAGAATGACAAATCACATATAGAGGGTGTATGTGTCTTTGTATGCTGCAGGGCATGAGGCTACCTATAGTACTCAGAGAGATAACCATATCTAATTAGTGAAACACACACAGTCACACAAATATTCATTCACATATAAACTCAAATATTCTTACACATATTTTCAGTTTTTCCCCTCATCCTCTCACAGTCACAATCTGCCAAACATTTTCTCACACACATGCTTTCTTGATCTGTCTCTTTTTCACTCTCACACATACACACACCTTATAAACTCCAGTGTATTCACACATTCTTTCTCACATACTCTTTATTGAATACTCACCTATTCTTTCTTTCTCTCTTTTCACTCTTTCTCATATATTTATCTCACATGCATTTATGCTTTTACACCTCACATGCTCAAACTCTTCCACAAACATATGCTCACACTCTCTCACACTTTCTAATACTCATATCAGTCTCTTAAATGTTCTTTTATATACCTAACTTTATCACACTATTGAAATACAAAATTTTGCATCCTCATATTTTATTCACACATGTATATAACTATGTATAGAATGTGTGTATACTAAAAAAATATATATATATGCTATACATCATGACCCTATTTTCCAGTTTTAAATAAATGTCTTGTCAAGACAGTTGCAATGGAAATAAAAGGGACACATTTGTAAGTATGATGTCACTAGGATCTAAAATATGCTCTGGTTAAAAATATATATATACTATTATACCAGTAAATTTAATGACTTCTGAGTGCTGCAGGACTTTTCTAGAATAGCTGGTATAATCTCAAGGATTCTAATTCATGATCCCTCATATAATTAGGAAACTGAAAGAGGAAAGCATTTCTCCTCTGACCAATTCTCTCTTGTAATAAGTAAAGAACCTAAGACACAGTCAGGTTAACTGATTGCTTGCAATTTAAATGACTAAATAAGTTACTATTGAAATTAGTGTCAGGCAATTGTCCAATGTAACTAGAAAGCACAGTAATGAAGAGTGTGGTTTGTGGAGTCAAAGTGCATTTATAAATAAAGAGCATAAAGTCTTGCTCTACCACCTATTATCTGTTCACATAGGCAAAATCATTTCTCTAAGCCTCATTTTACTCATCTGTACACTCAGCATGAGTATCTCTATAAAAAGTTCCTGTATAAAAAGGACAACTTAGAATTTTATCTTTTACACCCTTAGTACATGGTACATAAAAAATGGTCAGGTAATGTTTACAACATTTTCTGTCAAATTGATTTCTCTATGTCAAGATGTTGCTTAAAACTACATTGCTCTTAATTTAATTTATACCAATCAGGAAAGTAGAAAGGAAATACATTCATCTAAAGTTACTATCACCAGAGATAATGTAACTAATGAATATTTTCCTAACATTATAAAAGAGGTCTATTTGAGTAGGGAATGAGAGCAACAGGTTCTTCCAGGTAATCTCTAGAATAATCTCTATCTTGAATCGTCAATGTCTTAGGAGTGAATATATATGACCCACCTTTCCAAAAGCACACAAGTGACATTCTTTCTGACTCTTGAATCAGATTCAAAATATGGCCTCAAGGTTTCCTGTGAGTAGGCACTAAAAGGTACACTGGCTAGACAAGGGAGAAATCTGAAGAAACTGGAAGACAAGAGAAGAAGGAAATCAATACTGGCACATTCAATAAAAATTATCAAAACCAGAATTGATTGTGAGATAAATACAAATAGAAAGTGTCTTATGCTTTAGAATTTTGTTATAGTACATTATTAATAAATATATATATTTTAATTTTTGATGAGCTAATTAAAAATAAAAAATAACATAATGTAGGTTTTTAAAATGGAATCAAAAACTTACCATTCCCTCTATTCTGGTTAGAGTGATCCAGTACACTCCTTGAAGATCATAATTTACATTGCAGATGAAGGTAAAAGCAGTTTTTTAATTAAGAACCTTATGGTGGCATTCCTAAAACACAAGTTATATGTGTTTACTTTCTATGTGAATAACAAAGGACAACCAAATCACCCTCATTCTCCACAAACATACCTTTAGCCTATAAGAAATAAATATTTAATACAACTCAAAATGACAATAGACCCCACTAAGCAGCACAATCCAATTTGAGGTCTCTTGTGCCTCATCTACAGGGTCAGTCATAAAAACCTTTGCAGACAGCAAGATTATTCCTACTTCAGGGACACACAGATGGGGACAAGCAGATGTAAGGCCAGATGGAGTTGTGTGATTCTGTCTTATCAACAGAGTCAGGAAAACAGGAATTTCAAAGGATGTTACTGATGGAAATAAATGTGCTCTCTGTCTGAGAGAAACATAAGGAAGAACATAATGGAAAGTTGTAGTTAACTCTTGCGTCTTAAACCACAAGAAAAATTATGGTCCCACTAACAGTAAGAGTACAGTACCACCCAATAAGCCTCTGGATTGAATTCTGCTTCTTTTTGTGGAGCAGTTGCTCTCAGAAGGAACAAAATCCCATCAGAATTTTCCTGCAGAAGGACACTGCCCTTTGTGTTGCTCACTTTTATGATGCAAATTCCAATTTGGCTATACTGACTGACCTTTTCATAAAAATTTAAGCTGAAGAATAGATTCTCATGGAAATTTAAGGTAATTTTCGTTAGATCTGACCTCTATATTTTTCCTCACGTACAAAGCATTAAGGGTTTTGTTCAGCTCAAGCTTTGAAAAGAAACTTAGAAAATTTTGACAAAGTTTTCCAATTGAAGTCCAGGGTTTCTTGACTGCATCTAAGGAACAGAGGCCATTTTACCCAGATCAAAGGTTTAGTATAGCTCAAAGAGCTCTGATCATGTAAATAGAATTCATAATGTTTGATTTCTCACCTCAAACTTTCTCAGCCAAGTAAAATCTACAATTACCACAACTTTGATCATTATTCCTGATTATCTACAGGCCTACAGATTTTTTAAATTTTTTTATTCCTTTTCCTTTTGGGTGTTCCTCCCTCCTTCTCTTCCCCTTGTCTCCCCCACTGGCCACTTCATCTCCTCTTTCACTGCTGGTTGTTGTCAATTTTTAGCCCACTGGATTCTTCCTTTTCTTTCCTGGAGCAATGCCACAGTGTTTTCCTGGGACATGGGGCCTGTGCTTAGTTTTCCAGCTCTATCTTTGTTCCAAGTAGCCAGTTCATACATGTTTGGATCCTTTCAGTGCCTCTTTCTTCTTACTGATCATCTTCCCCAACCAAGTTTCTGCCACATTTTGCTTCTTCTTTGATTTATAGTTCTGGTCTCTGGCATTGGGAGCATTTCTCCCAGCTAATTTCCATATAAAAGTTTTCTTTACTGGGATAGGCACTGGCGGATGGTTGGTCTGGCTAATGGTGGGGCCACTGCCCATTCCCATGGAATGGGAGGGTGCCTAGCTTGCACTGAAGGCATCTCTGAACCAAGAATTCCATTCCCATCTGTGGAAACCTTGTGGGTGTATTTCTGAGGCAATTTGTCACTATAGTTGGTCTCACAGCCCTGTCTTCCATGGATGCAAAATGTTTGCTTGTCCTGGGCCTTAGTTCTTTCTCCTCACCTCCATCTTCATGCATATCTGCCACTGCATTGGTGATTTTGCTATTCTTGGTGAGGACTGACTGGATTTGGAGTAACTCAGAGGAGGTAATCCCCCCTCCCATTGGCCCACATGTCTGGCAGTTCCCCCCAAATCAGAAAGGGGCTACAGGGAGGGCAGAGCCTCCAGGGCATGGTTGATTTATCTACCTGATGGAGCTGGGCAGAAATGTGGGGACAAGCCCCTTGGTTCCAGACTGCCTGTTAAGGCAGGTCTATGGATCTTAATAGGACCAACTCTGATAGGAAAGAAAAGGTAAAGAATGCAAAAATAAAACTGAATGACTAATTAATGTGCCAAGAAATAATAGAAAAGGAAGTGATCACAAACAAATTACAATCATGCTTAAATACTACTGCACTGGATAAGACCTGTTCCCCATAATCCAATAGCTTATTGGATCTAGCCTTTATCTATGTCTATTATTTAAAATCATTTAAAATATAACTATCTCTTATTTAAGATGCTGTATTATTTTGGAATTATTATTTTGAAAGTGAATCTTTAGATACATAGATAGTACTCCTGCCTCCAATATACAGTTTTTCATTTCAGTAAGCCAGAAAAAATAGATGCTGGAGTTTAATAAAACCCATCATGTCTGCAATGAGCATTGCTAGTGTATTTGCATCCACACTCCAATTCTTTTCCAAGGCGAACAGGTACATTTTGAACTTCCATTTGAATCACATTACTTTCCTCTTTTTTGTTCTCTATTGTTTCACTCAAGTTGAAATTTAACTAATTTTAGAATTATATCTGATTTTCTCTTGAAATTACTTTAATGTCATTATTATCTAATGTGATTCCAAGTTTCAGTGTGTTAAAGTACTGCACTTACTACTGCAAAGAGACTCCTTGAAAGGTCCATCATTTTTATATTATAAAGATGATTTCCATTCCAAGAGGAAATAAATTGTATTCTTCAAATTTTGAAGTAAAAATAATAAGTTTCAAATTTAGTTCAACCTGATAAAATTAACATTCTACAGCTTACAGCAATAAGAAAAACATAAGGAAACAATTTTTTTTATCATTTTTCCTATCATCTCTTTTTCAGGAATTGAGCTTTCAACAATAGTCTAACCGTAAATAACATATTTAGTCAGTGAAATAATTGTAATTTCTGTTTGTACTTGATAGATTTATAAAATATAAAGCTGCACAAGACCTTAGAGGTTGCACAGTACAACTGCCACTCTGTTGATGGGATACTGAGGCTCCAGAGTTTCCTGTCTTTCCAGGTGGTCTGTGATAGAAGTTAGATTGATATCTTAACTACAAGACTGGTGCTCTGCTTTGGAATTTACCAAATAAGAGACAAGAAGATTGTAGATGTCAAAGTTAGTGTGTAAGGAGAACTTACATGCTAAAACAGCAAGTGAATTAACATAAATGCTGATCCTGTGGTAAACAGGATTTTTAGGGCTTTGTTTTTCATTGTTGTCACTTTATAGAAGTAATTGACTTTAATGACAATTTATACACAATATGCCTGCTAAAATCTCTTGTTAATTGTTCCGATTTGTTGTGAGTCTTTTTGTATTGTCTACATTCAGAACTGTATTTACACTTCATGGCAATTTTGCTTCCCTTTCCAATTTGTATTCCTTTCCATTTGTAACTTACTGCAGCGACTAGGATCTCTGAGACAATGTGATTACAAATAGCTATGGTAGATTATTTTTTTTTCTAAGTTCAGAAAGAAGCTGTTTACTATTTCAATACTTCAGTAGATTTTTTTTAGAAGTTATTTTTTTTACTATATATTGAGAAAGTTTTACTATTGTTGCTGTTTGTAAATCATGAGCATTTAATTTTGGCAAATGCTTTTTCTATGCCTACTATTAATGTATGAATTACATCAATTATTTGATATATAGTTTAGAGATCTTTTATATATTGCTAATTTGTTTGAATATTTTGCTTTCTATTTTATATCTGTTTATAACAATATTAGCTTATAGGTTCCTTTCCTGATAATATAGAGTGTTAGGATTACAATGTTTAGCCCTGGTAAGGCATAGGGGTTTGTCTTCTTTTTCTCTAGCTTGTGTAACATTGCTATAGTTCTTCTTTTTAAATATTTGAAAGAATCCTACAGTGATGCCAAATAGGCCAGAATTTTTCCTTGCAGTGTCTAATTGTGGATTCAACTGATTTAAGAAATAAAGCATCCTTCACATTTCCTATTTATTCCTATGACAATCTTAGAAAATTGTTTCTCTGTTTCATCTAAAGTGTCCAACTCAAAGTGAAAATTATTTTGAATACTTGTTTTTATCTCTGTAGGTTCTATATTAGCATCCCCTTTTCAGTCTTGCTATTGTTCTATATATTTTGTCTTCATCAATGTTTACTGAAGTTTATTGATTTTAATATTTCCAAAACTTATTACTTCTAGTTTCTTAAGTTTTTCTGTGTGTTTCATTGACTTCTGTTCTTTATCATATCCTACCTTCTCATTTCTCTGTATTTGATTTGCTTTTCTTTTTCAAGTTCCTTTAAATGGAAGACTGATCTTTTTTTGTGGTTAATTTTTTTATTTCAACATTTTTTGAAATAACATGAGTTCATATTATATAGATTTCAGGTGTGCAACATATAATTTGCCTATCTACACCATAAACATCACATACATAAATACATGGCATCTTCACATACTGCATCATAACATACAACTGATTCTTAATTTTTCTACTTATATTTTTAAACCATTAAATTCTACCCTAAGTCATACTTTACATGCATCCTACAGATTTTAGCATGACATATACTCTTTCTTATTCATTTCAAAACTTTTTCTAATTATGATTTTATTCCTTCCCCATAAATTATTTAGAAAGGGGACACTAATTTCAAAGCATTTATAGATACTCTAGTTAATATTCTGTTACTGGCTCCACATTTTCATATTCAGAATCTGTAGTCTTTATGACGATAATCTTTAAATTCGTTGACTGCTCAGCATAAGATCTACTTTTGCCATATGTTTTGCCATAGTTGTTGAGTGCAATATTCTACATATGTCAGTTATATCAAATTGGCTGTTAATCTGCTCATGTTTTTCACATCTTCACTGATATTTTTCCCTCTAATTACTCTATCATGTCTTAGAGATTTATAAACACTCCCAACAAAGATGTGGATATGTCTATTCTTTTAGCTGTGTTGGTTTATGTGTATATGTTTTAAAATTATCAAGTTTATGCTAAATTAGTGTTGTTATAGCTTTCAAAACAATTGATCAGTTACAATTTTATAAATGTTCTTTAACACTAATAATACTTTTATCTTCAAATCCACTCAAATAACTTTTTTTCATTTGGTAATTACAAGATATATCTTTCCCCATTCCTTGACTTTCAATTTGTCTATATTTTTATATTTGAAGTTTATAACTTATAAACTGCATGTAATGAGATCTTATTTGCTTAATTAAAATATTTCCCTTTGAGTATCTACTTAATCCATTCACCTTTAGTGTAAATTTTTATATTGATATTCATAGTTCCATTTAAGTGCACCATACTACCATTAAAAAATTACCCTATTATCTCCTCATTCTTGCATTTCTCCTTTCCTTCTTTCAGCATCACATATTTAGTATTATTCCATTTTAATATTCCTCTGTTAACTTTTCAGTTGTACATTTTTATATTAATTTTAGTAGCTTTTCTTGAAATTACATTAAACTTAATCTATTACATTACTTAATCTATTACAGCAATTACATTAGTGCTTCTATCACTTTCCTCTGAAATGTAAAAACCTTAAAATAGTTACCTTTCTACCCACCCCTGTGTTTTTTATTATTGCCACACATTTAGTCCTAGATATTTTATAAACCTCAAAAGAGGTTTTTATTATAGTTCTAAACAATTAATGCTTTTACCTACCTAGTCCCTTCCCCTATGTTCTTTATTCTTTATTGAACTTCTATGCTTCTATCTGTGATCATTTCCTTTCTAACAATATAACTTGCTTAAGAATTTCTCTGGAGTGGATAAGCTAACTTTCCTCAACTTTTGCTGTCTACACAATCTATATCACCTTCTTTTCTACAAAATGTATTTGTAGGTTATAGGAATCTACCCTGATAATACTTTTTAATCATTAAAAATGTATTTACATTTCATTATTTTTTTGATTTCCATAGCTACTGTTGAAAATTCAGCTTTATTTAATCTAATTGCCTTAAAGGAAATGTCTTACTTTTATTCTGGATACTTGTAAGACTTGTTTCTCTCTCTTTGGTTTTCAGGAATGTATTTATAATAATTTTTTACATGAGTTGTCATTTACTTTGTGTTTATTTTCCTATAGAATCTTCTGTGCTCTTTGAATTTGTAAGTAAAATCTCATCATTTTTTGAAAATTCTCAGTCATTTACCTTCAATTTTTATTTCTCTTTTCCTCCTAAGGAAAAGTATGTGTATTTATCTTTTATACATATACACATATATGTGATAGGTAGATAGTAATATATATTCAAATAGAGATAGTGACATTTCAATTGATTGGTCTTCAAATTTAAGGTTCCTACTCTTTTTCCTGTACATAGTCTGCTAGGAGATCAATCTAATTAACTCTTACTTTCAGATATGATATTTCTCATTTCTAAGATGTGTTAGGTTATTCTTCATAGACAAGCTTCTCTTTAGTGTTGATATTTTTATTTGTTCATTTTGTCCATTTTCTACTTTCTTTAACATATTAAAGTTACACCCGGCATGGTGGCATGCCTATAATACCAGCTATCTGGGAGGCTGAGGCTAGGAGTCACTTGAGTCCATGGATTAGAGACAACACGGGCAACATAGTGAAACCTAGTCTCTAAAATAATAATAATAATAATAATAATAATAATAATAATAAAAATTAAGGTTACTTTAACAGATCTCTTTAACTTTATAATCTGAGTCATTGTGGCTGTATATTTATTATCCTATCATGTCCTTTAAATATTTTGTATAAAAGTACTATGTATAAAATAACCTTAGAGAACTCATATATCTTACTTTCTCCTAGCTAAGGTAGAGCTTTTCCTCTGTTAGGCAGATAGGTTAAGAGTCTAATCACCAAAATTCAATAAACAATTTAATTGTGTTAGAACAGAGTTACAAATTTAATTAGATTCAATTTATTTTTCATTTATTCCTGTTTCCCAGGTTAATTACCCTTCTGGGTTTATGATTCAGAGTTTGTCAGGTCTGTTTCCTCTTTCCAGAAATATTCCAAAACATTCAGTTTTTCCCTTCAGAGATGTTGGATTACTCTTTGGCTTCCTGAAAAGTGCTCCAGGGAAGCTGTCTGACATTGCCTTCTCTTCCCATTAAGAGACTGACTCCTGAGTCATGAAGATTGGTGATTTCAATCTCTCTTCCAACCCAGCCTTCTCTTCTGTTATGAACACAGAGAATCCTATTTCCCTCAGTAGAGTTTCCTCATATGTCAAATTCAATCCTAATTCCATATCCTGAATCATCAAATGTTTGTAAAGACAAGACATCAATAATATAAAAATATAGTTCACCTGACTGCAACTACAGGACCATAGTTCTTCTATTTCTCAACACTATCATAATTCTCCACTGTATTTTCAAATAGCTTTTTTCTGATCATAAAGAGAAACATTGTTTGTTGCTTGATTTCACATGGAAACAGAAGCAAAGAAATTACTTTTTGACTTGAAAAAGCAATGGTACTGTTTATAAGTGCTTCACTAATAATTAGAAGGTAATAATTGAATTATTGTCAATAATCTGTTCTTTTAGTTTGAATAAAAGAGGTTTAACCAGTAGTTTTCTCCCCAATTCATACAAAGTCTTCCGTAGTTCTTCTCTGATTAGTTCTAAACTGTTTGAGTTTTAAAGAAATGAAAATATAGATACATGTTTAAGAACTTGTAAGTTATTTTCTCTCTTCTTTAGTCTTTTACATAACACCTACATAAAAACAGAGGCAAAGTTTTTTATCTAAAGTACAAAATTTAATGGCAAATGTTGAGAGAAATCAAATGTCTACATTTGCTTCTCCTTTCTTTTGTATGTTCTTTTTGTTAAATAAAAAATGAAGTAGAAACATAGCTAAATTTAGATGACCCTTGCTAGACACAACTTTTAAGAGTTAAAAGTATTAGAGAAGGAATATTTTTACACAGCTGCGATGGTTAAATTTGTAAGTATGGCTAAATTATGTCCAGTCTTTATTAAAGCAGATTACTCTCCACATTGAAGCCCAAAGAGAATAGATTGAGGTCCACAGGAGAATGAATTCTAACCCCAGACTACACTTGACCTCAGGACATCAATGTTAACTTTTTCCTGGGTTATACCTATCATCCTACCCTAAAGTTTTGTGACAAACCAGCCCCACAATTGGGTGAGCCATAAAATTGATCAAACTGGTGGGTAGATAGAAAGACAGACATATAGATAGATAACAATTTTGAGTAATTAGTATGAACAAGCGTTAGTCATCATTTAGTCTTCTACCACACACACATATACATATGAATAAATGATAGTGAAAGAGAGATTTTAAAGACAATTATGTACATATAAAATAGGTATATATCATGTCTGTATGTGTTTATATGTATGTGCGTACATGTCTTATATGTTTATATAAACCCACTGCTGCACAGACAGAAGAGGCCAATGCTTTCTGGGTTCCAGAAAGGTGGGGCCACTACCCAAGCTCTGGGATGTTGGAGGGGATTTCTTGATAAGCCTAAAAGACAAAGCATCAAGCCCAAGATGACAATTCTAAGCCTTCAAATGCAATGAAACCTTGTTATATGAGGTTTAAGATTCGCTTGGGCCCTGTGACTTACTTTTTTCCTCTAACTTCCATTTTGAAATGGAAACATCTATCCTGTTTTCAGTCCACCATTGCATTCTAGAAGTAGATAACTTGTTTGGCTTCATGGATTCAGAGATGAAAAGAAATCATACTTAAGTCTTACTAATAACTGATTTGAATGAGTTAGATAAAGAGAACTTTTAGTTGATGTTTAGATGAGATTTTGGATTTCTGAATGTTAAGATCTTGAGAAAAGTGGTATGGGACATATGTATTTTTCATGTGGGAAGGAAATTAATTTGAAGGGTCTTAAAACTCTTAATATGAGTTTTATTGTGTGCTTCCATAAAAAGTACCACCCATTAAGTCAGAATGTTACCATTTTTTGAAAAAGCAGGATTTTACAAAATTTATAAATTAAAATGAGTTCCAAATTCAATGTTTTGTGTCATTATAGAAAGGTATAATATAGACAATGGCAGATAGCATGTGGAAATAGCCATAGGATGATAGACGCTAATTTCAGTTGATGAAAATGTTAAGTCAAGGAACAGCAAAGATTTCTGGCAACCACCTAGAACTAGTCAAAGAAGGTTTCTACCCAAAGTCTCAGAGGGAATGAGATGCTGACAACACCTTAATTTCAGATTTCTAGTTTTCATACTGTACGACAACAAAGTTTTGTTGGTGGAGTCACTCAATTAATAGTGTTTTATTGTAACAACCCTGAAACATGAATACAATGGTCAAACTAGTTGTTCATCATAATGAAATTATTCAAGTTGAAATCATGTGCTGAATTTACAAGATAGAAAATTGGTTCAAAATCAGACCAATCCATCTGAGGAAATAACACATCAGTGTCTCAATCCTTCCCAACTGTGCCAGATTCTTATCTTTAGAAAACAGAAGCAAAGATAATACTTTCTCAGCTGTCTCCTTATAAATAGTATCTCCATTTCCACTCAGCTCTTAGATTGAGGCATTTTCTATTGGCAAATTCTTGGGTATGTTTGGTAAGTGTTTCTATGAATATAGGTTGGATTTGAATGTGCTAGAATTCAATTATAAGGAAAGTTGAACATTTCCTTCATAATGGAAGATTGAAAGACTTATAAAGAATTCAACTACCCATGAGATTTTCTCTCTTCTTACATTCTTGGGCTACCCCAAAACTAAGACAAATGAATTCTTTGCCTCAAGATCTGTTTCCTTTTAAGTCCCTGGTCCAATCATAAATAACAATTTCAGTAGACCTATAAAAATGTAGCTTGAGCAAACTTTTTTTTATTTCCAAGCTCACTCATGCCAGAGTATCACAGAGGTTACCATTGCTCTGGTCTATCACAAGTCACCCCAGAAGAACCATTCCACCAAGACTAAGGTTTCCAATGTGCCCTATCTGAAGAAGTACAAATACGATTGTACTCTGGTATTCAGAAGAGAAAAGCATAGTCATATGAAAAATGTCAGAGTAATCTAAGTAATCTGACTTTTGTTTGAACTTTATAGATGTACCTTGTGATGTTCACAGTAGCCCTAATATACAATTTTTTATTCCCATTCCTTAGAGGAGCCAATTAAAACTCACAAAGCTTTAGTAATTTACCTTAGTCATTCAGCTAATAAACACTGGAGTAGAGATTCAAACCACAGACTTGTAGTAACAGAATCAGTAAGAATAACAGAAAACACCTATGTTTGGTTTAGTTAGTCTCTTATGAATGTTTAGTTTCTTTCAGCCTCACATCTCTTCTCTTTCTCATTCATCTTCCCACAGTGTCATCTGGACATGGCCTAGTGCTCTTTTGATGGCATAGGAGAGTCCCTTTTTTGTACTAATTACTCTGTGAAGTTCTCTTGGTTCTTAATTTATAGTCCATATCTCCCTAGCCAGTATGACTCTATTGGCATCGCTGCTGAAAGCTGCACTAGAGAGCTAATTGATGACCTGTTTCGTTTTTTGCAGCTTAACCAGTGTCCTGTAATCCTACCCGCCAGAAACAACCTCAGTTCTCTATGGTGTTGCAAAGTTCTGTGAATCCTAGGTAGTGTCTAAGAAGTCTGAATTCTGCAGTCCTTATTCAGTTTGGAAAGCTTCCCACCCAAAAACTTGGCTAACTTTCTGTCTCCATATTTCAGGGGAATCCTGGGATTTTTTATCTCTATCTCCACTACATGGAATGCAAAAGTAGCCCAAAGAAGCTTCAGTGACGCTTTCCCTCTGCTGACACCTCCCAGTAGAACTGAAACAGTTTCCCATAGGTGGGTCCAGGATACTCTGACAACACAATCTCAGCGTAGAGTATCAGATACAGATTTATGCAAAAGACACCTTATTTTTCATTCTCTACTTAATATCCCCCTAGATGTGCAGGATTTCAGTCACTCATTCATGGCCAGTGTCTACAGTTGAATGATACCTTCCCTATCCTTTCTCAAGTGAATTTCCCCTCATCTTCATTTCTATTCCTGTGTTCATTCCTTATTCCTATTTCTGTGCTTTCCTTATTCCTATTTCTGTGCCTCCTTCTTGATGGTATTTTATTTGATGTATTTTATGTAAGAAACTATAATCTAGATGGTCACAATTGACTTTTGATATGCTAACAATTATCCACTAGAATGACTTCAGCTGTAATTAATAGAAATGTCAATTCAATTTGGTTTAGCCAGGAAAGATGGCATTAGGAGATATAATTTTGTTGCCAAAGGAAAGCCATTCTGAGTTTGTTAATTTAGTGGTTGACTATACAATAATCAAAGAAAGTTTCCCTATATCTTTCTGCCCTGCCATCCTTACCCAGTTACAGCCACATACCAGCTGTCACTGTGTCACTGCCATCCAAGGTATCACAGGCAAGTACTGTGGCACCTGACATCAGAAGATAATTATTTGTTCCCCTGTCATAGCCTTTCAATAGTCTTTGTAAAACTTTTAAAAACTTAAGTATAACATATGCCAGCAGCATGTAAAGTTACTATTGTCCTACATTCTCATCACCACTTGTATTTTTACTTCCATTAACCATTTTAGTGAGTAGCTCAATGTGGATTATTTGGAGTAGGGCAACAGTGAACAATAGTTGTTTAATGCACAATGCCTCCTCTATGATAATTTTATATAACATGCGTTTTTAAACTCACTGTCATTAACAACCAAGTAATATAATCAATTAGTTGATCCATACATTCAATTGAGTTGCCAAAACATTTTCATGACATGTTATAGCCAGGAGAATGTCTGATCTGACGTAAATCAGTACCTCAATTCTCAAATTGATATGTGTGGTTATATCTACAGCAATATATGACAAAGAGAAGAACACTTTGATTGGCTCAGACAGTCATGATTCAGTCTTGGGGAGGGCGCAAACCCATTTTCTAAGGTTCATGGCCCAAAGAGGTGACTGTACTAATTCAGGATTATCTTAAAGGATATAGGAAAGTTTTGGGTTATTGAATACACAAACAAATGTGCAGACTGAAAAATGCTAAACAAAATTTTAAGATAATTTCACCTTTGGATAAATGTCTGCTTTAAAAATTATTTTCTCTACTCAAAACCTTATTTTGTTCATTGAAAGCTAACTGATGGATATATTAGAAAAATAGATGAATCAGGCTAACTAGTCAGAAGATCATGTACATGGAAGTGCAAAAGAGAAAAACACATTAATATATTTCAACAACAATTTCCCCACTGACTTAAAATCAGCCTGTCAACAAAATGTTATGGGGCTACAGTCTGAATTTCAAAAGAGGGAACATTTGTTAGATAATGTTGACATCGGTTGTTTCAGCTGGCTAATGACCAACATGTATTTGGAAATCACCAACTCTATGTTTGGTCATCTAATGCCACATTTCACTATTAGCATTATTTTATTTGGCTTACAATGAGAGAATTTTCCCCCTTTGTGGGACACCCTGTTTTTAATCAGTTGTTTGATTGTAACTTTTGCTATCTTACTGTCAAAACTCACCTGCCTAGGTTTTGGCTATGACACATATAACTGCAGGGTCTTATATATATTTCTTTTTATAACTACTGTATGCATTCAAAGATAGAAAAACAATCCCCCAAATCAGAGATTGAGTCTCCCTAATTCTTTGGATAAGAATAAAATCCCTCAAATCCCAACAGGGTCTGATTTTCTTTTTGACAAAGGTTTGCCATTTAAAAAATAATTCACTTAAAAGGATCTATTTTGATATAGATCCTTTAAGGATCTATATAGGAACATAAAGGAAATATGTGTCTATTTATATAGACACATAAAGGAAATGTCTTTATGTGTAGAAAAGCAAGAGCTGTGAAAATTTAAGAAGCAAGTTAGGTTTACTCTATCATTTCTATTTTTAAATATCCTAATTTAGCCTTGCTATGCTGATATAGTATTCTAATAAAATATATTCTTCAGATTTAGAGATTTAACCACCATTTTCCTCCTAATTTCCAATGCAAATTTGATAAGATTTTATAAAATAGATAACAGTTATAATTAAACTTACTAATTAGATTGGCTTTACTCAAACTCTAAACTTGGTTGGTTGAGAGAAAAATGTGTTATTCCAATCTAACTTTAGATAAAGGCTTTTACATAAATTATATCCTAGACACAAAAAGGTGAAACTATACATGCTGATGAGGTCAAGAATCAGCTCATTCCAAATTTTTATTTCCACACATGTCAGCAAACAGCTGGATGCTAACAATAGTAGAGGTTGTGCTTTTGACTGCTTTAAAAATAAAAAACATTTTCCCTAAATGGGGAAAATTTAAAAACTTTTCAATTAAGATCTGAACCAGGCAAGGATGCCCATTCTATCCACTACTTTTTAACATTGTACTGGAAGTTCTAGTGAGGGCAATTAGGCAAGAGAGAGAAATAAAAGGGATACAAATAGGGAAAGAAGAACTGAAGTTATTATTCTATGCTGACAACATGATTCTCTATATAGAGAACCCCAAAAAAACCACAGAAAAACCATTTGATACAATAGACCAGTTCAGCAAGGTAGCTGGTAACAAAATCAACACACAAAAGTCAGTAGCTTTCCTATATGCAAAAAGCCAAGCAGTAGAAGAAGAAATTTTTAAAAAATCCCATTTATCATCACACCAAATAAATAAATAAATAAATACCTAGGAATAAACCTAAAAAAATGGGTGAAAGAACTATACAAAGAAAACTTTAAAACACGGCTAAAAGAGATAGGTGAAGACATAAGGAAATGGAAAGGCATTCCCTACTCATGAATTGAAAGAATTAACATCATCAAAATAGCCATCCTTCCAAAAGCAATCAACAGATTCGACGCAATCCCTATAAAAATTCCAATGGCATTCTTTAAAGAGATAAACAAAAATTACTGAATTCATGTGGAATAACAAAAGACCTCAAATATCAAAAGCCTCCTGGCCAGAAAAAGAGAGAATGAAGGCTTAAATATTCCAGACTTCAAATTATACTACAAATCCATAATAATAAAAACAGCATGATACTGGTATAACAACAGAGAATGTGACCAATGGAACAGAATTGAGTGTCCTGAAATAAAACCACACATACGTAGTCAACTAATCTTTGACAAAGGAGTGAAAAACCTACATTGGAACAAAGACAGCCTCTTCAACAAATGGTGCTGGGAAAACTGAACCAAGACATGCAAAAAAATATGAACCAAGACAACGCCCTTACACCATGTGCAAAAACCAACTTCAAATGGATAAAAGGCTTGGATGTAAGACCTGACCATAAAATACATAGAGGGAAACCTAGGCAAATCCCTCCATGAATTACAATTCAGAAATCCCTTTCTGAACATATCTATAGATGGCAAAAAAAAAAAAAAAAATGAAGGAAGACATAAACAGATGGGACTACATAAAACTATTCTATTGTCTCTTTTGTACAGCAAAAGAGACAATAGAAAAAAACAAAAAGAAGTCCAACTGAATGGGAAAAAATCTTTGCCCTCCACAAGAGTGATAAGGGTTTAATAGTGAAGATCCACAAGGAACTCACACAACTAAACAAAAACAAAGCAAAAAGCCCAATCAAAAAATGGGGAGAAGAACTAACAAGATACTTCTCCAAAGAGGAACTACAAATAGCCAGCAGGCACATGAAAAATTGCTCAACATCACTAGCAACAGGGAAATGCAAATCAAATCCACAACGAGATACCACCTTACACCGGTAAGAATGGCTCACATTAAAAAAACGGACAAGTGCTGACATGGATACAGAGAGAAAGGAACACTCTTACACAGCTGGTGGGAATGTAAACTGGTTCAGCCATATGGAAAGCAGTGTGGAGAACTCTCAAACTAATGAAAATGGAACTATCATTTGACCCAGCAATCGCTCTTCTGGGAATCTACCCAAAGGAAACCTCAATGTGGATACAAAGGGATATCTATGCTTGGATGTGTACTGCAGCATTATTTATAATTGCAAGGACATGGAAACTACCCAAATGTCCCAAAACAGATGAATGGGTGAAAAAGATGTGAAAAAGATTGTGTGTATGTGTGTGTATATACACACACAATGGATATATATATACACACACACACACAATGGAATATTACTCATCAATTAAAAATGACAAATTTGATGATTTTATGATAACATGGATGTACCTAGAAGAAATCATATTGGCAGAAACAAGTCAGAAAGAAAAAGACAGACACCAAATGGTTTCACTAATATATGGACGACCAAACGAAAATACATAACTCCAGTGGGGGGGGGAGGGAGAGGGACCACCTGGAGCGGCCAGGGAGGGGTGGTGATAGGTAACCCCTGGGGATTACAATGATGAGAAATATATGTATATATAAATAATTTAAAATAAAAAACATTATACTTTGAGAAGGCAAAGAAACTAATGCATTACTAAACTCCATGACTGTCTCAAGCTCACTCCAGCTGCCAGTCATTGTATCTTTCTCTTTGAAGGTAAGCCATATGTAGGCCCTACAGAAGTGTAGTCAAGCCCAGTAGTTCTCTCATCAGCATCAGGAAGCATCCTTGAGTGAACACATCCTCATTCTCAAAATGACGGACTTCTTAGTTTACCTCCATTACACATGCAAGATCCCA
Source organism: Uropsilus gracilis (assembly GCA_004024945.1). Taxonomy (NCBI): domain Eukaryota; kingdom Metazoa; phylum Chordata; class Mammalia; order Eulipotyphla; family Talpidae; genus Uropsilus; species Uropsilus gracilis. The sequence goes on along the minus strand of PVHY01000505.1, from coordinate 191,363 downwards.
AGCCTAAAGAACATGGTTCTGACCATTTCTTGAGATATGGACTTGCTAATTTACCTCTATTACACATGCAAGATCCCAAGGCTTGTTTGGTTTAGCAAGCAGAACATAGTTCTGACCCTTTCTCTTAATTTCTATTGAGATTATTTCTCCAGGGTTGGGTCATGCTTCATCTTATTAGTCAGACTTTTCATCCTGACACTAGATACCAAAGACCATCAAGAATCATGGCCATTCTAAACCTTTCTGTTGATGCAAACTCTGTTCTCTGTGTTTAGAAATGCCTCAAACTTTAACTTCACTGAAAGTTTTTTATTTTGACACTCACTCTAATTTGACATTCACTCTAGTTTAAGCTAGATATGATCACCTATGATCACCTATGATCAGTTTTTCCTCAGCTCCCCCAAATAATTACAAATTTGTCCTGCCCTCAGGACAATTTGTTGCTCCAGAAGGAAACAGTATTATGTCACACAGCCAGGCAGGGCCGCTAATGGCAAACAGGTATGGCGTGTATCATAATATCTACATGTAGTTGATAGACGCCCAATGAAAGTCAGTTCACCTCGTGAACTGGTACAAAAAAAGCAAATAACTGTGAAGCCAAAAAAATTTTTTTAATGTTCATTAGCATAACTGAATTTTTTTTAAACTGTAGTTCCAACTTTGTTGCTAGAGAGCAAACAGCTGGTGAGGGGAGTATAACAAGAAAGGAGATTTAAAGAAAGCTGTGATTTTTACAGTTCTTCTAATAAATGTGTGATGTAGCCAATCTGGAAGCATAGGAAAAGAAAAACTGAAAATGAATGAAATCCTACTTTGGACATACAAGGTCTCCTCTTCAATTATTATGGTCAGATATTGTTCCATTGAGAACCATAGGTGGTAATAATAAAATAGGTTAAATTTATTCAGCAGGCATTTTCCATATGCTAGCTAAGTCTCACAACAATCACAGGAAATAGTATCTTTACAGGTGAGGAAACTGAGACACAGTTTTGGAATATGCCTAAGGTCATACAGTCAATTACAGGGCAGAGTAAATTTGAGTCCAGGATGATTCTAAATCAATATAAGTCAAAGTTAATGATTTAGAAATGAATGCACAAATTTCTGTTTCATATTAAAATACTTCAAAAGGAATTTAGGAATAATCTCCATTTTGTGGCAAGACAAGGGTACATATTCTAGAAATATCTTGTCCATTAAATTATCAAGTGAAGGTAGTATGTCAATAAAACATAACCTCTTTCTACCCTCAGCTATGTGATCTTTAAATATTTAGGCAGTATCATAGTGTTTATTGACTCTTCAGTGAAAGAAATACTAGGAATATAAAAAATATTGACCAGCCAATTAAGATAGTTAATTCTAGAGCAGTCAAAACATGGTGAACATTTGGTAAAAAGAAACACTCTTTAGTGGCAATTAGGACTTGATTTCTCACACCAGTATACTTAATTTTACCAATTGTGATTTTGGGAATCCATTTTCTAGGAAAGAGCCAGACCAAACGACCTTTTTGACTCATTCCCCTTGAACCCCAACCTGAACTAAGTGTTTGAAATCTCTCTTCTAAAAAAGGAGGATGATGAAAAATAGGCCAACAGAGAGAACTTTTTCCTACTAAGTAGTGTACTTCATCTTTCCATTTGAATTTTGAATTCTTGCCTAACCCTGACTTTCTAGATAAGATTCCCAAGAACTCTGAGCTCCAAACTACCTTCTTTCACCATACATTAGTTCTAAAAGACACAAAATCAAAATATGTGAAGCAATATCCAAAGAAGACAGTAAAATGAGGTAAGCCACCTTAAAGGAGTCTTTAAATACAAAAGACTTTGAAACTGCATGCAACTTTACCAATCACTGTTGGTAGAATTAATCCTCCTTAGGAAAATAAAAAAAAAGAGATTATGCTGCAGTAATTTGGAACTTCAGAGGCTATAAGAGGACATTTTTATTTTTCACTCCCACTCAATGGCCAACATCAGTCAGACACAGGTAAATAAGGAGAAGAAACCATGACCAGACTCCAGCTGACTTTCAGTTTCTTCTTTCATCCACATTCCATGTGCCAAAGAAAATCAGAGGATCACTCAACTTCAAAGCACAAGAAAGCATAATCCTCTACTGGAATTGGTACTACATACCACATGATTAGAGGACAGAAAATATTTTAAACAAAAATAAAAAATAACCCAGATCGTGTCACTGTCTGATGGTACAGTAATTTCCTATGTTACATAAAAAACTATGACTTTTACAGCTTGAAAAATACACATTATTCTCTCAGTTGCTATGAAACAGGGACTGGGCAAAACTTATCTAGATTATCTAATCCAAGGTCTCAGTAAAATTGAAATCAAAGTGTCAGGTTGCACTTTGGGCTCTTCTGAGCCTTGGAATCCTGTTCAACTACACCTGGTTATTGGTGGAATGCATCTACTTGTAGCTGTAGGTCTGAGGAGCTCAGCTTCCCAGGGGGCCCCTCACTTTCTCACCATGTGGGTCTTCCCACTGATAGTATACAGCTTGGTAGCTCAATTCCTCAAAGTCAACTAGGTAATTTCTAGAGCATGTATGCTAGGAAGACAAAGTCTTTATATAACATAATGCAAGTCAGGGGAGTAATATAACGTGGTTTTTGCCAATTATTATGGTTTATAGGCAAGTGATCAATTCTACTCCCACTTTGAAGAGGAAAGGAAACAGGAATCTTTAGACTTCTAGAGACTATACTGTAAATAAACATCACAAAACATGGTCAAGAATATTCATATTATCAAAAGTATCTTAGTATAGCTCCCTGTACATAAAAGCCTAATTTATTCAACACAGTTTATGGCAGCAGTTTTATTTCAATCCCATCATATTTCTGTATTTCCAGCTTTTCCAGATGCTGCATTTCTGGATTTACTAGGAAAGCCATTTAAGAAAATACTTGGTCATGATAATGTAGTGAAAAATTCTTAATTTATCCTGGTTTCTAGTTGATGACTATATTTCTCTTAATATGTATTTCATTAACATATTCACATCCTAAATTTTCTTTCATTTTCTCCTTATGAACTATCAATTAGCATTTCCAAAATAGTCCCAGGTGATTGTACCAGTAGGATAGCTAATAAACACAACCTATGCAAAGTAGCTTCTATCAAAATAAGAAAGAATGCCAGGCTCCTTGTTCCCACAATTAGTGTATATTATGTGTTCACAAGTCAAGCAGCTCAAATAGAAAGCATTGCCAAAGAACATACTGGATGAAAATGTTTACTTACCAAAAAGAAGTTTCTAAATGTTAATTATGACCAATTTGCTTTTCCCTAAGACTAAAATAATGCTGCAAAGACATTCCATATGAGTTGGTGACAATAAAGCTGGCCATTTGTAGCAGTTTATGGTAGATATAAGGAATGTTTTGACTTTTAAGAGTAAAATCCATTTCAAAGGGAAATGCAAATATTTTACCAGCATAGAGTGTATTGTTGTATTAATCAAGTACCTATTTGGTGGAAGTATAATGTTTCTCTCACACATGATAATGAAAGTACTCCTGTTTTTCAACAGGGTTTCATAAGATAATAAAACAGTATTTGCGCACAGCTGCTAAAAGTCATTGGCAACACTGCTGAATATAATTCCTTATGCCAAAGGTTACAAGTTGTTCTTGTTCCCAAAAACACTGGTGGGTAGCACAGCAATCCAAATGAAATCTTCGTTTCTCAGTCAGATATATGCAGTTTAACTCATAATTTAAGTATATGCTCAATCACCCAATGAACTATAATTTTCATCCAAGATGGTGTCCAAGATCAAAGTAACTGAAAGCTCTTTGTTGGCCATTATGTACAGAAACAGGAAACATATTTTTTTAATGAGACTAGAAATTGAGACAACCTCCTTGGCAGGCAACTTGATAATATCCATAAAAATATTATATATATATATATATATATATGAATACTGACCTAGGAGTTCAGCCTAGATACATAATGACACATCAGAATGAAGACTTTTTCTCAAGGATAACTGCCAAAAATATTACATATTTTTAAAAATTGGAAAAAGCAAAACACAGGTTGTATACATGAAATACTTCCACTCATTTAAAGTGATTTGTAGATAAATCACATTTTGAGTGTGTGGTTGTGTACAAAATATATATAATTTTCTTTTCTTTTTTTTTTTCTTTTTTTGAAGGTTAAACAGAGCAGTTACCTCTGGCAAAGAAAGATAAATTGTGGAGGAAAATATATGTTAGTTTTTATTGTATAGCTTCTAGTATTATTTAAATATCATTCCACTTTTTCAATGAAAATACAATAACAAAAAATGAATTCAACCTCATCTGAATGAATCAGATACACTGAAAGTCATATTCCCATTAGAATTATAGTTATATTCAGTTTCTCAATCTGTTCACATTTTAAAGTTCCTTCAAATGCAAAATGAATGTTAAAACCATTGCCACTTACAATGTTAATTCTGTTTCTTGGCATTCAGAGCAGTGTTTATGCTTTAGAGATTTCTTCTAGCTTTCTGTGACCTCAAGGAATTCATCCTGAGTTAAGGATCACCTTCTGAAACTGAAGGAGTTGAGATTATGGAGATAAGAGTAGTCTGTAATGGACTCTGAGGCCAGATCACAGCACTCCGTAGGTTAAGTAATTTGTTGAGGAGGGAATCAAGAACCCTTTCAAAATGTGATTATGCAAAACTACCTTGGGAAGTTTCTTTTTGCCCAAAGTAGAAGGCAATTCTAAAGTTGGATTCTCAGAATTGAAGACGAAGAATGAACCAAGAAACAACTGAGATTCTCAAACACACCTGAGTTAGGTCTGTGCACTGACTCTTAAATCAGATTTGGATTACCACCTGGTGATTCAGTGTAAAAGCCAGAGCATTCCTTCATGTAACTCGTGGTGTCCCTAGATGCTGACAAATGACATGTTTATATAATGAAGACAGCCAGTTTTACAGAAATGAAAAACAATACAATCAGGAAGGAAAAAATATCTTTGATATGGCAGTGTGAATGAAGACCAAGACAGAAAAGACAATAATTATAGGGAAAGTTTCTACGTTACATTGTATGTTAAAATGATTCTCTGCTTAGTAAATGCCTTTTCTTTGAGATTCAGTCTCCTTTCAACTGCCACAGTTTTTTTTTTTTTTCTACTCAGAGTTGTATGCATGTCTTTCTGAACTGGAACTGACCCACTGACCCTAATTTGTACACATATGAACTGATAATGTATCACCTCAGTGTATCTAAGTGACCAAAGATATAAACGTTACCACATCTTCCAAATTACCTAACACCTTTAGAAACAATTTGAAATGTTGTGATAGAGTAATTCACTTATGTATGTCTCACTGGATATAGCATTTTCAGGATTGAGTGTTGATCTAAGTGTTGATATCTGAACACTATTCCTAAAATACATGACATATTCATATATATATATAAACTATCTATGGATTTCTACAGCATGTTATCAGCAGGAAGATATGTTTGCAGATTCTCCCCCATGCTCAGCTGTTTATTCTGCTTTACTTAGTTTTAGTGAACCTGCACCACTCCCTAAAGAGCTTGCTTCTTGAAATTGCCTATTCTCAACTGAGGCTGGAGTGAGAAACATATTTTACATCATTATGTCTATAGTTAGGAAGGTTCTTTTACATTTTCCTGAATTACGATGAACTCCTCAGAATTTCCTCCCTCATGCTGGTGTTTCCTGATCCTCATTTCAAAAGTTGAAGATTAAAATGTAGCTTTTTTTTTTCAATAATTCATCTCCATTCACCTTCTAGTAGTAAAATGTATAAATAATTAAACTTAGAGTCCTTTAAACCTTCTTTACTTTTGAGATTACAAACTCTTTCTCCTCCTACAATTTGTTCCCTGTTCTAGAGTGTCAAATTTTATGATTCTATGGTTGTAAAATATTGAGGTCATTATCCATGGCCAAGATAACAGTAGAAACTTGAAAGTCTTACTATGGCTTACAAAACCCTACATAGTCTGAACACAGTTCCTCTCATATCTCTTATTAACTTCTCTCCTCCAGCTCTGCTTCTTTGATTATCTTCTCAAATTCCAGGCACACTCCTTCCCCAGGAACCTTCACTTGTTTTCATTCCTTAAAATGATCTTCCAGATATTCTCATAGCCAGTTCATTCTCCTCCTTCAAGTCAGACTTAAGTAACACCTTAATGTCACCATCCCTTACCCAGCACTACTGATACACTAATATCATAGTAATGTACTAGTATCTTAAATATTACATCACAAGTATTCTGTTTATATATTCTTATCTTCCTTCTAACCCCCTTACACAGATTTTTTTTCTACACAGGCAGGCATTTTTTCTTGTTGTTGAGGTAATACTGGTTGACAACACTGTATATGATTCAGGGGAATAGGGTCACACCTCCTCAGATATGTTACCATGCCACACTCAGCACCAGAACACCCAGATCACTTTACCTTATGCTCTGGGGCCGTTTACCCACTTTGTTCCCATGCCCACCCTCTCCCTTTAGTTGCCTCAATTCTGCAGTTACATTTCTAGGCTTTGGTTTGGTTTCATCATTTCCTTTGTTTTGTTTCTCTGTATTACACATATGAGTGAAATCGTTTGGTATTTATCTTTCAAACTCTGGTTTATTCTATACCCTCCATTTTCACCCATGTTGTAAATGACATCTTTTTATAGCTAAATAGTATTCCATTGTATATAAGTACATCTAAATCTAATCCTTTGCCCTTGGGCACTTAGATTGTTTCCATAACCTGGCTATTGTGAATGATGCTAAAATGAACACAATAGGCCCTCAAACTAGGTTTTTGTATTCTTTAAATAAATACCAAGAACTAGAGTTGCCTGACCATATGGTACATCCATTTTTAATATTTTGAGAAATTTTCATAATGTTTTACATAAGACCAATCTATAATTTTAACAACAGTAAGGGTAAGGATTCCTTTTTTTCCAAAATTTTGTGTTTGGTCTTTTGATATGTGTCAGTCTCATAGAAATGAAGTGGTAAGTTACCGTGATTTTGATTTTTGATAAGTGATGAACATTTTTCATGTAGATGTCTTTTTTAGAGGAGTGTCTACTTAGGTCTTCTGTCCAATTTTTGATTGGGTTATTTAGTTTTCTTTTGTTGGATTGTGTAAGTCTTCGTAGATCTTGTATATTAGCCTCTTGTCAGATGTAAGATGTAAAAATATTTTCTCCCATTCAGGAGGGTATCTTTATTTTCATGATAGTTTCTTTCACTTCACAGAAGTCTTTTAGTTTGAGGTAGTCCCATTTATTTTTGTTCTTAGTTTCCTTTATGTTGAAGTTGAGTTCCTAAAGACAATGTTGCAGTAATTCCAAAGTCAATGTTGTAGCGTGTTTTCAGACAGGGATTTTTGTCTATGTTCTTTATTGATATATCATTGATACCTAGAAGAGTACCTGAGAGATGCCAAATAATAAATCTAGTGCTATTAAATGAAAAAATGAAAGAATGAATGAAAACAGCAACACTGTTCAGCAGAATCATTCTTTGTGCAACATAAGAGCAAGTTTAGGTCAGAGAGGCTTTGAGTCCAGAACTGCTAATGGCACACATGCAGTAGACAGAGTGGCAGCAGCAAATAGGGTCAAAAAGTTAATGCAGCAGAACTTGCTGAAGTCTTTGGTAGTAATTGCTAAAATAAGTCTAGGTCAGCAATCTCTTATCTACTGCTGCCTGAAGGACTTTTTTGTTTCTAAATCTAAAATATCTCAGTCTACTTACTAGGGCAGTTGCTCTTCCTGCCCAAACATCCCTTCTGGTTTAAAGAACTTTCAGTCATTCTCTAATCATAATCCCTAATTTTCCATTTCTTCTTGAATTAATACCTTTTCTGAAGATAGAACACCTTTAGGAAAACCCAGTAACTTGAAACTTGACTCCATTCATTCTCATGAGAACTATCAACCTCAGAAAGCATCACTCTGATATTAGCAAGGTGGACTACATCATTGATATTCAGCTGATTGCATCAGAAGAGATTTGGAATTATTCTGTGACATATATGGAATGTCTACCTTGGTAATGACTTCTTTTCTGCTATGGATACATACTTCCCTCTCTTATTTATTCACCAGTTACAGAATATATCTGTGTTGTCACCTTGACCCTTCATCACTCTCATGACCTATATTCAACTGGTAATCAGCTAGATAAGCCTCCAGAATAAACAATCATACTTATCTTATTACTATCGCCATATAATAGGATGCTAAGCTCATAAAAAATGCTCAGTAACTATTTTTGAATAAACAGATGAATAAAATTAGGATTTGCCATTCCTTGTACCTATAAACTTACACAAAACCCAATTCTATAGCCAAACTCATCTGTTTTATTTTATTCATAAGACAGCCTCACAAGATAGTAGTGGCTATGTTATTTCACATCTCAGGCCTATGTTGATTTTTTTTTCTTTTTTATTTAATAAAGTTTTATTTTTCAAAATGTAAAATTGGTGTAACCTGTTTATGTATCTTCGCCAGCAGCTGGAGCATCACCATCCTTGGTGTTTCTGGTGTAAATTACTTGTGCTCTGTGTTTTGAAACTATTTTGGTAAGTCCTTTAATAAGGAGCTCCCGAAGGGTCACCCTGGCCAAGGAACCACAAATCTTCAGTCTCTCAGACACAATAGCTGGGATGATTAGCTTATAGTTGGGAACTTCCTCACAAAGTTTATCATAGGTGACTTTGTCTTACAAGACTAAGTTATTGAGCTTGTCCTGAATTTTGCCTTTGGACCACTTCTTCTTTTTGACCTTGCTCCCAGATTTATTCGCTGGGTCTTTGTCTTTCTTGGTCGATTTTCTGGCATCCTTCTTCTTTTTATAATCTTTGGGTGGCAGCGCGAAGCCTAGACATGGCGGCTATCACTGCAGACTCGCTAAGATGTCTGACAAAAAGGAAGCGCCACTCATGATTCAGCCTCAGGATGGTGTCTTAATGCACATGCAGTAATCATTAAAAACTCAGTTAAAATAGAAGAACATAAGACTGGTTCAGCTTGATTTAATTTGACTCTGACATACAATTTTTAGTAAAACATCCATTATTTCAAATGTCACATTGACCTGTTTTTCAGTGATTCACTGAAACTTCCTAGATAAAATTGAAAATTTTATAAACCTACTAGGCATATTCATAAACATATGTTCTTAACACCTGAGCTTTTCTGTCCAGTTATATGGGCTATGAAAGCAGCAATGCAGTGTAAATATTAAGTTTAGCTCTTAACATCCCATTAGGTGTGAATTAGAAAATAAATTTGCATTTTTTTACTTGAATCTTCTTGCACAATGTTATTGACATTGAATTAAAAAATGAATTATCTTATAGTTAAACATAATTATTTATAGGTAATCAATTTTCCTTAATTCATTAATTTTAGTTACAATAATATTTTTTCTGGTTATAGGTTTTCTCAGAGACTTCTTAAAACTGAAAAAAAAATTAATCTTAATTTTATTAGGTTGTAATTGCAACTAATTTTATAATTTTAGAGATATTGTAGTAAGATAATGAGAACAAAATAAAACCTCTAAAGCAGTATTTCATGGCAAACAGCACAGTCTTATTCTCATAAAATCTACTCATAAAACTTTGAGCAGCTTGACTTACAGAGAATTAATTCATCTAGGAAGACAACACTGTTCAGTACACTGAACTGTACTGAAAATTATTTCCAATATAAAGAATCACATAAATCATGGAGTAATGAGCCTTTTCCTCTTTGACTTTTTCTTCCTAAACATTCTCTTGACTATTTTTATGAGCTCTCTATTCCAGGTTAACTTTAAAATCAGTTTTCATAAAACCTGGGATTTTTATTACAATTTTATACTGAATTTATATATTCACTGAGGAGTATTGATACATTTACAATATTGAATCATCTTCACCCAAAATATGATATACCTCTTTGCTTTTCAAGATTTCCTATGCTTTTCATTGACATTTATATTCTTTGGGGGAAAAAATATAGAGCTTGAAATTTTCTTGTTAAATTTATTCCTTAGTGTTTCAAAAATTGTGTTATTAGAGTGAATGGACTCAATCCCATGAATACAGAAAAATATAAGAAGCCAAGCAAATTATATTTGAAGTTTAATGTTCCTGGATCTGATTACAAGCTCAAGTTACAATCAATAACAATCTTTTTAAGCTTATCTTTTCAATTACTTTAGAAAATATTTAAAGATTTCATCATCAGGAAGATATGCACAAACTAATGTTTGTATATAACTCAAAACAAACAGTTGTCAGACAGAAAAATAAGAAAAAACCCAAGATAATATCACAGAACATCCAATTACACAGATCCCACTGCTATGCACTAGGTCTTTCAGTCAGGAAGGAGGACAGACAGGAAGCATTATTCAAGCAAAAACTGTTGACAATTTGATGAGAAACATGCAGTGACAGTAGTTCTGAAATTTTGATTTTACTTACCCCTTCAAATTCTGTGATAAACACCTGTGGAGTGGTGACTTTATCACTGCAAATGACTAAACTGCAATTATAATCTCAAATAATTACTAAAGAGACACATGTGACTTTTTATTAAAAATAAAATTTCTGGACTGAGAACAGAATTTTGTTTTTCATACAACTCCTATTTACTGAGCTTTCGTAGAAACGGAATCATTTGCTAGACATTTTTTTTCACCATATGCTATTTGACTCCATTTTTTTTCATTTAGCTTTATAAGTCATATCTTACACCTATTGAGTTCACTGAGAAGCCCATTCTTTTCCAACTCTTGTGAGATGCAGCAAGCACTTCACAGAGCTCCAAGAATAGTGTGTCCTATTTAAGAAACACCAGATGGAATGGCTAATGCTATGCCTTGCCTCATCTGTACTGTCAACACGGCACAACTTCTACTTTCTATAAAAACCAATCTATTGCCTCCCTACAAAGAGAAAAAAGAGAAACATCTTCAGATTCTCATCCTCTAATGCAATCAGGTCAATGCGCTGAGTGCCTAACCGAGAGTCACTTTCTAAAACATGATTAAAACTGATAATTATGAAATAAATAAAATTGGGGGCAGCTCTTCTTCCTACCTTTGACAGTATAAATGCCTCTCTTTTTCTTTCTCCTTTTCCTACCAAACCTGTCTTCTTAAAAAGTAAAATTAATGAACTACTTATTTGAACAGTGACCTGGAGAATGGTATAAGCCTTCTAAATTCAATGCTAAATATAAATCTTAATGCATAAATATAAAAGAAGGGAAACTGCTATATATCAACTCTATTAGAAAAATCCAAAATGCTGAGTTCTCCGATGACAATAACCATGAAGGGAAAATGAAAAATCAGACCTCCCCAAACATCAAGCCCCCTTCTCCTTATTGAAATTTTATCTGTGTTTAAGGAAGATGTTATTAAAATTCATCATTGCTTGGGACATATGTGCTCAGAGAGAATGAATTTACAATATACACTACTCTACTAGGGTGAAACTGAAAAAGAAAGTATTTCAAAGTAAAGGTCCAGCTCTATGTCTGATTTGGAAGTCATCCAATTATAGACAGAATAAACAGAAGCAACTAATGATAAAAAAAAGGTCTTCCTTGATTAAGATTCCTTAAGCAGAACCCTTATATAATTTGAACTCAATGTTGAATCTGGCCATCTATAAGAGTGCTCTCACCCCAGCTAAAAGGCTTCCCTGGTAATAGTTCCCCCATATCACTCAAGATTACTTATCAGAAACAGTTTTGAGAGTTCCATGTTATAGATGTCAGAATACCTAACAAAGGGCAAGGTGTCCACTATCAATGTTCAATAATAACCCCTCAGAAAACCATGTTGAGCTCATATTCCCCATCTGCAAAGTGGAGGTAAGTTAAATTCACTCCACTCAGGATACAACAGCTGCCAATCTATGATAAGCACAATGTATGTGCTTATCAAAATAACATGTCATAAATTTCCTATTATACTAAGTCTATCTCCTGAACTCATAGGTGTTGAAGAATTAAATGGATTAAGGAGCATAGAACTTCAGACTTTCACATTATCTGAAATGAAGAAAGTTAGTTTAATCTATAGTTTTTCATTCCTTTTCATCAATATGCTGATTAAATTGAAATGCACAAGAAATTATGGGCCATATAGAAACAAAAGAAATATAAAACCATAATTTTTCATGAATCAAATGAGTAGGGCCCTGAGCCACCAAATTTGATTTTAATTCCAATGGCCTTATGCTCAGGAAAATACTGTCATTCTTAATTTTTTGTGTTACTTTCTTATTCTAGATGACAACCCTAGAGACAGTATTTTTCATCTTGATTAATTACCTTCTGACTCATCATGCATACAAAGTATGGGGTAAATTTTAAAGTAGTTATGTTTAAGTAGGTAAAGTGCAGGTGGTGAGGTTACAAAGGCAAGACAGGTTATGCTCTGGTAACAAATACACCCTAAAAATATGAATGGCTTAAAAGACAAAGTTTTTTGCTGTTGTTGTCCATATCACAGACATATGTGTTCTGGGAGATCTCCCAGGTGACATTCATAATTATGATTTATGAGTAATTGTGACTGAGAGATCTCCCATGGTAAAATATAAACATCATCAAAACACATGGTCTTTGCAGTTCCAGTAGAAAAGAAAATGTGTACCAGGGTAAAGGACACAAACTCTCAGCTGCCTTTAGCATGGAATATACACAAGGGATTTCTCCCAATATGCCACAATTAAATCCCAACAAGGAGCTGGGAAATGCAATCTTTGGGTTGCACAGAAGAGAGAAAATAAATAGAAATCACTGTCTCTGCCACAGTAGGCATGGACTTTGGAGTTAAAATGATGAGGGACTGACACATACGGGAACTGTAGCAAGTTACCTGACCTTTCCTTACCTTAATTTCCCCATGCATAAAATGGGAACAGCAGATCCCTTGTGAGGCTGCTGTGATGACTAAATTATTAGAACAGATGCTCTAATTCAATGATCAATATGTGGCAGCCATGGTTACTCCAGTGTAAATGACCAAAGCTTTATCTGACTGACCATAAGATACCAATGAGATATTGAGCTGACTATCATCATCAGATCATTAAAATCATCCCATGTGGACTTGAGCTTGTGCATTCTCGTTATCTTCATCAAGTTGAACTCTTCACACATAAATATCTAGATTTAATCTATTATAGCTCTGTCCTCTCTGCTTCTAATGCATGTTTCAACTACAAAGTCCCTGGTATTTACTTTTTTTGTGCCCTTGTTTGTATTTTTTCTATCCCTTTCCTTCCTCTTTTTTAAAATTTCTTTTGGAGCAATGGGTTGAAAGCACTAGAGTTAACATTCTCCTGATCAAAGCTTCTTTCCTTCTGAAGGTTTGCTGTTTTCAGAAACTAGATTGAAAAAAAAAATTTAGAATCTCTGAATGGCTCAATAACAATGAACCTAAATAACACCATTTTATTCTTTTCCTTTCTAATGTTACCTTCCCTCACTAAAGAGCTCAATTTAATGCAAGTAAATATATCTTCTACACTAGGCATTATTGGAAGCAGATGCTTAAAAGGTAGATCCATCTTCCAACTCCCTACTTAAAAGCTACCAAAGAAGAATCTTACCCAGAAAAGTAGAAGGGACATGCTAGTGCTGCTTTTTCTCATTATGCCTTTAAGATTTGGCTTGCATCACAAGTATCTGTCAATTCAGTCATTCCAATGGCAAGAGAAGAGCAGCTGCTGCCTAACTAGGAAACTGATCTTATTCCTGGAGTGTGTGTATGGTTTGGATTAATTCAAGATGGATACTTTCTCTGAGTTATTTGTTACAAATCACTTTTGGTAGTACCAGAGGTTCTGCAAGGAAGCCTTCAACATCCACAAAGGAGTTACTTAAAATGAAATATGAAGCATTCTGACTGCTTCTGGATTATCTTTGCTGTGTTTCTTAATGAATTTTTTAAAAGGAACTAGCAGCTTTTCTTCTTTTTGAGTTCCTGAAAATGTGCCTGTGCATATATCAACCTTGACCAAGACAAATCTGTTGAAATATTATCTTAGAAAATAGAAATCTGCATGCTAGATGTAGTTCTTTTTATACATTTAGCTAGTATTGTTTGGTTATAGCTCAGAGGTCATTCTGATTCAGGTAGGTTCAACTTCCAGAACCTCCCAGGCATCCTTTAAGTCCTGCAGCACTTGCAAGGGTGTTGTGCTTCCACCTATAGCTACTGCAATCCCAGTCTTTCTTTCTTTATATCACCCCTGGTTCTCTCCCCAACTATGAAGAAAAGTTCAAAATATGCAACAAACCATCTAATGGATGTCTAAAGCTCCAGAACTGCCCATCCACCACTGACAACTCAAGAACTTGATTTTCCATGAGGCAAGGACATGAAATTATACCAATTTTTTTCTATAAATTCATAGACCTTAGCTTCTCCAAGTCCTGAAATCATCTCATACTGGAAATTTTCCCATACAAAGGTGATACTGCTGATCCTGAGACATTTCCAGAAGCTGCTGTAGTTATTTGTAACTGGTTTCAAACTTCTAGAGAAAATGGCAAACTATTTCCACAATCCCTACATTAATATGTATGGAGTGAAAGGTGACAAGTAACCAGAAATTACAGAATCCTCTCTCTACTGTTTATCTCCTTAAGAGTATCTTTAAACTCATCTGAACACACACATACACACACAAACACACACACACGGTAAAAAAGAAATATTTTAACTTTGTGATGTGTTAATTACTAAAAAAGCATTTTGAGAGTAAGTTTAGCTCCTCTAAACATGGAGGGTTTTAGACCAATTTTGACTGCAGTTGACCTTTTCATTCACCTGTAAATAGGGTTTCAACAAAATCTTAGAACCCAAGATAATAGGCATAGAAGAAGGAACTACCCTTATCATGTACCAACTGTTTTCGAAGGCCCAGAGGGTTAGAAGTCTATTTAGCTGTCTCAGGTAACTCATTTCTCCCACCTGACTCTCAGTTCTGCAGCCACAAAATGAGAAATTCCTGACCTATTCTTCAGAATAACTCAAGCATAAATTAATGGTTTTATCTATTATATTCTACTATCTTTCTGCTAAGATAAAATGAAAGCAGTAAAGAAAAAAAAGGACTGTTAATCAGTTCATTGCAGATGTAACACAGGAAAATTTATTGAACAAAAGTAGACAAGATAGTCTCTGCTACACAGGAATGTCAGGATCCATGAGCTAGCCGTGGAAGGCCTTCCACATGTAATGAGATTTAAGGAAAACCATGGAGACCACCTTGTGCCAATGTATTCTCCATCAAGCTATTCCTGAGTTCCAAAGCCCTTTAAAAAAAATCCTAGCATACCTGACAGGAGTAAGGTTAGGTAATAATGCTTTAGCTTTAGTAGACTTGTCAGAAAATATCTGATCCATTCAGAATTCATGACCAAGTTCCAGAATATTTTGTACATGATATGGCAGGATCCCTGACCCAGAAGAAACTTGTAGGTACTAAACAGAGTAAAAACAGGAACAACAGGTATGTGGGAAGAAAAGACAAAATCACAGCTTCTAGAAATCTAGATATAAATGAGGGACAGGATCACAAATACATATGACAAAATTCCAAATGCTGTCGACAGAGGAAGATAACAGGACTTCCAAAGAGACATCTTAATCCACTGGCATAAGCTTCCTAAGTACAAAGCCTTCCAAGAACACAAGTGATATAGAAATCTGAGTCCTAAAAGTATAATAGGAGTGTCAATGTCCTAAGCAGTGACAGAGTATCTCAAATGCAGTGTCTTTTACCTAATGCTTTCGCTACTAGAGAAGACTAGAGCTTGTTAACAAATCCCTGTATCATTGGGCATTTTCACAGACTCCTTCCACTGAACATCCCCAGAATCTTCTGTAATTTTTAAAGGATTTTTGTGCTAAGTTTCTGAAAATCACTGTAAGAGATCAACACCCATCTTGGCTTTGGCCTTTTTTTTTTTCCCATAAAAAGTTGTCTAAAAAAAAAACAAGCTAATATTTAAAACCAATACTGTAAACATACCAGAATGGAGAACAGAGAGCAAAGTCTATTCCTTCACTAGCTGTTTTGGATACGAAATAACACCTTAGAGTTTTCAGTTATTTTTCAGTTCTCTCATGTATAGAGAAAATTGTTCCAGAGCCTTATGCAAACAGATTCTGTTTGATGAGTACTTCTTGTGCCCTTAATTGAGAAGTTTTTAACAGAGGGTGAGTTTTAGAACACACTCTATTTGTTGTAAAGCTAAATAATAGTTAGCATTTGTTGGGTACCTATTTTATACCAAGTAATAATCCAAATGTTTTACATCTATATACTCATTTCATCCTCAGTAATGATGTCTGAGGCCTTATCATTCATGACTATATTTTCCAGATAAGTCGCAGATAGCTTCAGTAACTTGTCTAAAGGTACAGAACAATTAAATGGGAGAGTTGTGGTTTGAAAAGAGTTAGACTGACTCCAGAGACAACCAACCTACTGCTCTACCTCCTCATTGCTTATAGCTGCTGCTAAATTCCCTTTAAACATCAGAGGGAATTTCTTTCTGAAGCCAAGAAACTCCAGTGAAAACTAGAATATTGAATGCCCTCAAGTGCCATTTCCCCAACTGTATTCTTCAGAATTCTACAAGGATATAAACACACTATAAAAAGGGATTCTTTGCTGAAATTAGTTCAGGAATATTCAGTAACTACATTTTCTTATGGAGAGTTACACTTCACGTGAATGTTCTAAAGGTAATGAGAAGTCCTGCCATAAAGAAAATTGTTTAACTTTGTTTAATCCAAGCATGTGTCAAATAGATTTGACATGGGCTTTTTTTTTTTTTTTTAACCATGCATCAACTAATGCTCTAGGGACAACATCTGTAGAATATTATCTTGGGGAAAAATGAGTCTAGAATCATGAAAACACATTTAAGCTGTTCTAAAGATAGTTTATGGCATATGAAGATGTTGGTCCCTAAGTGAAAACTGAGAAACTAGTCCCTTCCCAAGGTGCTTTATAGAAATCCAACAAATAGAATGCAGTGTCTTATAGCCATGGTTCTTAACTAGGGATAATGATGTCCCTAACAGACATTTGGCAGTGTTTGATGTTTATCACAAGTAAGGGTCACTTTTGGCATCCAGTAGGTAGTGACCACAGATGCTACTAAATTTCAGACAGTGCATAAGATAGTTCCTCAGAACAAAGAACTACTAAGTACAAAAATTCACTATCACTATTATTGAAAATTTCTGCCTTAATGGAAATGACTTCCTTTATTACTGACTTAAAACTAGGGAGAGACTTGTGCACTGAGCTGGTGCATAAAACAGATAGTTGTCAACACATATCACTATTCTTTTTACATAACACTATGTATATTTGTTGACTGTCTATGCTAAAGTATCCTTCTCTGGTTTCCATAGTATTCATTTTTTTTTTCTTCAAGGATTTTAGTTCTTTGGGAACTTGTAGATCAAGAAGATCCCTGAAACAAGCCTCTCTGATTCAGGAATATTGATTGAATTCAATCTTAAGGAGCAATAGAAGGTGATGATAGATTCAAGCATCCTGCTGAGTGAGAACTTATCTATGATACCCTACTATATGAGGATGTTGGAAGAAGCTGAGTTTACCTTTGAGTGCAGTAACTGGCTAAAATAGTCGAGTCTCTTCTATAGGAAAAGAGTGTTTTTCTTTATGACTTTTGGGATCTTAGGATAAAAGTTTCTGCAACCTTAACAAAAAGGAGAATTTGAACCACAGAATTTAGAAAAAACTGTTAGATTAAAACTGGATATTAAATAACTTGGCATGTTAATAAACAGAATGAGAATAAACTGAATTTTATCCTGAATTGTTATG
This sequence comes from Uropsilus gracilis, assembly GCA_004024945.1. Lineage (NCBI taxonomy): Eukaryota > Metazoa > Chordata > Mammalia > Eulipotyphla > Talpidae > Uropsilus > Uropsilus gracilis. The sequence goes on along the minus strand of PVHY01000505.1, from coordinate 173,424 downwards.
AAGTTCCATTATCTTGGGGGTAACCACCAAAAGGTCTAGAAAGGATAGATTTTGATACTCTGATGTCAGATTACTCCTCAGACCCTCTTCAGTGTTATGTACTCAATTCCATTCTTGGTGTTCATAGATTCCCTAAACTTAGTGCACTTATGCCCAATAATGAAATTGGATGCAAAGAAGGCACTGAAACTAAACAAGGAGACAAAAGCCAAGGATTATACATGAATGAAGGAACAGCGCCTGATAGCAGACAGTGTCTGTGGGTTCTTCCATCCACACACACAATTGCAAGAGACCTCAGGCTCTAATGACCACAGTGCTTATTTTATAAGAGGAAACAAAGAGCTTAATGTAGCCATAAAGGGCCAGCTACCTCACCCAGTTCAGTGTCCACCAGACAATGGAGTGCTGGTCACCTGTCACCAGAAGTGCTAGATAGCAGTGGTGCCCAAGAGCAGTAACCAGGAGGGTACCACTAACAAATAGCTCTTAGAGACACCGGGCCCAAGGCCTTTGGTATTCCTGTCCAATAATGTCAGAGATAGGACGAGTCCCAGTCTCTATATAGTTTTCTCTTCTTCAATGTAGACTGCTGGATGCAGCTGCTGGTTCTCCTTCCTTCTTCAGAGGCCAGGAAGATAGGTCTTCTCTTTTCCCTTGTGGCTGGAACAGTTCTTCTCAAAGGCTGAAGCCCACACTTCTCTGGAGACTGGACCCATGCTCTTCAACTCAAAATGACAGCTGGCTTAAATCCACCCTCAGGGTGCCCCACCCTAGAATTTGATGGAATCATCCTTCACTCACATGGTTGATTGGATTATTTCAGCAAGACCACCACAGTTGTTGTTGGCTTCTGTTGTATCCTAAGGATTAGGTTTCAACTCTTAAGCATTTAATTTCTTACATATTTCAAGTTTAGAGTAAATGCCATGAGATCCATCTGTCACAAAACCTGTGGTTGAAATTGGACCTAATCCATCTCTGCCAGGTGCTTGATAGTCACACACTCAAAACCTCAGTGCCAAAATTATATGTGACTCAGGATCTGGGGTTCCAAAATGATCCAATTAAGAAATATTTTTACAACTAAACTTAATTTTTCTAAGGCTTAAACTTTAAGGATTATTATTATTGCATAATCAGCAGTCTTTGAATTGAAATTCAATTGGATATACTTTCTAAACTAGAACATTTCTCACCATGGTTTGACAACTTTGCTAATATGATTTAAAAGTATGCATCCTACATTTTTTTATTGTTAGTAGAATTTTAGACATCTTTTTAAGCAAGGTAAAAGTAAGCCTCTGGTTAAAATTAGTAGATAACTGGGAATTATCACTTGTTGTATTTTGTTCTGACAAAGTACACAATTACTGCATTCTAAATATAGACTTTCAAACAGCTATCCAAGAAATAAAAAACTGGAACTCATAAAATTACACACCCAACCCTGAAATAGGTTACCATTTTGTTTAAAAAACAAGATTCAAAATTTTTAGGAATAAATTCATGACTTTCACTCACTTAAACCCATACTGTGCTAATCATATAATAGGTATTATGACAGGGGTGCTGTCTGGGGCTAAAACTGGGGGGCCCTGTCCCCAGAATGGTAATGCTGCATTAAGATAGCAGCCATTGTGCCCTAGTGGGCAGAGACTTGGAGAAGGGAAGTGAAGCCTTCTTGCAAGAGGAACGGAGAGAAGGAGTGCAACTGGAGAGCAACAGAGAAGAGAGAAAGAGAAAGAAAACTAGAGAAGATAGAGAGCAGAGGAGCAGCAGGGAGGTTGGAGGCCTCAGAGCTGCCACTTCCATGTGCAGCAGTAGGGCAGGGAAGGAACCTACACTTGAACTTCCATCCCCAGCCTGGGTCAGTCAGGAGCCTAGGGAGCATGTTGAAGAAACTTGAGACTTGTGTAAGTTGACTTGCAACTTTGATACTTGTGATAGGGAGGCTGTTGTGAGATTGGGGTGCTATGGCCCCCAGCATCTACATTAAAATGGTAGTGATTGTGCCCTGGTGGGTGGAGAGTTGGAGAAGGGAAGTCAAGCCTTCTGAAGAGAGGAGATTGAGGAGATTAGGGAGGGGGACTGAGATAAAGCAAGTGGAAAGGAGAAAGAAGAGATAGAAGAGAGCAGAGCAGAGGAGCAGGGAGGTGGAAAGGTCTCAGGGCTGCCTCAGCCATCTACTGGAGCAGGGCAGAGTAGGGAGTCACACTTGTGGGCTTCCTCTCAGCCCAGACTGGTGAGGACCCTAGGAAAGCATGTTGGAGAAACTTGTGACTTGTGTAAGCAGACTTGAAAGTTTGGTAATTGAGAACTTAGTTTAACTTTGAAACTGAAACTTGGAAATTGGAGAACTAAAGACAATTTGCTGTGTTGCTGCTTTCAGCATGAGAATTCTTTTTCCTAGTTATATATTTTTTAAATAATTTTTTAAAATGTTTTGTGGGAAGAAATCAAGTTACACGGATAGGCATACATATTACAATATCATAATTATGAAATTACAACCATGCGAAATAATATATTATTTACTGATGTGTGATTTAAAAATTTCAAATACCACTGAAATGACAAATATCAAATCCAGTGTACTGATTATAATTTATGGAAATGTATAATGGGGAACATGATAGAAGAGATATCCACAGGGAATGTCAACTATCTCTGTGATGGTTGTTCTTTTTTTTATTTAAAATTTTTATTTGCATATATAGTTATATTTATATTACATTATTGCATTATAGAGTACCCGGGGGTTTTCCCACTTCACTAACACCTGTAAACCATCCTAATCTTTTGTTCCCTTTGCCTCCCCCATTTTCTTCCCCCTACTCCCCTCTAGCTCCATTGTTCAGTCCCATTGGTTGTTTTTATTTTTTCTTATTCATTTGTTTTTCCCTACATCCATCATATAAGTGAGACCATTCTGTATCAGCATGAGAATTCTGAAATGGTTGCTGCTTTTGTATCCAATGAGTCTTGCTGGTTTCTGGGCCACTTTAAGATTGGAGCTGAAAGAATGCCAGAGCTGTGCCTTTTGGAGAATTGATGATGCCATCCTGCTTTTTCTCATTGGATTTGAATCTCTTGATTTTGAAGAAGGATCAATGGCAACATCTTGGCTTCTTCTGTCTTGAGGTGAATGACTGTGTCATTAGAAGAAGGAACAATGACACCATCTTGACTTCTTCTTGTGGTTTGAAGCCATTTTGAAGAAGCACATGGCTGAAGGCCATATGTAACTTTTTGAACTAGAAAGAGACTGGACTGGTGGGTAAGATTACCAAAGGGGTTCCTTCTACCCTCAGTGACTTTTGTTTTATCTTTTAATAAGTAAATCTGTTTTAGCCTCCTCTTAAGGTTATATGGTCTTGCTACTACTTGGAACCAAACTGGTGTGTGACTAGCTTTAAAATGTCAGGTGTTCCCCCTTTATAAATTTTGTTAAGTGCCCTGTTTTGCTTGTTTTGTCACATGATATAACTTGAAAACATGCTTTAACTTTGAAACTGTGAAGCCTGGGAATTATCTGGAGACCTGAAGCAAACTTGCTGTGTTGCTGTTTTCATTGTGAGACATCTGAAGCGGTTGCTACTCTTCTATCAAGTGAGTCTTGCTTGTTTCCAGCTACTTTAGGTTGAAGCTGAAAGAATGCTGGAGCTATGCCATTTGGAGGTAGGTTGATGATGCCATTTTGATCTCTTCATTGGATTTGAATACCCTGCTTTTGAAGGAGGAGTGACAGCACCATCTTGGTTTCTTCATTTGACTTGAAGATGGGACAATCACCATTTTGTGTACACATAGGACGAAGGACCCATGTACAGTTTTTTGTACTAGAGACTGAACTGGTTGGTAAGATAACCAAAGGGGGTTCACTGAGTAGTGACACTTGACTATTTTGTCTTTTTAGTGAATAAGTCTGTTTTTGTCTCTTAAGGTTAGTGTTGTCTTACTATTGCTCCTGTGGGTTGGGGCAAATCTGATGAGTGACTGAATTTAAAGGCCCAGCTGCTCTCGTTTGAAAATTTAATTTAGATTCTTTGTTTTGTCTGTTTTCTTACCCAATAATTATAGAGTTCATGAACTTGAATGTCATCAGTTATCCAGGGAGGGGGTCACCCATTGTAATTTAGTCAATGAGAGTTCTTCCACCCACAGCTGCCCAGAAAGCAAACTTCTGTGGTAAGGGTAAACACAGGATTATTTACAAATAGGAAAAAGCCAATAAAAAAGAGTCTAATAGTCCACAACCTCACAAGTGTTCTAAATAAAAAGAACCCTGTTTCTGCTCCCAGGGAGTGGCAAGGGTTTTACCTCAGTCTTAGTGCAGTTCAGTCAGAAACTACTAGCTCACCTCCTTGTCTTCTTGCCCTCAGTCATTGAAGCCAGTCTGGAATGAATACCACAACCAACATGAGATTCAACTTGGGCTTCTCCAGATCATCATGGGCAGCTCAACATCCATCAAGATCACCTCTTCTCCATCTTCATCCAGCTACTACCCTTCAAAGACTGGAATGGAGGGGATCCCAAAAGATTTAATAGCAACCAGGTCCTTTCTTTCTGAAGTAAAAATATCTGCTCCTGATGCCAATGTCCGATGCCAAATCAGCTCTCCTTCACACTAATCTGATCTCCAAATCAAAATCCTTTCCAAATCAAAAGTTCTTAATTCTCTTCAAATCAAAATTCTTATCTCTTCATTCCCTGCAACATTCTCTTTTATCCACTTTTTCTTTCTCCTCCTCCCATCATAAATCTTGATGATGGGATTATCAGCCACATTCTGGCTTGGTCCAGTTATGACTACTCACATGGGTCTTGGAACAATAGCAGCAGGGAGCTTGATTAGCATAATCTGGACCTAACCACATTTAAGATCCAAAGCAAAAGATAATCTGCAGTACCCAGACCTGGTCAAATTTACGGTTTCCCATTTGGGCCTTGGGACAATAGGCACAGGATTAAGTTAGCATACTGACCAAACCCTGCTTTAGATTTATAATATCAAGGTTAAAAAACAGGAAGCAATCTTCTATTTCCTGGCTTCAGGTCATTCTTAACCTCTGTGTCTTTCAAAAACATGTAATCGTGATGCCAACCAATACCACTGCCCATTAATGGGGTTCCAGCTTCACCCTTTGTCCTTACTAATGAAAATGGGAATTATAGTTAACACACACTATAAAGATTCTATTTTGACAGATGGTAATAAGCAAACTTTTTTCATTTTTAAAATTTTTATTTTGTAATTTTCATACATTATTGATCATATTTGTGTGGTTGTTGTTCTCATTAGTTAGATTTAGCCTTCCCTTCCATATTGTAACCCCATCCTGCCTTCCCCCCTTTGGTCACTCTAACTCCTCTCATTGAAAGTCATTGGTCCATGTTTGATCCACTAGTCTTGTTCTAGAACTATGTTCTTTTTTCCTGCATGTGGATTTGCGCTCCTGGACAACAACAGATGAGACAGCTCAGATCTCCCAGAGTAACTGAGGCAGATAGTCAGACCAAGCCCATAAGAGACTTGTAGCACAGATACAGATACGTGGTACACTTCTCAAGTATCCTTTCTGGTGCTTGCCACACGTTGCTGGTTCTGTGCTATACAGTTCTGCTATCTTGGTTTGGGAATCCAACTCCCAGCCACTTGTGGTAGAGGTGTTCCCTGCTGGGACAGACTTTCTCAGATGGTTGGTCTAGCTCCTCTTCTTTCTCAAGTTAGCAGTTCTGCCATGGGGCCACAGTCACATCATTGTGGCTTTCTTCCCCCATTGACTGGTAAAGGAGGGAACCTCATTCACATTGCACTTAACTGTGGATCAGGGATTTGGCTACCCAGCCCCAGAGAAGATGCAGGTAAAAATCTATGCAGCTCACCTCAATAACTAGTTTCACCTCTTTGTCTCATGGTTCTCAATATACTGCTTGTGCTACCCAGGTGGTGAGTGTATCCAGGAAATATCCAGTCTCTCCCTCTCCTCCCCTTCTCTGCAGCTGGAGAAACTGGATTTTTCATTCTTAGTGCAGATCTAATTGAGCTTGGACTAAACAAGAGGCTCCCCATCACCACCAGCCCATACCCCAGGAGAGGTGCTCAGCTTCCTTCCCTGCCAACATGGAGGCAAAGGCCGGCTTCCCCAGCCTGAGATCTCTGGACCTGAGACGCCAAGATCCCAGATCCCAGTGATTGGACCCACCCTCATCCCCAATACTACATTACAAATACAGCAAATGAGATTTAAAGAAATTATGAAATTTATCCAAGGACACAAGAATAGTAAAGGGCACATTGGAGTCACAAACTCACATCTGTCTGACTTTAGAATGCTTAATCTTATTTACTATTTTCCTCAGTGATAAATACTTCCCTATTATGGTCCTATATTAACAGCAGATCTTATGTATGGGAATGCAGATTTTCTTGGTACCTATCTATCCTACATACTTCACCCAGAATACAGACAGAGAAGTAAGTGATCCCTCAGAGCAAAAGTCCTGGAATGAGGAAGTACATGCTGAAAATAGCTTGTTAGATGTGACTTTATACATACCTCAGATTAACCATAATATTGTTCCCTAAATTATACATGCTGACTCCAGGGGATTATGCATCCCCATCCATTCCCTGCTTGCTTGCCTGCTTTCTCTGAGGCTTATCTTTTGCTTAAATCTCAACAAAACAAGATTGTCTAATGGTTGGATCTGAACCACTTTGACCAGCCCCCCTTGAAGGAGTCATAATGCAATCCTCTAGTCTTCTCATTGCTCCAATCTGGTTTGAGCTCTGAGTAAACTTTTCTCCTCCAGCACTGTGCCAATCACTGCCACTGAGCATGATGAAACTCATGAGGAAGGATTGTTATATATTCAAGAATTCCAGAGATAATCCCAGCTACCTGGGAGGCTGAGGCTAGGAATCACTTGGGTCTGTAGGTTAGAAAAAATCCCAGGCAACAACAACAACAAAAAGAATTCCAGAGAGCAAACTAACACCTTGATTTGTGTAAACTGCCTGTGCTGCCTAGTTCCGAGAACACCAATTCATCTATAGCTTCCCTGCCTTAGCACACCACACTAACTTTGATAGGGGTGCTGTGGTGAAATGGGGGTGGGGGGGGCATGGCCCCTAGCATGATAGTGCTGCATTAAGATGGCAGTCATTGTACCCTGGTGGGTGGAAACTTGAAGAAGGAAAGTTAAGCCCTCTCACGAGACAAAAAGTGTGGGAGGTGATTCAAGGAGCAGAGACAGAGAAAGGCAAAAAGAGGAGGAGAGCAGAGGAGTAGCAAGAAGCTGGAGGCCTCAGAGGTGCTGCTGCCATGTGTGGCACCAGGGCAGGGAAAGAAGCCCGTGCTGTGGACTTTCATTCACAGACTGGGCTGGTGAGGAGCCTCAAGAAGCATGGTGGGAGAACCTTGTGACCTTTGTAAGCTCAACTAGAAACACGGTACTTGAAAACTTGCTTTAACTTTGAAACTGAAGTTTGGGATTTGTCTGGACAGCTGAAGAAAGCTTGCTATGTTGCTTTTGTCATCATGAGATGTCTGAAGTGGTTGCTGCTGTTCTCTCAAGTGAGTCTTGTTGGCTTCAGGCCACTTCAGAGTTGAAATTGAAAGAATGTTGGAGATGTGTCTTTTTGGAGAAGGAGTGATGATGGCTTAGTTTCTTCAATGAATTTGAATCTCCCACTTATGAAGGAGGGTCATAGATGCCATGTTGGTTTCTTCATTTGGCTTGAAGGTGGGACAGCTGCCATTTTGCAGACACATGTGGCTAAAGACTCATGCACAGTTATTTGGATTAGAGACTGAACTGTGTGGTAAGATTACAAAGGTGGTTCCTTGTATTCTCAGTGATTCTTGTCTTTTTAATGAGTAAATCTGTTTTTGCTTCTTCTTAAGGTTAGTGTGGTCTTGCTACTGCTCACATGGGCTGGGACAAACCTGATGAGTGACTGGATTTAAAAAGTCAGCTGCTCCCATTTGTATGTTTAATTAAATACCTTTCTGTTGATTTTGTTACCCCATTTCAACTTCTCCATCTTAATGGAATGCTTGGAACTTCTCAAGTTTAAATACCCAGGCAGGTTTTGTGGTTTATCTACAAGGTCAAAGGACTCATTTAGTGACCAGCTAGAAACACTATTTTAGTTGTCCACGGAGATTAAAAAGAGACACAAAGCTTCAACAAGTGTTTGCAGAATATTTAAAAAACAAACAAACAAAAAAACATCTTAAAGATCATCAGCTCAATCTTCATTCTACAAATCAGAACTCTGGAGGAAAAGGGAGTTCCCAAGCTTACATAATTTTGAACAGACTAGAGCACCATTCTCCTCTGTGAGGACCATTGCCATAACATCATAATCCCTTCTCTCTGAATTCGTCCAAAGCAAACAAATACAAACGTCTTATGCAGGGTGATCTAAGGATTTTTCCAATGACCCTTCTTTTCATGGCACTTTCTAAAAATGGAGAAAGGAATTATTTATAGCCCTTATTTCAAGGTGCTTTTCAAATATCTAATTATCCATTGACCCACATGAGAACTAGAGGTGGTAAAGGACAGCAAAACTTGGCTGTGTATTTTGTAATCATTCATGTGATGACCAAAACTCCAGTGCATAGACAGTGAATGCTCAGGGTGAGGTTGCTAGGAAGTAAAAGCAAACATCTGTGCCTGTCATTTAAAGAAATGCTGAGGGCAAGAAAGATCTTTGAAATGCTTCTCATCCATTATAGTTAGGCTTATAAAAAGTGTTTGATCTTTAAATGACATCAGCAAACTTTGCAAGGGTTGTCTGGTAAAGATTTTTCTCTTCCATTCCATTTTATTTTATTTTAGTGTTCTTTGGGACTTTCTAAATGATACAGTATAGGAGACTACAATTCTGAATTGTGTAAGGACTTAAACTGGCAACATTTGTAATACAGTCCAAGTCTTAGAAGTGTTTCCATCTACCAAATTAGACTATTTCCATCTGGCAGACACTCTCTGCTACTTTCTTTGGAAGATGAATGAATCTGAAACAACCATGGCTGCTTTTCAAATTTTCAATTCAGTGTAGGCAGCCTTCTCATATCCAGGTCTAACTTGGTTTCATTGCTCTGAGAGTACAGCACCACAGTTATTATAGCCCAAGGAAAAAGATTAACTGCATTGGAAAGAACCAGACAAGACAATTAGAATCATGAATCTGGAATCTGGCTTCAGGTGTTAGCAGGCATAAGCCAGAGGGTCCTTGCAAAGCAGTGATAGAAGGAGACAAAGAAAAGCACAAGAATCATGAGCGTGCAAAATGCCTCCTTTTGCTTCTTTTCCCACTTCAGTCATTTTGCATAAAAGAATAGAATCACAGATATATGCATCAGGTCTTCCCTGAGCTTGATACACCACCAAGGAATTGAGTGATTGATAACAAGAGTTTTGGGCTGGGAGACTAAACAAGAAATAATTAGAAAATGCCAGTTCTTCAGATCTCTTCCTTGCTACTGTGATTCGGGGTCACCTATTTGGGTCTTTCTTCAGGCATTAAACTTCCCCTTTATCATTGGTGTGGCTACTTTTTCATTCACCTGCTTGAGTCTCATCTTCACTCCATCTATTTTTTTCTCATGTTCATCGATTAAGGATATGTTCTCCTGAAAAAAATGGCACTTCTTTTGAGCTACTGCTCCATATACAATAAAAATGAGTCTCCACATTAAAGCCATTCTTTCCAGTTCTAGAATACATCTGCTGGCCCATTTCGTGTCTTCAATTTCATATGTAATGGCATGAGCTTAGTAAGACAAAATTTGGGACTTGGCCTTATTGTACTGAATTCACTGATTTTATAAGAGTTCTAGTCAATCATCTCATTTTCATTCATATGACCAAAGCAAAGACAAAGAAGAAAATTTATAATACACTTAGAACTATGAAGTGCTACTATTCTACTATTCACTTCTCAATTTCTCTCTCTCTCTCACACACACATGAACATACACACATATATTTTCCTCAAGAAGTTGTCTTTTGGAGGTCCAGGGCACATTTCTCCCAGCTGTTTGCTCAGAACATTATGTTATTTGCATACAGAGGAAAAGTTCTCTACCCTTCCCTTCTGAGTTATTCTCTGACTGGACCAAGAAACAACTTGACATGAAACAGATTAGGAGAAAAGGGTCAACTTTAAAGACACACATACGCAGAATTACATGGCCAAAAATTCTAAATAAATGGAACAAACCAGAGACATATTCTGTGCCAAGGGCCATCAGAAGAGAAGAGGGGGTCTTTTATGGCCAGGAGAGGGTCACCTTACTTGACAAAACCTTGCCTCTAACTATCTGCCCTTTGTTAAGGTCTCTGATATAAGGTTATCTGGAGATAATCCTAAATCTAGGTAATCCACATTTTTTAAGTAGTAATAGTTTCTCCTAAATTCCATAGGGCCTTAATCAACTTGTTCCATATACTACAGTAATGCAGCTCAGAAAATGACTAATCTGGGAACCTTGAAAAAAGCCTGTCTGAACATTTTGAGGGAGACTGATCCCACATCAGGCATAAAAGCATAGGAGCTCAAACCAAACCATTAGCCTCTTTCCCTAAACTGGGCCTAATCATTCCAGCAAAAGCTCCCTGTCCATTAGGATGTATTTTGTATGTGCAAAAAAAAAGAAAAAGAAAAAGACTTTCTCCTTAATTTCATCCATTCACTTATCATCTTCAATAGCTTCTTAGAGTACTTCAGGCACTTACACAAATAAAACTCACAATGACTTTTCCAGAATATAGGAGAAGGTGTCAAAATTCCAACAGTGTTAATGTTAAGCAGTCACTTCTTTTCCAAGGGTTTTGTTCAGTATGGGAAGTCACCAATTGTATCATCTTCCACAATTAATTAATCAATTTAATTAATAGTATCTGCATGAATTGATAGGGGTGCTTTGGTGAAATTGGGGGGGAGGGGAGGTGATAGCCTCTAGCATTGGTGGTGCTGCATTAGAATGCAGCCATTGTGCCCTGATGGGTGGAGACTGGAAGAAGGGAAGTTAAGCCTTTTCACTTGACAAAAAGAGTGGGAAGTGATTTAAGGAGCAGAAGAGACAGACAGGGACAGAGATGGAAATAGAGACAGAAAAAGGCAAAAAGAAGAGGAGAGCAGAGGAGCAGCAGGAAGACTGGAGGCCTTGGAGGTGCTGCTACCATGTGCAGCAGGAGGGCAGGTTAAGAAGCTACACTGTGGGCTTCCATTCCCACCTGAGGCTTGTGAGGAGCATGGGGAAACTTGTGACCTGAGTACATTGACTTGGAAAAGAGGTACTTGAAAACTTGTTTTAACTCTGAAACTGCAAAGCTTGGGAATTGTCTAGAGACCTGAAAAGAACTTACTGTGCTGCTGTTTTCATCATGAGATGTGTGGTTGCTACTGTCATATGAACTGAGTCTTGATGGTTTCAGGCCACTTTCAAGTTAAAGGTGAAAGAATGCTGGAACTGTGCCTTTTTGGAGAAGAAATGATGACACCATCCTGGTTTCTTCATTGGATTTGAATCTCCTGCTTTTGACTGAGGAGTGAAGACTCCATCTTGGTTTCATTTGACTTGAAGTGAATAGCTGTGTTTTTGGAAGAAGACACACTCTTCATTTGGCTTGAAGGTGGGACAGCTGCCATCTTGTGGACACACATGGCTTAGGAGTCGTGTGCAGTTTTTGGACTAGAGACTGAACTGGTTGGTAAGATTTCCTTGTGCCCTCAGTAACTCTTGTCCAATTTGACTTTTAGTAAGTAAATCTGGTTTTGACTCCTATTAAGGTTAGTGTGGTCTTACTTCTGCTTGCACAGACTGGGACAAACCTGATTAGTGGCTAGGTTTAAAGGGTTAACTGTTTCCAATTGTAAGTTCAGATAAGTACGCTGTTTTGGTTTTGTTTTGTTACCCGATTTCAGTAGGACTGACAAACTGGTTATTTTGGTTATGAAGACCAATAGCATGTCTTGGTTGTGAAGACCAATAGCTTAGGCACAAAGTTTCAGAAGTTTATAACTGGTAAGGAATGCTAATAGCAAAAATATGCCTCACAATGTCTCTCTCAATCTAATCACAATAGGTTTCATAATTACTACCCCTCATTTGTAAATTTAACCTTCCTAAATTATACTGTTTATATTTTGATTCATTAATTAATAGCAAACATTACTAAGCACTTACCACAAGGAAAGTATTCTGTTAGGTGCCTGGTTTGAAATTCTGGTTATTACTGAAGTCAGGACCCCACCATGGAGTGTTATTTGTTGGCAAAACTTAAGCATAACCACTTCCTTTGTCTGAAAGACATAGAGCTTAAGAGTGAACTGAAGCCAAATAGAAGGTTACTCCCTTCTTTTACCTTGATGTTATAAATCTTAAGTAGGGTTTAGTCAACACTGTTATGCTAATTTACCTGCTGGTGCTGAACTTCTAAGATCAGGGAAGGAGGGGATCATGGCCTAACCAAGCCAGAGTCTTGGCTGATAAACTCATCATCAGGATTCATGATGCAAGGGGGAGGAAGGAAAAGGGAGTAAAAGAGACAGGTGTAGGGGAAGGAGAGAGGAGAGAATTTGGAGCAGGATCAGAAGACTACCTGAGAGGAGAGCTGATCTGTCATTGGGTATCTGGAGCAGGATCCAGGAGCTGTTGAACCTTTTGGGGTTCCCAGCATTCCAATCTTTGAAGGTTAGGAGCTGAATGAGGATCAAGACAGAGAAGTGGAGTTCATCACAAAGTGATCTCTCCTGATGATCCAGAGAGAAGAATGAGTGAGAGAAAGAGAGAGAGACCAAGCTGAATCTCGTGTTGGTTGGAGAACTCACTACATACTGGCTGCAGTGACTGAGGACCGAAGACAAGGACAAAACCTGGCAGTTTCAGACTGAACTACACTAAGACTGAGGTAAAACTCACACAGCTCCCTGTGGACTAGAAATGAGATTCCTTTCTGTTTGGATGCTTGTAAGGGTGTGAACTATTAGACTCTTTTGGTTTGTCTTCTCCTATTTGTGAATAAACACCTGGGCTTACTTTTATCATGAAAGATCAACCTCTGGGTAACTGCTTGCACATGGGTTGAAGAACCCTCATTGAGTACAATTAAAAGGGGTGAGCCTCTCACACAATAACATTACTACATTATTCTTATATTGTTCTAAATATTAACAGAAATAATAAACTTAGGAATTCGAAATTAAGTGTATAGGGAGAGGATGGCATAAAGATTCCAATACTTTCCCAATGAAACAACTCTAACTAGTGGGAAAATATACATCTCTAAACAAAGTCTCTGGAAATAAGAGAATACAGCAAATGGAAAAACATTTTCTCAAGAAATCTACCATAATTGGTAAAAACAACAAGAATCTGTTACATTGGAACTATTAACCTCTGCCTCACTGATCTCTCCCTTTTTGGCATAATAAAAATTTCACTCTGGACCTTGTATATAAAGAACAAAGTGTTCCCTCTCTTTTAGTTCCCAATTGAGGACTATAGCATCTCTTTAAGAGTAGTGGGATACCAACTCTTCTTGTTGCTTTCCCACCCTTTCCTGTTTTTCAGCATTTTCATTCCAGACAAGGAAACAGATATCTGGAGATTTGTTTTTATAACTCGTCACCATTCCATCCATTCATAGTGTGAACCCTCTATCACAAATTCACAGAATTTCATATAGAATATGTGAACCCTCTATCACAAATTCACAGAATTTGCACAGGTTTCCCTCACTTCAGTTCACTCATAGAGTACAGGCTCTATACTGAAATCAGGTAGCAAAACAAGTAGAGTATTTAATTAAACTTACACATAGAAGCATATGGCCCCTTAAATCCAGCCATTCCCCAGGTTCATCTCAGCCCACGCACAGTAACAAGACCAAACAATCTTAAAAAGAGACAAAAACAAAATTTATTCAGTAAAAAAATGATATAGGCAAAAGTAACTGAGGTTACAAGGGACCCGTTAGGTTATTTTACCACACAGTTCAGTCTTTACGTCCAAAAAGCTGTACATGGGTCCTTAGACACATATATCCAAAGGATGGCATCTGTCCCACCAATCCAGTCGCAGAAGATTCCAATCAAACAGAAAAAGATGGCATCAACCCACCTTCAAAAGGGCAGCTGCAGCATTCTTCCTGCTTCAACCCTACTAGGACTCACTCAAAACAGCAACAGCAACCACTTCAGACCTCTCAAGCTGAAAACAGCAGTACTCTAAGTCCTCTTGAGATCTCCAGATAAATCCCAAGCTTTCCAGTTTCTAAGTTAAAGCAAGTTTCCAAGTATCAACTTTCTAAGTCAGCTAACACAGGTCACAGGTTCTCCAGAATACTTCCCTGGGCTTTGCATCAACCTGGACATGGGATGGAAGCCCACAGTGTGACTTCCTTCCTTCCCTGCTGTTCTGCATGGCAGCTGTAGCTGCAGGGCCCCCAACCTTCTTGCTTCTCTGCCACTCTCTGCCTTCTGCACTAAATTCCCTCTCATGAGAAACCTTGACTTCTTAAGTCTCCATCCACCAGGGCAAAATGGCACAACCCCAATTCTGCTGCTTTACAACGGTGGGGCTAGGGTCCCCCAATTTTACCACATCATTTCTGTCAATACCCAAAGAGAAAAAATGAGAAAACCAGTAACTGGTGTCCAGCTCAGACGCCTGCATCTAAAGCTAGTGTGTCACTGTAAAATAAGGGGATTGTCTCTACTTTCACCCCGGAGTAATGGTAAAAGTTAATCATAAGCCAAATCTTGGAAGTTCCCTGATGAATTAATTTTGTTTGGAAGATTGTAAGGGAAATTTGATACATTATTAAACTACCAAATATGTAATCAAGATGTATAAGCAAAAATAGACAAAGTACAATCCACAAACAAGCAAAAAAAAAATAGGCAAGAGAAATTACCTTTGAAAGGTTCCATCTAAAAATTATTAGAACTACTAAAAAGGTTCAGAATATAAGATCAATAAACAAAGATCCTTAAACTGATTGTCAATTTCATGTGGCAGTTCAAGAGATTCAGAAAGTATAAAATAATGCTGGGGAAATAAGACAAAATTGGTGGATTTATACTTCTAATTTCAGAATTTACTACAAACAATAGCTGACAGTATGGTATTATATGAACAGATATGCCATGTCAGTGAAATAGAATTGAGAGTTCAGAAATAAATTCCACATTGATGGATTTTCTACAAAAATACTAAGGCAATCAAATAAGGAAGAACTAATCTAAGTAGTGTTACCCAGAAACCAGGATAATCACATGAGAATGAATTTAGACCATTTCTTTACATAATATACAACAATTAACTAAAATGTATGACAGATCTAAATGTAAAACTAAAACTATAAAACAATTAGAAGCAAATGTAAATAGAATTTTAGCATCTTGGGGTGGACACAATTTTATTAGATGTGACACCAAAAGAACAAATGACAAAATAAAAGGTTTATCAGTTGACTTTCACCAAAATTCAAAACATTTGTGCACAAAATTACATCATCAAGAAAGCAGGGGAAGATGGTAGGAGGAAGGAAATGGGAAAATTCTACAAAATGGAGAAAATATTTGCAAATCACATAGCTTATAAATAATATGTGTGGTATATATAAATAACTATGGAAAAAGCAAATAATCTGATTTTCAAATTAAGCAGACGATCTGAATAAACAGTTCTGCAAACAAGAAATACAAATGATCAAGAGGCAAAAGACCATGTATTTCATTATTTTATCTATATAAAGTATCTATAATATGCAAAAATTCACAAATCCAGAAATTAAATTAGTGATTGCCTACAATGGGGATAGGTGGTAAATTGGAGCAGTGACTACTGGTTGGCATAGGATTCAGATGGGGAAATTCATTCTAAAATTAAATGTTTGTTATGATAATATAACTCTTCAAATATACTAAAAGCTATTGAATCACACACTTTAAATGGGTGAATTAACCTCAATAAAGTTATTTTTAAATTAAGTATGCCAGTTATGCATTGAGTGTTCTGTAAATGTTATGCCCTCTTCTCTTTAAGGAAATTGGGTACAATTTTTTTTTAAAAGAAAAGGATCTCACTTGGATATTCAGTTTCCTTATGTAGACAAAAATGTATTAACGGTGGTCAACATTTATTTCATATAAAAGTGCTCACCATATTAATATTTGTTTTTGTTTTTGTTTTGTTTTTTGTCTTTGTCTTTGTTTTGTTTTTTTTTAGACTAGGTCTCACTATTTTTGCCTGTGGAAACTCAGGCTTACGTTGCCCGGGGTACCACAGACTCAAGCAATCCCCAGCCTCAGCTTCCCAGGTAGCTGGGATTACAGGCGCGCGCCACCACGCCCAGCTATTTTTTTGGGAACTAGGTCTCACTACGGGCCCCAGGTGGTACTAGGTCTCACTATGGGCCCCAGATGGTACTAGGTCTCTCTATGGGCCCCAGGTGGTACTCGAACCACGATCCCTAGCCCCGGCTGCTTCATAGGCTGAAGCTTACAGGCACGAGCCACCGTGTCCGGCCTCATATTAATATTTGTAAAAATATGAGCTTTAAAGCTAGGAGAGCACCATAAATAGAGATTACTTACATGTGTTCTAGAATCCTACAATCTAGGCTCAAGTTCTATGATAAAGACACAAATCTCAAAGATAGATTTGGCAGATTTGTATGCTGACACTAAAACCTAACAGCTGTGGTCAGAAAAGTATTAGCCATCCTCAGTTCCAGTTTCTTTAGCTTTAATGAAAATATATTTCTATGTCTACATTTACTCATCTTTGTTCTATCCAAATGCCCTGTCCTTTGTATCTGGTCCCTGGAATCCTTCCTTTCTGAAGACCATCTGAAAATCTCCTACATGAAGTATTCACCAACTCAACCTGCCAGACTAATTCCTCAAAGGGTTCTTGTGGAGACTGGAAATGAAGTAATACCTGTGAGGAACTTAAAATTGTGCTTGTCTCATTCAGCACCCTCAAAAAATGATAGCTATGGTACTCATATTCGTTATATCCTCCACTTCAAAACTGATAGAGCACATTGATTTTAGGAAGTAGAAATGACAATTATTAAATTCTATAATTTCTGCCTTCTTTGCTGACCTTTCTACTCTGTTGGGAAAATTACATTTACAATTTTATGTGGAGGAAAATAGTTAAGAACCTTTCTAAACATAATTTCATCATTCTCATTTACTAAAAACTTCCTAAAATAAGGGCTAATTTTATAGTTATCATTGAACAATGGCTCTAAATTCAATGTTTTGTACAGTAAGTTCTTATACATTACTCAGTTATTTATTTCTTTGCACCTAAAACAAAATCCACCCTAAAAGCACATGCAGGTCTTCCACTATTACACCTGAATATCTTCCAATCTCTATCTAGAAAACACTCTTTCCCCTCTGTGTTAGATTTGTGGGGGTGGTTGGATATTCGCTCAAATTTGTTCTTCCCTACTTCATAATTTCATTAATGTGTCTTTGCCTTTGTTGTCATCTGGGCTTGAATTGTCATTGTCCCTGATCTCTCCCTGTTCATATCCTGTCCCTGATCTCTCCCTGTTCATATCCTATTTATCCCTTGAGGGTGTGCTCAAATGTCACCTTTTCCCTCTTCTCCTAACTCATCATGAATAATCTCCTTTTTCTGCCTTTCAGTAGCATTTTTATTCTAAAATCTACAATGTTCCCTTTATCATTCTTCTAGACAAAACTTCTTGAAGTCAGGAGCTTTATCCTTTTAAATTTTTTAAAAAAGGGGCAATTGAGTACCATGCCTAGCATATTTCATGAGCTCAAAATTCCTGAAATGAATTTAAAACTAAGCATAATGACAGTTTTTATTGTATGTCTGCGTGAGGCAAATTCTGTTTTATATTCTAGGGGCTATCAGAGTGTACAGCTTGAAATGGTTCTAGAATAATCTTGAAGTACACCCTTTCACCCCAGAAAATTCCCGAAATAGTGCCTTACCCTTCAGAAATCTCATGTTGCCTGCCATAAAAACATATGAAACATGTAATGAATACAGTGTGCCTTATGCTGAATTTAAATTTTGACACTTAAAGAAGTGCTTGAAATAAAGCATTTGTGTATCCTAATTAAGTCAGCAAAAAAGGAGGCGACAGATTTTCAATTTTTTTTCAATATTTCCAGGAAAAGTAATAAATTGGATATGTAAAGAAAAGATTGTAGAAGTTTAATGCATAGATGCTGGCCCATCCGCAGCACTCATATTAAAGAGTCCAAGACTATTATTGCTGCAGATCCATGTAACTATTAACTAAGGTTTGCAACAAAGTCATTTAATAGTAGCCAAAAAAGACTGAGGAAATTGTGTGCGCATGTGCTTAGGGTGAAGAGTAACATGTTAGAGAGGAGAATGACAGATTTTAGTTTAAAATTACTTAATTTACAATACAATATAGATGACATTTAGCATCTAGATTAATCTGACAATAAAGTGACAACTCACATCCACATAGTCAAAATAGTTCATTTAATTAATTTTTTTTCTATCAAATCTCCTCTTTGTTCTTTTTTGCAAAGGAACCAGCTCATTCTAAACAGAAATACCTTTCACATTTGACTTGACAATTGGTTAGAGAAAAAGAAACAAAATACAAAAATTCTGAAGTCTGACACATTGGAAATTTGGTATTGGACATCATCTAACTATATCATGATCCTTATAGCATCTTTTCCTCCATGATGCTCAAAGCGCTTGACATGTTCACTTAAGTACTCTTTTCAAGATACATATAACAAACTCAGAGACACAGAATGAAGCCATATATAAATCAGTGATCGATTTTTTAAGTGGAACTTTTTCCTCTAGGTTCTGCTAGTTAGAACACACACACCACACACACTTAAGAGTAGTAGTTAACACACACATCACACACACTTAAAGAGTAGTAGTTAATAGTATGGACTCTAGAATCAGAATTTGAAGGTCTGGGTTCTTTCACATACTAGCTTTGTAACATACTACAAATTGCTTCTCTCTGCCTCAGTTTCCTAATCTGCAAATGGGAGTAGTTAAGAGTACCTACTTCCGAAAGTTTTCATGATGACTAAACAAGTAAATATCTGAACACAAGACAGATTCTAACATATATGACATATTATGTTCTGTTATATAAATACACAAAGTAATGAAATGCCATAAGAATTAAAGAGCACAAGAATATACAGTGGAACCAAGAAATTTTCACTGAAGAGTTGATTGTCAGTGTATTCACCATGCCAGCTTGTTCAAGACTGAAAAGTCAGCAATATCAGTTTTATAACCCAGAGGCCAGGCATGGTGGCATGTGCCTTTAATTGTAGCCTACAAAGCACCAGGTCAAGGCTAGGAACCTTTTGAGACCATGGGTTTGAGACCTGCCTGGGGTTCGAGACCTGCCCGGGGCGACATAGCAAGACCTAGTCTCAAAAATAGCTGGGCATGGTGGTGCATGCCTGTAATCCTAGCTACCTGGGAGTCTGAGGGGGCTGAGGCTGGGGATCACTTGAGTCTGTGGTACCTCAGGGAATGTGAGCCTACAGTTCCCTGGGCAAACAAAGTGCTGTCTAGTCTCAAAAAAAAAAAAATCCAGAAAGAGTTTGGATGCTTAGCCAACACAAGAGAAGTTGAGAAGGTAACAGTAAAAGGCACCTTTTATTTTTTTAAACATCTATCATGTATGTATTATCTTTTTTAGGGTTCCCAACAACCCTGCAGATAAAGTCATTTTATTTTCACTATTTGGAATAGGAACCTCAGAGATAGATAATAATGCAGCTTTTCCATGGACACAGATTTAGAGATGGATTCCATCTATGTGAACTCAAAGTCTGTAGTTTTAAATGTTTGCTCTCCTTTGTGTGATGATTATAATATAGCCTACTCTAGAAACCATGAGTAGTTTTATGCTCCAGATACTTCAGGTATAGTTGGGGTGATACCTGGATAACAAGTTCATCAAGACATCCCATTAAAGTTTTGATCTGGCCATAACTGCCCTATCTTTACAAACAGTAGCTGCTTTCCTGGGACACTTCCATAAAATCACTTGTCGGTTCCACAGTTGAACATCTAGAAAATAAGGAGCCAAACTTTTGCCTCTGTGTTGGAACTTAATAAAACATCAGAGTGAATTTTTCCATCACATCACTTTTTATCAACAATTCCCTTTAAAATATATAGTCTAATTTTTAGCATAAAATATCAAAATTTTCCCAGTTCTCCCATCTTTTTCCTTCATGTCTGTCATATTTTTGCTAGTATAACTGGAATACAATAACAAGTTCAGTCAGAACCATATTTTCTTTTATTTGAAACTTCATTTTATAGCATATTTTTCAGGACACTGCCATTTCATAGCACATTAAAAATGGCATAGTTTTTGAGAGTCAGGTGAGAGTCTCATTGGACAACATCTTCATAACAGGTGTAGCTCTGTCTCTATTTAGAGAGTCGGTAACACTATCCTGATCACTTCTCACTGATCTAGTCCACAGATGCGAAAGTGTAGATGCTGTGAATGCCATAGTTAGTAAATGGAATAAAATACTAACAAAATAAACCACACCCCTCCTCTACTTTGAAAACTATTCTTAATTGATTTGAAATTGCTAAAATTTATATCTCTTTTTCCATATAAAGAGTAAAATAATAAAGGGTAGTCTTAGTTATGGACATTTTTAATAATAGTTATAGTGGTGGAAATTTTTAATAACTCTGATGTTAACTAAAAAATTATTCTGACAATACCAGAAATCTACTCCTTAAAATACAGGTTTTATTTATTGTATCTGAGCAGCTAAAAATATTTCTATATTCTGCTTTGCTAGTAATTGTATTGGTTATGTTTTTGCAAAAATTACTCATTCCCTTCTAGGAAAATTTGCAGCCTACACTCAGTCTTGTTTTACTCTTTTCCCTCTCACTCATCAGCTCTGAACATTTCTACATACACAGCCACAAGGCAGCATACGTATCAGCCAAGCAGATCCTCTTAGGATTATGAAATAACAGAGGGATAGTTCTATTTTTGAAAATAAGTACTTCTATACCCCAAGTTCCCATCATTAAAATGAAGCTTCTGATCCTTGCCTTATGTGAAATGATGTTTGTACCAGTATAAAGGAGTACCATGTCTAAATCAAGGTTATTGTGTAAGGCGAATGGACATTTGGTGGCTATTTTGTTTTTATTTTATGGAATAATTCTTTTAGAGCAAGTCCAAGCAAATTCAGGTATTTATCATTCAAATTTCCTGAAGGAAATTCCTCAAATTATAACCACACAAGATTGAGGATATCCATATATGCAAACTGAATTATGCATACGTACATATTACTTATATAGTAAATATAATTTTCATATAATACATATTTATAATGTATATACATTATACATACATGTTTGTACGATCTTCTTCTAACCATGGCTTTTCTAATTCTGTGTTTCTACCGACACGTTTTGTTTTCATATTCTGTATTTATTCTGTATTTCATTTCATTTTGCTCAAAACAGTACTTCTTATCAAAGCACTTATATTAATTTCAGAGTATTCTCAGTATTTTTGTACTAGTTTGGAGCACATTGTTTAAACAGTCTTCATCAACTACTTTTGTATAGGTTAACTATTAACACCTCAAATTTGTTACTGAAAATATTCCTGTAGATATTCTTGAAGTAGACCATTACTGTAGCCACTCTCCCCCTTCACTTTGCTATAATACTTTGTACCTGGGCCATTATACATAACCACTCGTTCACACCAACCCTCTTTGTACAGCTATGTCCTTTGATCACAATGTGCTCTCCCTTTCCCTTGTATAACTGACTCCTTTCCCTGTATAACTGATTCCTTGTCACTCATAGCTTGCTTTAAATCTGAATACTTTTCCTTAACTACTCAATAATAGCAGCAATTCCAGGTAGCCTATTATGGCAGTTAAGCTTATGGTCAGTGAGTATTTATTCATTTATTGCCAGTATCCCTCTTTACTCAATGTAAAGCTTTATCAGAACAAGGACTTGAAAGTCTTTTTCAAATGTTCCACAGAACCTAGGACAGTACTGGCATTTAGTAAGTACTCAAATATTTCCTGAAAACTAAATGTCAAATAAATATTTTTCCTTCACTGCTTATGCCTAGGTTTTCTCTCTAAAATCAGCTTTTAATGATGAGAAAGTTTATAGTGCAGTACATCTGAAAACACAATAGTACTTACTGATTACTCATTCCTGTTATATTGATCTTCCTGAATTAATAACAAGTCACCAAATCTCTGTACTTTGCTTCATGTTATTTTTCTTATAAATGGTATATGTCATTTTATATATTACAAACTCATATATTAAAAAGTAGGATATTATTATTTGATATCTCTATATATGTATATATACACACACATAATTTCACAAGCAAATAGTTTAAAATTTCAGAAACAGCTATACTTGCATCAAAAAAAATAGACCCTTGTTTATAATGAAATGCCAATCTCTCATATTACCTTCTTTAATTGGATAAACTGAATTCAACAACCATTAAAAGAGTTAAACATCATCAGTAAGTAATATTTATTCCACTGCTGTAAGGATGTTTCAACATATGCAAATAAATTAGTGTAACTCACTACATAAACAAAAGGAAAAATAAAAATTATATAGTGATATTAATAGATGTATAAAAAGTATTTGACAAGATTCAATATCCACTTATGATTAAAAACTGTCAATAAAATGGTAATAGAAGGACCAACATAATAATGACCACAGCTAAAATTATACTCAGCAGTGAAACACTAATAATTTTTCCTCTAATATCAGGTACAGGGCAAGATATCCACTCTCAGCACTCTTATTCAAGATGGCATTGAAAGTACCACTTATTTAGAGCAGATAGGTGAGAGAAAGATAGAAAAGGAATCCAAACTAGATAAAAAGTAAAATTATCACACTACATATGATATAATGTACTTGGAAACCACTAAAGACATCACTGGTAAACTATTACAAACAATAAATCAGTAAAGTTGCAGAAGACAAAGATCAATATACAATATGCCTTTCTATATGTAAGCAATGAACTAGAAGATAAATGAAGAAAACAATTCTACTTACAATATACAATATGCTTTTCCATATATAAACAATGAACTAGAAGATAAATGAAGAAAACAATTCTATTTACAATCATGTCAAAAAGAGTACCCAGAAACAAAGTCAATGAAGAAGGTGAAAGCTCTTAATAATGAAAACTCTCAAACATTGTTGAAAGAAATAGAAGACACAAAGGAATTGAAAGATACTCTTTGCTAATGGATTGGAAGAAATAACACTGCTAAAATGGCTATTTTATCTAAAGCAATACACAGATTCAATGCAATTACTATCATTCCAATGTCATTCTTCAAGGAAATAAAAGGAGCATTATTGGAATTTGTATAGAAACAAAAAAGACCCTAAATATCCAGAGCAACTATGACCAAAAAAAATGAATGGAGATATTATATTTCCAGGCTTCAAAGTATACTATAAAGCAATAGTAATAAAAGCAGTAGGGTATTGTAATAAAAAATAGACACACAGATCTATGGAATAGAATGAAGAGTCCAGAAATAAACCTATATTATATGGGCAGTGAATTTACTAAGAAATATATATATAAAAAAAAACACAGGTAAAACACCCTGGCATGCTGCTGTAGACAATACTTTATCTTTGGGGAATTGACTACAAGAGTAAGGGAAATAAAAGCAAGAATAAACAAATGTGACTACATCAAATTAAATGTTTCTGTATAGTGAAAGAAATTATCAGTAAAACAAAATGGCATGCTACTAAATGGAAGAAAATATTTATACACCATACATCAAAGATTGGCAATAAACTCATATAACTCTGTAAAAAGAAAGTGAGTACTCTGATCAAAAGATGGGCTGAAGAGTTACACAGATATTTCTTGAGAGATGATGCACTATGATGGCCAACAGTAATGTAAGTCAGTATCACCTCAAAAAAAAAGTAAATTAAAATGAAAGATTATAAAACAAAACACATGAAATAAAATCCTAATGAAGTCCTCTTCAGTTCTATAGGCAATTCCTAAGATGAAAAATCAAATACAGACAAAATTACCCTTGAAATTCCCTTATATCACCCAAATATTCATAGATGGAGTAGAATGAATGCTATGGACTGAATTGTGTCTGTCATCCACCATCAAATGCATACACTAAAGATTTAATTTCCTGAGTGATTGTATTTGGAGATGGTATCTTTAGGAGAAAATTAAGGGTAGACTCCTAATTTAGTAGGATTGATAATCTTATAAAAAGGGGAAAGAGGAAATTCATTCTCTCCCTCCCTCTCTCCCTTCCTTTCTCTCTCTCTCTCTGTCTCTGTCTCTCTGTCTCCGTCTCTCTCTCTCTTTCTCTCTCTCTCTCTCTCTCTCTCTCTCTCTCTCACACACACACACACACACACACACATAATGGGACAATGACCACTGATTAATTAGGGGAAAAAGCCTCATCAAAACCCAACCATGCTTCCACCCTAATCTCAGACTTCCAGGTCCCAGAATAGTGAGAAATATTTGACTCCTTTTCAGTCTATAGTAATTTGTTATAAAATCTAAAGCTAACTAGTAAATAACATCTCTCATCTTCCTCAATCCCTAAACCCTGTGCTCAGGCTTGATTCAAGTTAAATGTATATATGATGCAACTCTTCTTTAACACATTAAATCAGAGGTAGTCATTTCTGCCTCAAATAGAATTGGTTACATTTGTTATCAAGCAAAAAAAAAAAAAAAGATGCATCACTAAGTTCTAGAAATGTGGGAAGATTAACAAAGGATATAGAGAAAATAGAGATATGTTGGTAGCAAAGACAACTCTCTCAGTTTTGCCTAAGGCTGTTTCTCTCATGAATATAATAACTGTGAATTGCTTAGTGTGTTATTAATCTTACAGCAGAGAGATAAACAGCTTTACTTACCAGCTCTTCAGACACCCTCTCTATGCATCATCTCAGAAGATGCAAGGAGAAAATTCACTTCCAGAAATGACAAAGGGAAAGATTACCTATTCTTATTCACTCCTATATGAAATTTTAAGTACACTCACACACAAAAGTAGGAGAATCATCTCTAAAGTGAAATGGTTTCATGATCTTTAGGCGGGAGCCACTTCATTTATGCTTTAACAAAATAAGAAATTTTAAATCAGAGACATTAGATGCTGAGGATTTGAGATAACTTTTAACTGACTTTAATGGAGTCTCTCTCTTTGACTTTCTCTTATGGTCTCTCTGAGTTTCCAATTCCACCTTAACTGTAAAAATAGAAGGGATGCTCTGCCCATTACAGTAATTAGTTGAAATGAGAGAGAGCTGTGAAAGGAATTCAGAAGCCATAGAATGCTAGTATTAATGCTGTTTGTGTTTCAAATATGAACAATAGGCAGCAATATGCATTCTAAATGACTGAAACAGTCAGACATTTGGTCAATAGCTTTCTCTGACACGCATTGTGTGAACAGCACTATGCCTGGATACTGTCTGGAGAAACATAAGACAGGCCTTATCTTCCATGACAAGGCTGCAGGTCTCAATAGACCAGCACACTCTGGGAGACTGAATCCATCCCCATAACAAGAGGCCATTTTTTTCAGAATTGATGAAAAACTATTAAGAAATGAAATTGTGTCTCTGATGTAGACAAATGTAAACAGGTATTGCTGTAAATTTAAAGGAACAAATTCAGGAGAGTGTAGTTCTCATTTTTCCTAGGAAAGTCTTGATTTTGTTAATTACTCATGTCATAAAAAAATAGTCCATTAAAAATTGTTACTTAATGCCCTACAACTTGTCATCTCCTCAGATCAAATCAGCATGAGACAGTCTTAATATGACTGTGAGAAATTTCAAAAAGTGAACTTTGAACCTAATCTGAGCGGAAACTTTAATAGGAATTAGATTTACTCCATACTTTTCAGCCATTTGAAAGCAAAGACTTCCATCACTGGTTTTCCTTTCAAAGACTGAAAGAAATTAATCCATTTTAATAATTCTGTACAGATTTAAAAATGAAGTTTGGGGAAAATTCAGTACCAATCTGAAACAGTGCTTAGCTTGGTACAGAAATATTTCCAGGCTGACATGATAATCAATATTGCACTAATCAGACAGGAGCTGTGAAGTAGACATACGTAACAAGTGTGACTCATGGGACAGAATTAAAAACAACTTCATTTTTATCTTCCACTGTCTCCTTAAATTTATTCTGTTGGGTTAATATTTCCACTGCTTTCAGATGAAATTTTGAGCAGTCCCCATTACTTTCTCTGGGTACACTAAAGTAATAAAATGTCCCAGAGTCACTTTAAATCACAAAGCATTTTATTCTAGTTATAAATCAAAAGCCCAAACTTAAAGGAGACGCTTCTCTTTTCACAATTAAAGCCCCTGGCGAAGAAACACTTGTCTGGAGAAGGGCAAATGGATTCTTTTTTTTTTTTTTTTCATTTTGTGCTTCTACACATCTCCAACTTAAATTGGAAAATCCAGAAGACAAGAGATTCAAGAAAGATCTTGTCTAATATGCTTGTGAGCATCTGATTGGTCCTCTCTAGATTTGTCAAATATTGAAATTTTAGTTTGAAATCAGGTACAAAAACAAGCAAAGCAGAGAACTTAAACTTACAAATGGGAGCAGCTGCCCTTTAAATGCTGTCACTCATTAAGTTTGTCCAGGCCACATGAGTAGTAGCAAGTTCACACTAAACTTAAAAAGGAGCAAGACAGATTTACTAGTTAAAAGACAAAAGTCACTGAGCATACACACGACCCTTTTGATTTTCTTACTGCACAGTTCAATCTCTAGCACAAGAAACTGCACAGGGTCCTTCAGCCACATGTGTTCACAAAATGACAGCTGCCCCATCTTCAAACTCAGTGAAGAAGCCAAGATGGTGTTGTTGATCTGCCTTCAAAAGTGAGACATTCCAGTCTAATGAAAAAACCAAGATAGTGTTGTTGATCCTCCTCCAAAGACATAGCTCTAGCATTCTTTTTGCTTCAACCCTGAAGCAACCCAAACCACAAAGACTCACTCAGAACAGCAGCAGCAGCAACCACATCAGATGACTCATGATGAAAGCAGCAACACTCCAAGTTCCCTTTAGATCTCCATACAACTCCCAAACTTCACAATTTCAAAATTAAAGTGATTTTTTGAGTACCAAATTTTCAAGTCAGTTTACATAGGACACAAGTTTCTCCAACATGCTTTCCTGGGTTCCTCACTGACCCGGGCTGGGGATGGAATCCCACAGCATGGCTTCCTTCCCTGCCCTGCCACTGCATATATCAACAGAAGCTTCAAGGCCTCAGCCTCCTTGCTGCTCTTCTGCTCTCTCCCTTCTCCAGCTTTCTCTTCCTCTTGCATTACCCTGCTGGGGCCATGCCCCTCCCCCAATTTCACCACAGCATCCTTATTAGTTTCTTTTGTGGGTTCTTTGGAGACACACAAATTCACTTATTTACAGATCCCTAGAAATCTCTCAGTTGTCACACCCTTAATATAGGAGAAAAATCTCCAAATGTTCTGCTTACATTCTTTACTCATATTTAAGTATGTGAAAATATCAGTCCCTGTAAAAACTGAGTTGGAAATGTGCCTGATGTGTTCAACAAACAGTCTGGAAGCCTCTTTGCCTGGGATTTATCAAGGGAGAGGAAGAAGAGAAAAAGGAGAAGGGGAGAGAGGTAAGGACAGCAAGTGTAAGCAGATTGTCAAAGACAGTCCTGGATGACATAATAATCTCTTGGGGATCATCCGGCAAATATCTATGTCCCACTGTTATCGGGAAATAGGAACTACCCCCTTTTAAATTCCCTTTTCCTATGAGTTCTTTTGCCTGCGCACAGCAGCTGCTCAGAGATCAAACCTTAGCGACCAAAATAGACATAGAAGTTTATTTACAGATATGGGAAAAACAAACTGAAAGAGTCCACACCCTCACAAGTGTTCCAAATGGAATAGCGTCCCACTTCCACTCCTCAAGGAGATTCGTGGGGCTTACCTCAGTCTTAGGGTACTTCATATGGAATACTGGCTTCACCACCACAAAACCATGCAATCATCATTTTAGGGCTCAGACCCCAATAAGAATATGAAGACTTCTTTAGAGTAAAGCAAGGGTGTGGAAAATCTTTTGTAGGACATTGTGCCTTGAGTCATTGTGACTTGAGTCTGTGACTTGAGTCTGACTGAGTGAAATGAAAAAACCACTAGAATAAGTGTCTGAGCAGAAGCATGTCTGATTTATCAAATATTACAATAATTCCTCTGGTTACTATGTTGAGAATAGATAAAAGGGGTAGAAGTCAGAACCAGTTTTCAAATGCCTTTGCATTAATATAGATAATGGTGATTTGGTCCAGAATGGTGGTATGAAAAGTGGTTATATTCCGAATATATTTGATGAAATGAAGGGTTTGTTGATATATCTGATAGGAGGTAGGAGATAAAACAGAATCCAAAGGAGGAACCAGTGATTGATGGCCCAAGGACATTCTTTCCTCTGACAAGCTCTATAATGTATGTCATCTTTGCAGTTACCTCTTCTCAATGCTTCTCCCTTCTCCATGTTACTCTATTCCCTCCACATCCTTTCCTTCTCCCTCCCTGCTCCCTTCCAAAATATTACTTTTATAAAAAGAATATATTATATATATATATATATATGAAATCCTTTAATTTCTGTCACATAGCAGATTCTGTACTAGGTAATTGCTATAATATGTACTAAGTACTTTTTTTTATAACTTGCATTGGTACTTATTTTTTTAATCTTAAAAATTGTTTAAGATAAAAATGAACAATAAGCCCTAAAATATGCTTTTCTCATATATTTGCATCTTTAAAGGAACTGTCCCTTAAATTTCATGAATAAAAACCTATTCTGATTGTAATCATACACTGATTTGTCCTATAGAGGAAGTCCTGATAGATTTTAAATTTCCATTTAACTGGGACTTTAGAGAGAGCAGCAACAGATAAGGGAAAAGTCTGGGAGCTATCTTGAAGCTGGTTTGCATAAGGAATCCATTGTCTTTTCTTTCTTTTCTTTCTTTTTTTCTTTGTTTGGATCCCAGATCAATTTGAAGTCTTTTATGGGTGACTGTTTTGTTGGGAGAGGAAGTTAGGACAAAGAAGTGGGCTAAAACTCCAACCTGTCTCTTGGCACCATAACTATTATTACACATATTTAATTTCTATAACTCTTATTTAAAAAAAAAAATAGGGTATCAGAAAGCATCTGCTTGATATCCCTAATGATAGGGGTGCTGTGGTGAAATTGGGGGGCCATGGCTTTCAGCATGATGGTGATGCATTAGAATGGCAGCTTGGTGGATGGAGACTTGGAGAGTGGAAGTTAAACATTCTCATGAGAAGAAAAGAAAGAGGGGATTTAAGGAGGAGAAGACAGAGATGGAGCGAGAGAAAGGGATAGGAGAGGAGGAAAGTAGAGGAGCAAAAAGGAGGCTAAAGGCCTTGGAGCTGGTGCTGCCATGTGTGGCAGCAGGGCAGGGAAGGAAGCTATGCTGTGGGACTTCCATTCTAGCTCAGGCCAGTGAAGAGCCTGGAGAAGCAGGTTGGAGAAACGTGTGACCTGTGTAAGTTGACTTGGAAGCATGGTACTTGACAATTTGCTTTAATTTTGAAACTGCAACACTTGGAAATTGTCTAGAGAACTAAAGAGAATTTGTTGTGTCGCTGTTTTCATCGTGAGACATCTGAAGTGACTGCTGCTGTTGTATTGAGTGAGTCTTGCTGGTTTCAGGCCACTTTAGAGTTGAAGCTAAAAGGATATTGTAGCTGTGTCTTACAGAGGAGGATCGACAATGCCATCTTGGTTTCTTCATTAGATTTAAATCTCCTGCTTTTGAAAAAGGAGCCATGACATCTTCTTGGTTTCTTTGATTTGCAATGAATAGCTGGGCCTTTGGAAGAGGATCAATGAGGCCATCTTGGTTTCTTCATCTGGGTTTAAGGTGGGACAGCTGCCATTTTTTGGGCACACATGGATTAGGACCTATGTGTAGTTTTTGGACTAGAGACTGAGCTGGTTGGTAAGATAATCAAAGGGGGCCCATTGAACTTTAATTACTCTTGTCTATTTTGTCTTTTTAATGAGTAAATCTGTTTTTGCCTCCTAAGGTTAGTGTGGTCTTGCTACTACTGCTTGTGTGGGCTGGATGAACCTAAGGAGAAGCTGGGTTTAAAGGGCCAGATGCTTCCATTTGTAAGATTTAGTTTAAGCACCCTGTTTTGTTTATTTTCTTACCTGATTTCGCTAAGATTCTGAAAGAGGACACAGACTTGGAGAGGTTAGGCTTTCATCCAGGGATACATTACTACATCAGATGGAAAGACTTTTTAATATCACAAAAAAACTCAAGTTCTTCAGATATAAAGGAGACTAGAAATTCATTCAAACTTCAAGCACCAGTGATTTCTTAACCACAGGTGTAGTCTTTTTCCATCAAAGTTATATTTTTACCTCCTCTTCATTATTACACATTATTGTATATTATCAAAATTAGTGAAATAATACAAAGTTGTATACAGAGCAAATTAGTTATATACTTACTCCCTCCAGTCCCATTCTCTCAAGATAACTTCCTCAATTCTCATACAACTATATGTACATACACAAGTACAAATATAGGATTGTGTTATTTTTACAAGCAATTGAGTGATGTTATCAATGTGTGTCTTCCCCATGTTTTCAAGTATGTATAAGTGTATATTTATGTGTGTATATAATTATACAATTTATTTTCTTACTTAAGTGAGAAATATTTAAGAAATATTTCAGGTATCTACCTTCCAGGGTATGTATATACTGATGTGATATTTATGCATATGTTTATATTTTAATTATCTAATTCCTATTTCTAAATAGCTACATGATATCATAAAATGGAAAATGATAATTTACCCAATCACTTTTCTTGAGAAACACTTTGTGCTTTTGTCTCTAAAAAGACTTTTTAAAAAAGTGTACATCTATCCTTATATTCTGATGCTTTTGTTATTACAGAATGTTTTCTAAAAGCTTTGATGAGAATGACTATTTAAAAAGGTACTTCTGGTCCCCTTTTTATAAATCCATACACTAGACTCTATATTTAAACAAAACCCTTGATTTTGCCATTTATTAATCTATCAATTATAAAAATACATAGCATTGTTAATGTTTCAAGTTTGAAACAGTTTTCTGGATTTTATGTCTCTAATAGCTATTTAAACTTGTCAAAATGACTCAAATAAATTATTGTTCTCCACACATATATCCAGTCCAACTCACCTTCCATTGACTATAATTATCACTAAAATATCTAGTAAGTTTTTCTGATTTGAATCTGTGAAAAGTAACAAATCAGTTCTAGAAATCAACTGGCTTGCACTGAGTTGGGACTATTGTTTGTACAAAAAGCATCTTGGACAGGGGACACTAAAATATTATCAGTAGAATGACCATATTCAGCCTTTGTAGTTTTTCTTCCGCAAATCAAACCCTTAAGCAACACTAAATTGCGTTCACTTCAGTGAAGTTCATTTGAAAATTTATCCTTCACCTTGGTAAGCAGAGAGGTATAAGATAAATGGTTATACAACCTAAATAATACCCAGAGAAACCCATAACCAGTCCTGGAATATTTCTTACTTACACATACAAAACAAATTTTTATATAAGAAATCCCCATAGATATTCATATACATAAGAAAGATGATGATAGAGATAGCTACCTTTCACATATAAATAGAAGGTTAATTTCTGATTGGAACAAGAATGTGTTCTTTGTAATGGTCTGAAGGCAGCGCCCCAACCCATAGTACACTATGACTAAGGAGAAATTCCAGTGGTAAAGTTCATGATCTTGGAAGTCTTAGAAATGTTGATCCAAAATTTGACTCTACTTCATACTTCATGCTGACTTTGAGTAGGTTTTCAATGTTTCCAAAAACCTTGCTCCCCTAATCCATAAATGATAACATATGTACTTAAATCCTGTTATGACTATTCTAGTCATAAGATGAATATTAAACAGAATATGACACCACATAGAAGATCAGGGGTATCTCATTACTATATGTTGGAAAAAACTTCAACTCCCTAATTTATTTGATCAGGTAAAAATATCTTAATTGTATTAAAGAATTATTATACAAAACTACCTAGAAAATAAGCAAGAGAATTGGGGGAAAACAAAAGCACAGGGATAAAGAAGGCAGAAAATCTCAGCATTGTATACAGCAAACTCAGAATAAAGACCCAAAAATAGTTCAGAAGACATTCTTCAGGGCCCTACTGTGAATCCAGAAGTTCAAAATGACTAGAAGAAAGCACAAAGTACAAGTAAAGGATGAATCCAGAGGAATGCCAAGACAGAAATCCACCTCTCACTCAGGTACCATCAAGTGTCTATCTCCAGAAACTGAATTCTACTTTGACAATAGGAACAAGTACTTGGAATGGTATAGAGATGTCTGAGCATTTCTGTGTAGTGGGGCTAGAGTACACTTGGGGACACTAGTAAAAAAAAAAACATTAAAATAGGGAGGTACCTTAAAGTCATACTCATTTATAACTTCAACTTTAAGTAGAAATTTCCTTCAACCGAAGGATAAGGATATGGGAGGTTACACAACAACATTAGAACAGCTATTTCAAATAAATCAGATTTTCAAATACCTAAAATTCCTCAGCTCAGTGTCTGGAGAAATCAGCTATCAGAGTTGATGGCCCTTATTGTATGGCCTAATAGTTACTTTAGAATGGAGGATAATATCATAGATTGTTGATTTAAATGTATCACTAAAGTACAAGGGGAAAAAAGACTACTCCCCACTGTCCATACCAAAAATCAAATACTGACACAGATAATTCCAAGATTCTCATACAGCTTTTATTTTTTTCAGAGATTAGATTTTGTGTCCTTTTAATTTCTGGTTCATTTCCTAGCTGCCGAGATGGTCTCTTCACTTCCTCTTAGCTGCCTTAGCACTTTTCACATCTACCCTGAAGGCCCTGGGTCAGCCAGCCAGCCAACAGAAAATTATCAGACACATCCCATTCAGTGGCTCAGGGCAGTGGGGCAGACACAACTTTAACTCAGCTGCCACAGAACTCTAATAAAATATTCAACGATGAATGGAGATGAAGTCAACCACCAGAATTCTAAATGGAAAAATGAATTTCCATTCCTATTTCCTTCATATTTCTAAATATGTGATTTTCAGGCTTCAAGAGGTTCAAATGCTATATTCTAGGAAATAATTCCAGTGGTTGATAAATGCTACTTTCATTATAGTACTGGTTCTGTTTTTTTGTAAAGTGAATACAGGCTTTCACAGAACTGTAATCAGAACTCTGGAGGCAGTGTGGCACAGTGGAAAGACTCTTGGGCATGGAGTTAGAAAAAGACATGTTGAAACTAGACTATGCCACATTCTATCAGTGAGATAGGTGACAATTTTTTTCTTTAGCCTGTTTTAAGTACTGTTAGGAAGACTTGGAGAGATAAGTTTAAATATTTTAACAGTAGAACATTATTTGCTCATGCATTGTTAATTATAAGAAGTTATTTTACTTTAAGATCAGAGAATTTTCCTTAAAATAATCACAAATATATACACACATACAGTCAATACCATTTTTCTAGTATAGTATTGGCTTACAAGAAAACTATAAATATAATTTTTCACTGTATAAAGGGATTTCTAACATTTAGTTGAGTACCAAGTTACAGTTCTTACTTTACTTAGCTATTTGTCCTAAAAGAATACAAAATTATTGAAACTTTAGTGTGGATTTCTGAAATATTGAAAACTATTTTACATAAGCCATAAAATATTAAACAATTATAGGCTTGAGATGCATTCAAATAAATGTACTGGAATAAGCAAAGGTATAAAATCTAAGTAGCATTCATTAAATTTCCTTAATCACTGGGATTTTATTTTTTTAATTTTATTAGTCTCTACTTTATCACTCCACTTGTTATCCTCAAAAGACCATACATAAACCCACTATCAGGAAAAGTAGATTATGTAAATTATCCATGTAAATGTATTTAAACAACTAAAGTCACATAAATATCCAAAGTTAAAGAACAAAAGCAAAGAAGCACTAATTCTAATTAGAGAGCAATCACGCTCAGGCTTAAGGTCTCTTAATACCAGTTAGCAAGGGGTTTCTTAATGCCTACTGCATATATTTATGTAATCACATAATTGCTTTAATACTTATAGATCCACATGTGCTAAATATAGAAATATAAAAGCTTCTTAAAATTTATTCAGGTTTTTTCCCACAAATTGTCCCTCTTTAAAATGTCTGCATACATAAATCATTATATTAATATAATCAAACCAGAAACTAACATCATTTAGTCCTGTTCCCTATTATGGGAATATCAGGATATGCAGCTTCTTCCATTAATGCTATCAGAATGGACTCTCATTTGCAGAATGAGACCCATTGATTGTGTCAAAGAACATCAGCTTTGTCCTCTAATGACCCATGAGTTCCTTTCAAAAGCAATTCAGTAATGGTTACTACATTAAAACTTCAAACATGCACAACCACAATATGAGCTTCTAAAGTACCACTTTCATCAGCACCATAAAGACATGTGGGAAGAATATTGGCCTGAACACCAGACATCTAGCTGCTATGCTGACTCTGTTACCAGTTGGTTGCATGAGCTTGGATTTAGAGTTACCATAAAAAATATGAACATCCAGTTAAATTTTAATTCCAACATCAAATTATGCTTTGCATCGGTAGGTCCAATGAAGAAAAAAATATATAAAGCTAAATAACATTAAGCAGACTAAGGGTAAAAATGAATACAGAACTACTGTAAATTTCCAAACATGAAGAAAAAAGTTGTATTTATCATCTATTGCTGCATAATACATTTCTCCCCAAACCTGATAACTTCAAATATAATTATATCAGTTTCTTTGTGTCAGAAATCTATGAAATACTGGGTTGTGTGGAAAATAGGGCAAAATGAAGGTTTGAGTTGGGGTTAGAGCCACCTTAAGGACCAAATAGAGTAAGGAAATACTTGCCAACTTAAATGACTTTGGTTGTCAACAAGATTCTGTGCCTTCAGATTACTGAACTGACAACCTCAGTTCCTAGCTGGCTATTGGCTAAAGACTGTCCTCAGATACTCCCACAGGGCACCTTGCTCCCAGTAGAGTAACCACACAAGGAGAGCCAGGGAAAGAGAGAACATAAGATAGAGGTCACAGTTTTCTATAACCTAAGCTTTGAAGCAAAATGCCACCACATTACCTATATTGTTAAAAACAAGTCAGTAGATCCAGCCCACAATCAAAGTAAGGAAATCATGAAAATATGCAATAGGAACCATTTTAGAAATAGTTGGTACTAAAAATGTCAGACTTTTGAACAAAATGAAATTGACTCTTGGTAGAAAATATGTAAAAACAAAACAACTTGGCTTTCTTTTCCAGTGTGCAACATGCAGGTAGAGATTTGGTTTATTCAGTTTTGAAAGATAAAGTCAAATCAGAAGAAGTCTGGTTAACAGGCTTTTTCTGTACATTGAAGGTATGAGCCAGAGGTTGTGTATGAGGCAGGGATGGGTGAGTGTCAGACTCTTGAAGGCCATTGTCCAGGAATCCTTTGTCAAAAGGCTATAGGTGATATGATCAGAGGTGCTGCAGTCTCACACTCTTCAGCAAAGCAGGCACCAGAAATCACACTAGTTCCAGGCATGCACTTTTGTTGACTCCCCAAGGTCTGCACACACTGTGTTTACTGTGACCACATGCTGTGACTATCTTTGCACTCTAAGTGAAAGCTAGAGATCACATAGTTGAAGAAATGGGTGGCCTCCCCTGGGTCAGTACAGACAATCCTGCGTATCTAGCTACTGTGCAGGGAATAGAAGAGTGGATCTCCCCACTGACAAACCCAGTCACCAGCCAGTTGAGTGCCTTTTACAGAACAATTGAACAGTCAATGCTCTTGCTGAATAGTAGATACTCTCCTCAGGCTGGTGCTAAAGGTCAACTCATGGGACTGGTGAGGAAAATGCCAGTATCACTCTGGTGAGTTGGCACTATTCTGATTACTGTTTCCAAGTCTCTCTTACCCTTTTCTGATGGCTTTCCTGGCTAAGACACTGGTCCTCCATCTGCAGTTCCATTCTAGAGGTGGTTGTTCCTTTCAGATGCCTAGTCTCAGTCACCCCAAAGGAAGTATCATGATTTCCCACTATCTTCCCACTTTCTCTTACAGGAGAAATTCATCTAGGTTATTAAAGGTAACTATTGTGTACATTACTTTGTCCCCAGATGCTAACAGGGACAAGTAGGCAAAATTTTCCCACAGAACAGTCTTACTCAAGGCTCACTCAGAAAGCAGACTGAAAGGCTCAAATGAATTATTTTCTAGTTGTGACTATTTTAACACTTGGTAAATCAATGATAATTCTCATTGCTTATTCTACACTTGGTGTCTTGCTTGGGAGGGGAAGGGGATAAAGGAATGGAATTTCTTTTCTCTTGTACTGGAAAGAATCTATCTCAAAGTTGTGGGATTCTTATGTTAAAGTTATTGTTTTGTATTCTTGGTCTAAATGGAATTGAAACAGTAAACTGGGTCCATGACTAGAGACCCAGAGTCAGGACTCTAAGCTGAGTTTATAATCAAGGACTGTTTTATATATGTGTATGCATGTGTGTATTTATATATATATTTTAACTCTTCTTTACATCAACATATTTGAAATTTTATGCAAAACTTGCAACCAGAGTAATAATTACAAGTAACTTTGTCTTGGCTGAGTTTTCTCAGAAGCAAACTCAGAGAGCAGTATTCCTAGGGAAAAAAAATTTATGAATCATAGGGAATAACAGAACAGTATTTAAAAATATAGGGAAAATGATAGCAAGAATGGAAAACAGAAAATGAAGCCATTATTATATATATAAAAACTTAAATGAGCAACTAATGTTTACTCCCTAGGAGAAACTCTAGAAATATTGATAGGGGGGCTGTTGTGAAATGGGGGGACCATTCCCCCATCATTGGTGGTACTACATTAGAATAGCAGCCATTATGCCTTCTGGTAGGTGGAGACTTGGAGAAGGGAAGTCAAACTTTCTTGTGATAGGATCAGTAATAGGGGATTTAAGGAGAGAGAAGGCATGGAGAGAGAGAACAGAATAGAGTAGCATGAGGCTGGAGGCCTCAGAGCTGTCTCAGCCATGTTCAGCAGTAGGTCCCTAGCCTGGGTCAATGAGGAGTGTTGACGGCCAGATACAAGTACGAGAAATGAAACGACAAGGAGAGATGGCCCAGCCATAGCCGGGGGTTAAATGGAAGTATGAACCATGAGACAACATTATTAACAAAAGGAAGAGGTATATATTGGAACACAGGGCAAGGGCCTGGCAAATTTCATGGAAGATAAGCTATCCTGAGAGACAATTAACATTTTAAAGCAAAGAGTAAATGAGGGAGGGGTAGTATAGGGGTGGTCTCTAATCCTTTGATAGGGCTAATATTGATAAGGAAAAGCCGGGGGAGGTGCCAGCACTACATCAGATGGTCATTCCAGTCAGTCCCTAAGTTTTCTTAGGGACCATTAATGAGAGAGAGAGAGAGAGAGAGAGAGAGAGAGAGAGAGAGAGAGAGAGATAGATAGAGAGAGAGAGAGAGAGGTTTTCCTTATCTCATTTGGAATGACTCTTCTGGTATGCAAATGGCCCATAGCAGAGGAGCCCAGGGTAACATGTTGGAGAAACTTGTAACTTGTGTAGGCTGACTTGGAAACCTGATAGTTGAAAACTTGGTTTAACTTTGAAACTGTGAAACTTGGAAATTGTCTGGAGACCTGGAGAGGACTTGCTGTGTTGCTGTTTTCATCATGAGACATCTGAAATGGTTGCTGCAGTTGTACTGAGTGAGTCTTGATGGTTTGGGGCCACTTAAGAGTTGACGCTGAAAGAATGCCAGAGCTATGCCTTTTGGAGAACTGACACCATCCTGGTTTCCTTGTTGGATTTGAATCTCCCACTTTTGAATGTCCCATCTTGGCTTCTGGCTTGAAGTGAATAGCTGTGCCTTTGGAAGAAGAGCAATGGCGCTATATTGACATCTTCACCTGGCTTGTGAGGCAGGTGAGGCAGCTGCCATTTTGTGGAAGCACATGGCTGCTGAAGCCATGTACAGATTTTGGACTAACGACTGAACTAGACTTTCAGTGACTTTTGCTTGTTTTTCTTATTAATAAGTAAATCTGTTTTTACCTCCTTTTAAGGTAAGTGTGATCTTGCTACTGCTTGCACAGGCTGAGAAGAACCTGGTATGTGGCTGACTTTAAAGAGCCAGCTGTTTCCTTTTGTAAGCTTAGTTAAAAAGCAACCTGCTTTGTTTATTTTCCTACCCGCTATCAATATCACAGTATCATTTTTTAGGTATAATACAATTAAAACTCTGATATTTTGTGATAATAGTAGACAAATAATTTGGTGTCCCACTCTCAGATATATGGTAGAAATTTCCTTATGATACAAAAAACTATTTTACTTCCTTGTAATTGCCCTGTTCCTTAAAAGCAAGAATTTACAAAAAGTAATTTGGGATTCTACTCTAGGATTACATTGGGAGATAGTCATGTACAGTTCTCAAGAACCTCTTGTCCCAAACCTTTGTTTAACACTGTATAAAGGCAGCCAGGCATGGTGGCATGTGCCTGTTGTGCAAGTACTGGGAAGCAAGAGGCTTAGGAATGCTTGAGTTCGCAGGATTGATACTACCCCAGGCAACATACTGAGACCTAGTTTCAAAAAATCAGTCAGGCACCATGGCAGGCCACCTGTAATCCCAGCTACCTGGGAAGCTGAGACTGGGGATCACTTGAGTTCATGGTACCCCAGGCAACATAGCGAGGTACTTACTAGCTGTGCACCTTGAGCTAGTTACTTAACTTCTCATTTCAATGTCCTCACCTACAACATAAAGGTAATGATTTCACTTACTTGATAGTGTTTAGTAAAAACCTGCACATAGTTAATATAAATAATCTAAAATAGTACCTGGCCTATTAGGAGTTTCATACAAGTATTAGTTATTTCTTCCCTTTTTTCCATTCTACAATCATTTATTGAGTCTATTCCTTCATGGCAAGGGCATTTCTGGACACGGTAGCTACGAAAATTAATAAGATGCTTGAGAGATCTCTAGTAACCCATTAGTTATTAAAAAACAAATATTAATATATGGATAAATTATAATTAAGCAGGTAATGGCATCACTGAGATATAAGGACCATAAGAACACAGACCTGGGAGCAATCACAACTAAGCAAAACCAGGAGGAGTTTGCCATCAGAATTAGTGTTAGAAGTAAAGCAGACACTGTGAGGTAGATGGGCATGGCATCTCTAGGAAAAGAAACAGGATGAGGAAAAGGACTTGTGTATTGACATAATACATTAGAGAAACAGTAAGAAATTAAAATATCACTAAAATTGAGAATTTTGTGTGAAAAGTAGTTAGGATTAGCGAGTCATGCCCTTTGCTTACCAGGTAAAAGGCCTTTTCTTCTGTAAAGAAAGATATGCCCGAAATGAGATTTTTTTTTTATAAGAAATGACATCTCGAATTTGTTTCTTAAAAAAAAATAATTTAGTTCTTAAAATGACTAGAATCAAGGAACCAAGTGTCTTTCATGACTAAAATTTATCTTATTTATAACTAAGGCAAGGATAGTGGAGTTATGCAGCAAATGTTAGGTTCAAGGAAACCGTCTGAATTGTTAACTAAGTGGCTAGAACTGGGGAGAGAAGAGTAGTGTTTAAAATATATATTATGATTTCCAGCTCTTCAGATTTGGTTGGTCACATCACAGCATTAATAGGCATAAGCAAGAGAGAAGACAATCAAGTTAGTTGGCAAGGGGTGAGAACATGATGAGGCTAGCTCATAATAGGGTATGTATGTGGAGCCTATGGGAAATTCAGGTAAAGGCATCAATTTTGGCATCACTGGATTTGAGGAACATCGGCATGTAAATATATAAGTATATTTCACTCAGGGTTTACCCGATTTGGGTGAAAATCAAATGACACCCTGTTACCTCAATCATACCAAAATAATCATATGAAATGTATGTATCCCTTAAACTGAAGAACATTTCCTATTCCCAGTTTGTCAAAGGGTGACTCTTTTATGGAAATTACTGTAAAGTATTTTCTCTCACATTTCAAGGTTAGGCAGTCATTCCAGTTTATGATTTTGCTCCAAAATGTTCACTTTAAAACTGATAGGAAAAACTGGATTCAAAATAGGAGCCATAATTCTTCTATAGTTGCTCTATATTTATCAATAATCATTTGATTATTGATTCTACAAGCATGATTCTACAAAGTGGTTGGTTGGCTCTTTTCCTCATTACTATTTACGTATTTATTCCAAGGTTTGTCTTTGAGAAATAATTTGCTAGATAAAATCTTTTTTTTTCAAGCAAATATCCTACCAATCTTACCTTTAACTGTGATCCTCTATTGGAATGCTAAAATAATGAGATTGTTTCTCTTTGAAAAACACTCACCTCTAGGTGTTTTTACCTTCAAGTAGGGATCGATCATTTAGGAGGTTAGGCATTTTCTTCCAGTAATGCTGCCATTTCTCAAAACATTAGAGCACTTTAAGAATAATCAAAATGTGTCCCTCTTGTTTTAATACACTCAATACCAGATTCTTGTCTTTTAAAGTGGGATTTTGATTTTTTATGACCAATCAGACATTATTTGGAGTCAATGAATTAAGGAAAACTATTACAAAATGGAAAAATAATCATAAAAATGATATTTTTCTTCCATTTTTCCTATTCTTATAGAAAAAGAATATAATTAATACCAAATACAATATTTAAACATAACTCTATTCTTGGGATAAATCACCACTTTGAAGGAAAATCACATCAAATATTATGTGCATTATGTGTCTGCTTCATAAAGAAAAATATCTTACTTTATCATAAAATTTTGGCATTTTACTACCATTTTATATTTTTCAACTAAAAATTTTCAACAACATATCTCAAAAAAATTAATTTCAGACCTAGTTTGATACTGAACTTTCAAAAAATATATATTTACTGTCAATGATTTGTGTAATCACCATTAGGTATTATAAGGCAACTTAATATAATGATTCGTTACTAATTTAAATCTCCTGCACATTCTGTTATTTTTAGGCTATCCCCTACAACCACAGCTTTAATTTGACCATACATCAACATTTTAGATAACACAGCTGAAATGTTAATGAACAAGCCAAAAAACTACCATTGGTTAATTTTTCATTAAAAATAAAATATCCTTTGGAAAAAAGTCACAAAGATTGATCATGAGTAAGTGCTATTCCCTTAAGGCAAAGCAATGACTTAAGTTTAATTGGTTCTCATAAAATGAGTCTTATTCGACAAATCTGACAGAACTCTTTAGCTGAATGTCGTCTTATCTTTATATTTTTCACAATTATATTCACAAACTCATAATTACAAGCCAATGCTTAATTGTATTAAAAAATACAAGTAAGCAATTTGTTTTTTAATACTTAAAACATATCTAGAAATGAGGCAAGATACTAAACACAGTGGAAAAAACAGCAAGAATAGGCAGGAAGCTTATTCAGAAAGAGTTTATATTCTTAGAACAGATTAGAAGCAATTTATAATTATACACAGTTAATCCTCTCTTTGTGTATAAAAGGAATACTGACAATAATTAAAAGTCTAGTGAAATTTTATTCTGGTGAATCTTTGAATATGATTACCAAAATCAAGTAAGAGTGAGAGAAAACTTTTAAATGGTCTTAGCATGAGCTAGCTAGCTTAATGACAAAGCATACTGATATGATTAACATACATCAGAGTTACATAGTTTAATTACATTTCAGGATCATAAGCAGATGTTATCTAGCTTGTATTTTATAACCACCTTTGCTGATTTACTCCTGCTTTCCTGGGTAACTTGCTTATGGAAACTTTCCAAATTCATTTGGAAAGAAAAACAGACAAAAGGGCAGAGAAGGATGACAAATGCATAGTGCAAGTTAAAAGGATTGCCATTTTATTTGTTATAGAAGCTTAATAAAGCATTTGATCAGCAATTTGAAAATATCAAGCTCATTTCTTTTTTGGCAGGGTTGAGAATACTTGACTATGAAGAAAGTATTTAGCTTAGCACTTTACATATGTTATCTGACTTTATTATTACAACCACCCTATGAAGTATTTTGTCCTTATAGATAAGCAGGCTCAGAAAGGTGAAGTAATATATGCAAAGTAACATGGTTAATTTTTCTAAAATTAAGATTTAATTTCAGATCGGTCCAATTCTAGTACTTAATTCTTAATTTCTGTCTCATACTGCTTTACCACGAGGAGGAGCAGCAGTATGGAGCAGAAAAACATTACTAAACAAGAATTGTTAAAATTTATCGCTAAATTCCATTTTTTACCAGTCTGGTTAAATTCATTGCCAAACTGAAATTCGGTAGGAAACAAGCAAAGAAGGGAACTTAAACTAAACTTACAAACAAGAGCAGCTGGTTTTTTACATCTCACCACCCAAAAGGTTCATTCTAGATCAAACAATACACAAACCTTAAGAGGCAAAAACAGATTTACTTATTAAAAAGACAAAATAAACAAAAGTCAATGAGCATACAATGAATAACTTTTAATTATCTAACCAACCAGTTCAGTAATCCAAAAACTGTATGTGGGTCCTTAGCCACATGTGCCTACAAAATGGCAGCTGTCCCACCTTCAAGTCTAATGAAGAAACCAAGATGGTATCATTGATCATCCTCCAAAGACAGGTACTCACACCAAACCAAAGAAAACTAAGATGGCATCAGTGATCCTCCTTCAAAAGCAGATTTAAATCGAATGAAGAAACCAAGATTATGTCATCACTTCTCCAAAAGGTACAGCTCTGACATTCTTTCAGCTTGAACTTTAAAGTGGCCCCAAATCACCAAGACTCACTTGACAAAACAGCAGCAACCACTTCAGACATCTCACAATGGAAACAGCAACACAACAAGTTCTTTTCAGGTCTCCAGACAATTCCCAAACTTTGCAGTTTCAAAGCTAA
The DNA here is from genome assembly GCA_004024945.1 of Uropsilus gracilis. Classification (NCBI taxonomy): domain Eukaryota; kingdom Metazoa; phylum Chordata; class Mammalia; order Eulipotyphla; family Talpidae; genus Uropsilus; species Uropsilus gracilis. Next base: position 130,147 of record PVHY01000505.1, on the reverse strand, counting down.
AGCAAGGTTTCAAGTACCAAATATGCAAGTCAGCTTACACAAATCACAAGATTCTTCAACATGCTTCTCCAGGTCCTCAGTGGCCCAGGCTGAGGATGAAACAACATGGCTTCCTTTCCTGCCCTGCTACTGCATATGCAGTTTCAAGGTCCCCAGTCTCCTTGCTCCTTCTCTGCTCTCTCCCTTCTACTTTATCTCTCTCTCCTCTCATCCTAAAATCCCCTCACTCTGCTCCCTCTCACAAGATGACTTGACTTCCCTTCTCAAAGTCTATACTCACCAGGACACAATGGCTGCCATCTTAATGCAGCACTGTCATGCTGGGGGCCATGACCCTCCAATTTCACCACAGCAGACCCTATCAAAACCAATTACAACAAAAAGATACCAAGGAGTAGTCATCCATGTTTGATCTACATTCTAAATAGTACTAGGAATTCAACTTTTTACGCCCCAGATAGGTTGTGGGTCCCCATTAGCCTGTCACTTCAATAGTTCTTTCCCCCCTATTAAGTTGCCAAAAGTAATTTATATCAAATTCTTACTGGTGACTGTTTCCAAATGTATTCACATTTTTCTATATACTACTGTCTAAAACTATTACTATTTCTTTGAAGTACAGTCCAAATTGATTGAGAATGTGCAGGATAATTTAATTTCAGTCAATAGTTTCTACTCCAAACCTTTTCCCCTTTTCAGCAGACTGGAGACAAGCATAACAGACTGACTTATGCAGTCAAAATTAAGGCCATCGTGTAAGAGTACAGTCATAAGAAGTGGAACCAGTGGGTTAGTTGCTTACCATAATAGGAAAATAAACTCCATACAAAGACCAAAAAAAAAAAAAAAAAAAAAAAAAAAAAAAAAAAAAAACCCAAAAAAAAAAAAAAAAAAAAAAAAAAAAAAAAAAAACTAAGAAGTCACAGCCCCAGTTAGTTGCTGACCAATAAAATGACAAGGTCAAACAAGACTGTGAAGTCAAAATTCAATTTGAACAAATCTTGGCATTTTGGGTGAGGCAGGACAAACCTCATCTTCAAGGTCAGTAGGGCAATATAGCAATCAATTACATTTTAACAAATGAAAATAAATTACATTTGATGCAGTGGAATGGAGATAGAGCAGGAATTAATGTTAGAGTAAGTCTAGCAAGAAAATTTTAAACTAGTTGAGATAAAGGTCTAGGCTGTCTCAGATGGCAGATGACATTAAAAGGGCATGATATAAACAGGTAGGTCAGACTTTCTCAAGAAGATCTTTCTAGCAGTTATAGAAATCTTATGTTGTGCATTCCAGCAAATGGATGTTTAGAGTCAAGAAGACAGATTATTAGTTTCAGTCACTAAACAAATGAAATTGGATAACAAGCTTACATGGCAGTCAAATCTTAGCTAATCGTTCCCCTTTGAAATGGCTGATAGCACAAGAGGAGCTAGCACAAGTCTCAGGTTAGGGAAGTTAAAGAGGTTTAAAAGATCTCAAACATTTTCTTTCAGCAATTTGGGGGTGTAGATGAGGGTGATGATGTCTAGGAGTAATAATTTACTATATACCAAGAACCATACTTAGAACTAAATACATGTAAGGTTTTAGTTCTCAAACAAGTCCACCTTGGAATTTATGGTAGCATTTTGAATTATAATAATGATTGGAGCAACTACTGGATTTTAAACTATGGTTCAATACTAAACGGTTCCCCAAAATAAATCAATGAACTTAAATTCCTATTCCCTTTTAACATAAAGCAGAGCTAGACAAATCCTACCCCTTGAAATAACTCTGTGAGTTCATTCATTTGATCTTGACAATGTTACAAGTGTCACCATCTATTATTAACAAAAAAATCAAACTTTGGTGAGGATGAACAACTTAACCTTTATTATTGCTTATATAGCTTACCAATCACAGAATCAGAAAAATAGTCCACTATTTTGCATACTTTTACAGTGAAATCAAGTCCACATGATGACTACTGGGGGGGGGGTGGAGGGGAGAAAGTATTAGAAATGAACACAGAGGTAAAAGAAGTACCAAGAGAAGCATTGTCTATTTCAACTTCTGAAAATAGACAAGCACCATTTCACTATTTGCTTCAGGCTTACCTAATGCTATCTCAACTTAAGATCAATAAAAACAATGTAACTGGAAATTTTGCGAAGAACCTACTAATGTGAGCTCAAACCATATCTTCCTTTGAATGTGATATAATAATGAAACACACACAGGATTGAATAAAAAGTGTAAGTTTCCAATAGTGAATTGATTATTAACAAATTTATTTAGGTCTTATTGCTTGTTTCTCAGTTTTTACCAAATATAAAATGAGATGTCTAACCTAACAGTTTCCTAGATTCTTTTAAATGTGGGATTGTTTTGTTTTTGTTTTGAATGATATATAAAGATGGAAATGTGCATGTATTTGACTACAATAAATGTGGGCATTTTCCAGAAACAATACTATGAGCTAACCACATGCAGTAAAAGAATCTATTTTCAAACCTTTGGCAGCTTCACTGGAATATTTTGTGTCCCCAGTGTTCACAGAGCTCAGTTGTACCTGTAGGAACACTGATGTTTTCTCACATATACTTTTTTCCATAGATGTGGGAACACTGAAACACAAAATTAAATAATGTGCATGCTAAATGCATTTGAGCTGAAAAGTTTTAACAACTTCTTACAGGAAAAACAAAGAAATAAAGATGTTTTTGCTAAGATTTTGTAATACTATGGAAGCTTACAATATGAAATCTAGTATGAAGAAACAGAAACATCAAAACAAACACTTCAAGAATATAGAGCTAGAAATTGTCCTCCTACCTAAACAGACATAAGATGCTCCCAATTTGTCTTGTTTTCTCTTAGGAAATGGTGAGGGATAAATGTCAAAACCGTATGAACCAATCCTCTAAAATTTTTGCCAGAACAGAATGTCACATTAACCTCCTCAACAAATAATTTCTCAAAAGATGTAAATATGTAAAAACTTGTTTTGTAAAAATCTATAATTGGATTAAATCAAAGTGAGAACATACATACCAACATGATTCTTGATAATCTCTTCTTTTCACTCCTACATTCTTTTTCATTTGTATGAGTATATATTTTAGCCAAGTATCTCATCCCTGTCATCCATTCCAACTGCAAATTATCTGATTGGAACATATGAGAGAACAAGAGCTCAGATTTTGACAAGTTGTTCCCTAGTTATTTTTTTTTCCTACCCTTTCTTATATGAACTAAAGCTAAACCACAGCCCCAAACATCTAACCGTGAATGGTACAATTAAAAAGTTGGTGGTGATGAGAAATTTTTTGCTTACAATTACATTGAACAAATAGTTCTTTAATACAATTTGTTGCTTGTCTGTAAGAGGGGAGCTAACACCTTAAATGAGTGTGTTAAAATGTGTTTTTATAATTAAGAACATAAATGTAAGCCTAATTCAACACCTTCTTTAATCTTCTCAACTCTAGTTTTTATTTATTCTCTAAAAAAAGGTAACTTGTGAACACAAAATTAATATGATCAGACTCAACAAACATATTTTGGTATTTGACAAAAGCTAATTAAAATGACATCCTTCATTTCTGAAGCAGGGGCTTCAGAAATAAAAGGAAATTGGACACCAAAAAATAGTCATTTATTATAAAAGTAGTTCAGAAGGTAGATGTGACTTTTTTTAGAAGAAGGGAGTATCTCTTAATATTGAACCCAGAATTAGGCTACTCAGTCACAGACAACCTGGACAGGACAAAAGAAGAAACTTTATTGAAGAAGTGGAGAGCATGTACTCCCTGTAGGCAGTTGGCTTCCCCAGAGAACTACAGGAAAAAAAATCCAAGAATGCCCAATTTATTCTAGTTGAGCTCACTAATTAGACAGTACTCAGTTCTCCTGGGAATGAGTGAGTTAAGTAGTAGGGAAACTAGGAATGCCATGATCTGCCCTTCTTTGCACAAGGAAACAGGAATATGGGCAACAAGGTTTGCTCTTTATACTGTAAACCAGGCAGTCACTTGGTTTGGGGATGAGAGGCAGGAACAAATCCATATTTTCATTGTCTAGTATAATCTTTTAAACAAATATTAAGAAAATATTCTATGTAAATTCCCCTTTAAGATTATAAGCAATAGATTTCTTGCAATGCAGTAATTACTCCCAGAGATAAGACAATTCAACACAGGCATCTATGAACACAGGGCAGAATTTTTACAATACAGTTGATAGTCAGCAGAGAAAAGAAGGATGTGTCAAACTTCAGAGAAAAGGGTATTATTAGTGTCATTTATTATGATAAAAAAGTTCTGAAGAAGTCATTTTCACATTACTCTCTTTTCCTGATGATATCCATATGAATTGTGAAAAAGTTTACCTAAACTATACCCAAATTACACTGAGAATTATTCAAATTGGCAAATCTGGGCAGCAAACTATTTTCATGTCTAATGATACTCCTTTAAAATCACATTTTCTCATCCTTTTAGCTCTTCAAATTACTTTCACTTTTGGTGAATTTCTCTATTTTTAAATCATTTAGACTTCAATCAGTCACACCTCCTTTCTCACCTGCAAATATATATACAAAATTGAAGTACAATATTTTATCCTAAAGAAGACTATATAGAATCTCTAGCTAAGAGGGAGGGCTCTTAACATCATAAAAGGTGTTATTTTTTCAGTGGAAATAAATTTTACTTTAGACAATCACCCCAGAGTTTCAGATTTTTCTTAACTATCAAAAATATTTAAATGAATTACTGTTATTGTTTAACATCCATCAATGAATTTAACATGAAATACTAGGTCATGATCTTTTATTTTCTCCAGGTTTATTTTTATTATTATTTTTTAATTTATTTATATATAAATTTCACATCTTTGTAATCCCAGGGATTCACCCTCCCACCTTCCCCATTGTTCCCCTCCCTTTTTTTCCCCTGACACAAGTTGTGTGCTTCAATTTGCTGCTTAGCTTGTTTTGACTTTTCCTCATGACTTTTATTTTTTTCCTATATCCCATATATTAGTGAAACCATTCGGTTTCTATTTTTTTCTTTTTGACTTGTTTCTGCTAATATGATTTCTTCTAAGTACATCCATGTTATCATAAAATTATCAAATTTGTCATTTTTAATTGATGAGTAATATTCCATTGTGTATATATACCACTTTTTTTCATCCAGTCATCTGTTTGGGGGCATTTAAGTTTCTTCCAAAGTCCTTGCAATTATAAATATTGCTACAGTAAACATCCTAGCACAGGTGTCCCTTTGTACCCACATTGAAGTCTCTTTTGGTAGATTCCCAAGAGAGCAATTGCTGGGTCAAATGGTAGTTCCATTTTCATTAATTTGAGAGTCCTCCACACAGCTTTCCATAGTGGTTGGACCAGTTTACATTCCCACAGCAGTGTAAGAAAGAGTGTTCCTTTCTCTCCACATCCACGCCAGCACTTGTTGTTGTCTGTTCTTTGGATGTGGGCCATTCTCACTGGTGTAAGGTAGTATCTCATTGTGGTTTTGATTTGCATTTCCCTTATTGTTAGTGACGTTGAGCAATTTTTCCTGTGCCTGTTGGTCATTTGTATTTCTTCTTTGGAGAAGTGATTTTTTAGTTCTTCTCCCCATTTTTTGATTTGGCTTCTTGTTTGACTTTTGTTCAGTTGTGTGAGTTCCTTGTGGATCTTCATTATTAAACACTTATCACTCTTGTGGAGGGCAAAAATTTTTCCCCATTCAGTTGGGCTTTTTGTTTTTTCTGTTTTATTTTTTGCTGTACAGAAGCTTTTTAGTTTGATGTAGTCCCATCTGTTTATGTTTTCCTTCATTTTTTTGCCATCTGTAGATGTGTCCAGAAAGGGATTTCGGAATTGAAATTCATGGAGAGTTTTGCCCGTTTCCCTCTATGTATGTTGTGATTTCAGGTCTGACATCTAAGTCTTTTATCTGTTTTGAATTGAGTTTTGTACATGGTGTGAGGGAGTCTTTTTAGTCCAATTTTCCCAGCACCATTTATTAAAGAGGTTATCTTTGTTCCAATGTAAGTTTTTCACTCGTTTATCAAAGATTAGTTGATTATATATTTGTGGTTTTATTTCAGGGCACTCAATTCTGTGCCATTGCTCTGACTGTTTTTATACCAGTACCAAGCTGTTTAAATTATTATGGCTTTGTAGTATAGTTTGAAATTTGGAATTGTATTACCTCTGTTCTTTTCTTTCTGGTCAGGAGGCTTTTTGATATTCAAGGTCTTTTGTTATTCCATATGAATTTCAGTAACTTTTGTTCTATCTCTTTAAAAAATGTCATTGGAATTTTTATTGGGATTGCATTGAATTTGTAGATTGCTTTTGGTAGATGGCCATTTTGATGATATTAATTCTTCCAATCCATAAGCAGGGAATGTCTTTCCATTTCCTTATGTCTTCTTCTATCTCTTTTACCTGTGTTTTAAAGTTTCTTGTATAATTCTACCATGTGTTTTGTTAGGTTTATTCCCAGGGATTGATTGATTGATTGATTGATTGATTGATTGATTGATTTTTGGTGCAATGGTAAATGGGATGTTTTTCTGATTTCTTCTCCTTCTATTTGACTTTTTGCATATAGGGAAGCTACTAACTTCTGTGAGTTGATTTTGTATCCCACTTCCTTACTGAACTGGTTTATTATTTCAAGAAATTTTTCTGTGGATTTTTTGAGGTTATCTATATAGAGATTCATGTCATCAGCATATAATGATAGCTTCAGTTCCTCTTTTCCTATTTGTATTCCTTTCATGTCTTTCTCTTGCCTTATTGCCCTAGCTAGAACTTCCAGTACAATGTTAAAGAGTAGTGGGGAGAGTTGGCATCCTTGCCTGGTTCCAGATCTTAACTGGAATGATTTTAGTTTTTCCCCATTTAGGATGATGTTTGCCATAGGTTTGTCATAGATGGCTTTTATTATGTTGAGGTAAATTCCTTTAATCCCAATTCTTCAAGGGTTTTTATCATGAATAGATACTGGACTTTGTCAAATGCTTTCTCTGCATCTATTGATATGATCATGTGGTTTTTGTTTTTCTCTTTGTTTATGTGGTGTATCATGTTAATTGATTTCTGGATTTGAATCATTCTTGTGCCCCTGGGATAAATGCCACTTGGTCATAGTGAATAATGCTTTTTATGCATCATTGGATTCAATTTGCCAGGATTTTGTTTAATATTTTTTGCATCCATGTTCTTTAGAGAAATTGGTCTATAGCTTTCTTTCTTGGAGCTGTCCTTATTTGGGTTTTGGTTTTGGTATGAGTGTGATGTTTGCTTCATAGAATGTATTTGGCAGTTTTCCTTCTTTCTCAATTTTTTGGAAAAGCTTTGTAGTGCGGGCATTATTTCATCTTTGAATATTTCATCTTTGAATATCTGGCAGAATTAATTTTAAAGCCATCGGGTCCTGGGCTCTTATTTTTAGGCAGAGTTTTGATGACTGCTTCAATTTCACTGCTTGTAATTGTTTTATTTAAGTTCTCTATATCTTCTTTGTTCAATTTTGGAGAGTTGTATCTTTCTAAAATCTGTCCATCTCACCCAGGTTGTTAGTATTTATTTCCATATAGTTGTTCATAGTACTCTTTTATTATCCTTTAGGTTTCTTTTGTATCTGTTGTAATTTCTCCTCTTTCATTTGTGATTCAATATTTGAATTTTCTCTCTTCTTTCCTTTGTGAGCTTTGCAAGGGGCTTATCAATTTTATTTATATTTTCAAAGAACCAGCTTTTGGTTTTGTTGATTTTCTGGATAGTCTTTTTGACTTCTAGGCTATTTATTTCTTCTTTTATTTTTGTTATTTCTTGCCTTCCGCTGGGATTTTGGCTTTTTGTTGCTCTTTTTCTAATTTTTCAAGTTGGTAGATAAGGTTTTTTTTGGTTAGTTTCTTAGTTTTTGATGTGGGCCTGTATTGCTATGAACCTTCCTCTTATATATGCTTGTATCCCAGACATTTTGGAACATTGTGGCTTCTTTGTCATTTATTTGAAAGTAAGTTTTAATTTCTTCTTTAATTTCTTCAATTAACCGTTCTTCATTTAGTAGCATGTTGTTCAGTCTCCAAGTGTTTGATGTTCTTCCTGCTTTCTTTTCATTGTTGATTTCTAGTTAATGATACCTTTATGGTCTGAAAAAAAAATTAGTATGATTTTAATCTTTGTGTAATTATTTATGTTTGCCTTGTGACCCAGTATGTGGTTAATTTTAGAGTATGATCCATGTGCATTTGAGAGGGACATTCTTTTCCTTGTGGGTGTAGTGTCCTGCAGATATCTATTAGGTCTGTTTTGTCTAAGTCTCCTTTTAAGGCTTTGTGTCCTTGTGTAGCTTTTGTTTTTTGATCCGTCCTTTGTTGAGAGTGGGGTGTTGAAGTTTCCTACTACATATGTGTTTTCATCTATATTTGTTTTCAGTTCTCTTAGTAGCTGTCTTATGAATCTTGGTGCACCCTCATTTCGTGAGTATATGTTGATAATTGTTATTTTTTTTGATGGGTTGACCCTTGAACCAGTCATGATCTTCTAAAGTATAGGTTATTTTAAATCCAATGTGCATACTTTTAAAAATGAAAGATACAATTTTGGAAACTCAGTTAAACATTGAAGTTAGATAACTTGTACAAAACATATTCATAGTAATCTTCTTTCCAAAACATATTCATAGTAATCTTCTTGTCTCTGATACCAGTAACTTTCTATAGAATAAGGAAGAATAAACGAGGTGAAAATCAACAAGGATTGGTATGTTATGTAGTTATTTTACAAATGTATGGAGTCATTTTGATCTCAAAGTCATTTGCATTTGTGACAATCAGCTTCATTTTCCCTTTTACTTGATGGAAAGATCTTATTTAAGAAATAAAATGTGATTTCTTCTAAGATTTAACTAACCCCAGACAAAATTCAGTGTGTGACAGTCTCACACTCTAAAATTGCTCAAGGTTTAAAAGAATCTTAACACATATAGAGACAACAAGGTAGATTGTCCCACTTCTTGATCATAATCCTGTATGTGATAATACCAATGGCAGTAAACAGTATGGTACTGTTTATGAAAGTTGTGAAAACTGAGGTTCCTAGACATTCATTCTATATGAACTATATGACTAAATGACTATATGAACTATATGATTAAATATCTTCTGCTAGAAGTCACAGCAAAGTTAGAGCTACAAACAAGGGCTCAAGAGCAAACCCAACAGCCCTTCCTTTATCACACCTGAGACAGTATCAGAGACTTAAATCCCAGAAGAATAAGGAGAAACAGCAAAGTCATTTTTTAAATTCTATTCAGCATTTTTCAAAAAGAATCTTTTACATTTGGATGGTGGTTGTGAGATACCAAAATATGGCCATAATATGATTCATTATTTATCCAACCTTAGTAAATGAGATCTACACTTAAATCTTTTAGAATTTTTTGTCTTTTGTCTCCCCCATAAAGCTCTCAGTGATAAAGCATGGAAAATCTGTGACCAAGAAGCAGGACTAGAGGGTAGATGGCTATATCCCAACTACTTATTACTCATGTTTTAGTACATTTTAGAGAAATTCAAGATGTGTTTCTCTGGTAGGATTTATAGGATGACTTAGTTTCATTAAAAGTAACATGTTCTTCATGAATGCATTAACCCAAATATGGTAGTTTTGTCTTCCTTTACAGCCATCTGTTGGAAATGAGTTTTTATGAGTTGTCTTCTCACCACAGAGACAAAACAGATGTACATATAACCTCAATAAACAGAATCGCTCAGCTTATTCAAGGGCTTGATAAAATATCTAGAAAATCACATACACAAATTAAAAATAAATCTGCTTACCTTGTGCTTTTTCAGTTTAATATTTGATATAGCACAAAGTCTATATATAAACTTGTTTATCTTTCAAACCTGATACAGCCCAAGTCACCCTATGTTCTGCACACTCCCAACAGAACAGCATTTATTTTTAACACTTTAAAACAATTAAGATTGATTTGGGCTTACTGAAAATATCCTATTATTGTTCTGAGACGGCAGTGAGTAGAAGGGTCCACAGGAGGGGGCTAGAATAAGTGTAGAAATATTGATCTTTCTAGTCCATAGCATGGATAGATCAGTAATGCAGGAGAAGTACAACCTTCAGTTTGAAGGGTTCCAGCTAGTTTACAATAGTTCAGTTGCACCAAGAGATATTAAGTTGTTTCCTATTAGTTGTGAAACATTGGAAGGCCTTTCTGCAAGAGTAGATAGAAAAGCCTCTTTTCTTAAATGTTAACAGAATCGATAGAACTATTTTTCTGTAATGGTCCTTTCTATTTTCCAAAAGGAGCATGTACATTCATTTAGTTTTTTATAGTACTTTGCTTCCACTGTGTCCACAAATGCCTGGAGCTGAGATGATTGTCAAAGGTGATGAACTATATGACTAAATATCTTCTTTAAGTCCCTTGCAAAACACTGTGCAGAGGCAGAGCACTAGCTTTCAAGCCTAGGTTTGACTGTTTTATTAGTTATATGGATATTTCCTTTCAGAATTTCATATAGTTTCTTATCTTTGGAACTAGTTTTCCTACTCTGTGATATATATGCATTATCAATATCCCATATTATACAAGGAATAAGCCTTGCTTTTAAGAAACAGTCCTCCAGCAAGTCTATCCACAAACCTCTAATATCACTTAGATATGAAAACAAAGGTTATAATTATGCTACTATTTCAATCTCAGCAGAAATCCCTATACTACTTACTTCAATTAAGGGTCTCTGTATACTTCAATATCCCTGTATATTCATTTATAATTGATACCAGATCACAGTTTTTCATATATATTAGTTTATTTAATGAAATATCCTTAAATGGACACATTACTAGAAATCATAATCCTAGCTGAAAGCAATCAGAGATGGAGAAGAGGAGAAATCTACAACATCTTTGAGTAAATTGACTTAATGAAAGAACTCTAGGGTGTTTTCTAAGAGCTACAGAGAGCAGTAGTTTTAGAGCTGGAAGGTGGCTTCTATGACTCTGTTACTTTTTGGAAAGCAAAATCTCTAAAGCTCAGGTTTTTTCTTCTATTATCCATTAAGAATATCTTCAGGTGATGGGATCACCTCTCTCACCCAGTTAGACATAGGTCACTAATATGAAGTAGTATACATTATGTATAATGTAATGAGCTCTGTAAAATTAAATTATTAGTAGACAATAAATAGAATCATATCTCCATTCTTTTCCTTCCCAAGTTGCTAACTGTTCTTATTTTTTTATTTTTAATTATTTTGTTCAACAAATGAGGTAGTTTAAGTGATATTAATCTTTGAGATGGGAAGACAAAGCTTTAGAAAAATTTCATTAAGAAATGCAAATTGTCCACGATGATTAGAAAACCACTCTTCCACTCCAACTACAGGGCATATAGCATATAATTTGGGTTTATTGTTGCCAAGTAACTACCACATAATAAAAATAAACTTGTTTATGAGTCTAATTACATTCCACTTACTAAAATGTACCAAAATATACAATGTTATAAGTCTTCATAAAATTATAATGCATTTAAGTAATGGCATGTGTTATCAAGAATGTTTATACTATAAAACGGCATGTGTTATAAAGAATACTACCCATTATCTATGTTAAAATGTTCCCCTTGTGGATTTTTATTGGCAGACTTTACTTTCATTTATTTAATTTTTTTCTTACATTTCTCAGTCCCTATAGTTCTCCCACCATCTTATCACCTGTGACCCCCTCATCACATTCCCTTTTGTTCTTCCCTTTAAATCCTAAATTGACTTTCCTTTGTCATTTGCCTACAATGTGATAAGGTATTCCTCTACACGGTCATACATTCTTGGGTGTTTATTCTGGAAATGAAAATCTAATTATCTTTACCAAATTAAATTATGGTGGTAAATATGTAGCCAAAAAAAGTCAGAATATCTTCCAAAAACAAATACAAATAATTTGCAGTCATCTACTTTTACTTCTTTACTCCTTTCCAGGAAAGTAACCTATTTTATTCTTTGACTCAAATATCTTTTCCTTAGTTTGCTTCTGCTTCTTCTGCTGTTGCTAGACCACTTCACTGTTTGTTCAGATTAATGCAATATGGTTACCAAATTTGAATCGTATTAGAAAAGTCATCATGGGATACAAGAACTATTCAACATTGTCAAAAACATCAATGTATTCAACCATATCAACAAAAAGAATGATAAAAATCATATGATCATCTCGGTAGGTGTAAAAACAAAAAGAATTTAAAAAAATCAGCATTCTTTTATAATAAAAACTCTCAACAAAGTGGATTAAGTTGAGGATCAAAAGACTACAACTTAATAAAAGCCATATATGACAATGTATAACAGTAAGCACTTAATAATGAAAAGATAAAAGTCTTTACTCTAGGATTTGGGGAAAAAATAAGGATGCCAAAATTCACCTTTTTTATTACTTTGAACACAGTATTCAACATCCTAAAATAATGAGGCAGAAAAAAGAAATAACAGACATCTCAATTAGAAAGGAAGAAGTAAAACTCATTATTTGTAGATACATGATTCTGTGTATTTTAAAAAATGAGGATTCTACAGAAAAAATTGTTATAAAAATTAAATTCAATAAAGTTTCAGAGTACAAAAATCAATATAAAAATTTCTACTGTGTCTATATGACATAAAATATAATATAATATAATGATAATATATTATATATAATATTATATATGCCAATTATATATATTATATATAATATAAAATATCTATTAAAATACAATTACATTTATGATATCATCCAAAAATAAAATACCTAGAAATGCTTTTAGCCAGAGATTAAAGAGCTATACATTGAAAAATGAAGATACTGGTGAAAGAAACTGAAGAATATGCAAAGGGAATATTCCATGCTATGGCTGGAAAAACTATTAAAATAGCTGTATTACTGAGCAATATACAGATTCAATACAATTCTTACTAAAATTCAACTGCATTCTTCACAAGTTTAGAACAATTCTAAAATATGAAAATAAAAAATATCTTAAGTAATCAAAGCTATTACCAAAAGGCAACAAAATAGGAGGCATCGCAATCTCTGGCTTCAGATTATACTACAAAGCAGTAGTAATCAAAACAGCATGGTATTACAATAAAAGAAGATATAAATCAACAAGACAATTTAAAAACCCAGAAATAAATTCACATATGTGTGCACAGGCAATTTACGGCAAAGAAACTAAGAAAAAATGGAGCAAGGGAAGATTTTCAATGAAAGATGTTGATAAAAATCAGACTGTCACATGCAAAAGAATGACACTAGAACACTATTTCACGCCATACATGAGATTTAAATTAAAAATTAGTTGAAAACTTAAAAGACCTGGAACCATGAATTACATAGAAGGAAGCACAGGCAATATAAGTTCCTTGATATCAATCTTAGAAATGCCAACATCAATAATAAAGTACAAAAATGGTAAAAATAAGTAAATAGGATCACATCAAAACTAAAAAGCCACAGAGAAAATAAAAAAGGCCATCATCAAAACAAAAAGGTATTGTACTGAGTAGAAGATATTTACAAGTCATTTATCTATGAGAAGTTAAAATCCAAAGTTACAAAGGATTCATAGTTCAATTACTATATGTATGTATTTTTTAATGTGCAGAGGATCTAAGTGGACACTTCTCCAAAGAAGATAGATAGATGACCTCAAGGAAAGGTGGTCATCACTTATCATTAGGTAAATGCAAATCAAAATAATGAAAAAGATCATCTCTCACCTTTGAGAATGACCATTATCAACAAAATAAAGTATTGGAGAAGATGTGAAAAAGGGAACAATTGTACACAGCTGGTGAAAATGTAACTTGGTAGAGTCAGTATGAAAAACAGATGTAGGTTTCAAAATGAATTCAAAATATAAATTCCATATGATCCAATCATTCTACTTTTGGATATTTAACCAGAAGAATAATTTGAAAAGATGTATGTACCCTAATGTTCATTGCAGCATTATTCACAATAGCCAAAAGTTGGAAACAACCTAAGAATCAAAGGGCACATAATAAAGACAAGGTACATACATACAATGAAATACTACTCAGTCCTGAAAAACATGAAATCCTATCTTTGAATGGACCTGGTGCACACAATGCTGTGTGAAGAGATGAAGGGGACCAAGAGATACCAATTTCCAGTTACAAAACAAGTTATGGGAATGTTGTGTGCAGCATGGCATACATAGGCAATAATATTGTACTGCATATTTGGAAAATTTCTAATAGATGGAAAATAGACATGGTGGTAAATATTTCAAATTAATGCAAATGACAAATCATGATGCCACACACCTGAAACTAATACACACTATGTATCAATTATACTTCAATAATAAACTTTTAAGAGTTATCCAAAGAACATACTTTTAAAATAGAGATTCTCAGGTTCTTTTCCCAAATATCCTAATAACTAGGAACATATTTTTTTTTAAAAAATGGCAGTTGTTCCTTTGACACATTTAGAAAACAACTGATTTCACACAGACCCAAAGGGACCCCATATCCCCAACCCACAGGGTCGTCATCTTAGCCCTCCAACTCTAAAAAGTTTTTGATGTCTGTGTGTTGACCTTCCAGCTAAATGTATCTCAAGCAAACCAACTGCACTTTATTTTTAACTTATTTTAGTCCTGAATATAAACATTGTAAGGCCACTAAGTTGCCCAAATTAAGATAAACAGACACAGACAGAGCATGTCTAGATGTGACCTACTTAAATCGATGAGGGTCTTTATTTTTGTAAACCTATTTACCTAATTTGGCTTCCCTTTTTAAAAATTATGTTGCTTATAAAACTCAGCTGGGGTAATTTACTCCTCTAAGTATTCAATCAGATTTTCATACCAATTAAGATAATTATCAGCACAATTTAAATAGATTTTTTAATTATAGCTACAAATAACTCTCAGAGAAAACAAGTCCCAGAGCTTTTAACAAAAAGTTTCCATAAATAGTAGGTAAGCACTAATTTCCTTGCCTCATCATCAGTGGGAAAAATTTGTCTTCTAGCTTCCACTTGGAGGTCATAAAGAAATTCTTCACTCTTGCCCATAATACTGTAGGGTCGTGGCCTACATTTCTTGATATCTTATATTTGGGTACAAATCACTTCACACTTCCACTAACTAGGAAACAATATTTCTGACCATGTCATTAATTAATATGTAAGTGTGAAGATCCCTTGGATTTTTTTTCATGCTCAGCCTGGAGTCACTCATTTCTATTCCTTGTTAAGGAAACACTTGCCCAAGTAGCAAAGTGGACTTACACATCCCTGTGCTCAACTGTGCTTCCCTGTTTCTTCTATGGAGTCCTGATGCAAAGCACACAGCTCATGCACATCCTCATGTCTGACATGATTCACAGCAGGGAGAGGGTGGGCCTGAACAAATGCTTTAAAGAGTTCATGCAGGTTAAGTTCAATGAAAGGCCAGAACCCCCTTGAGCACAGGCCAAGAGATCTATGTTCTGAGATATGCCAACTACACAGAGAGGAAATAATGTATAATTCATCATCATCTTTTTTTTTTTTTGAAAGTGAAAATACATTTTGCCATGAATTTTCCCCTTTCATCTAGAAATATAAGTATAGGTCAAGGGAAATATAACCACATGGCTAACCTCACTAAATGTAATCTTTGGAGGGAGTATTTTGAATAGTAGTATTCAATTTAATTAGCACTTCTGCATGTCCATGGGGAGTCTAGAAAGCACTGAACAGGTGTGCACACACAGAAGATACACTGCCTGTGAACAAATGTCAAGTCAACAGAGACTTGTCAGCTCTATATATGTGAAAGCTAGTAATTGAAATGAACAGAGAAGACGTTTTAAAACATT
This sequence comes from Uropsilus gracilis, assembly GCA_004024945.1. Lineage (NCBI taxonomy): Eukaryota > Metazoa > Chordata > Mammalia > Eulipotyphla > Talpidae > Uropsilus > Uropsilus gracilis. Next base: position 114,235 of record PVHY01000505.1, on the reverse strand, counting down.
TATAAGAAAAAAATTGTAAGCTACTAAGCACTATAAGAAACTTCATAATCAATATACATTATTTCTATTTTATATAAGAATCCAACTTAAAATTGTGAAATGATGACAAAAGAACTCTGAGTAAGGGATTAATTGTGCAAACATTCTAACTTCTATGTGAATCCATAACTCTTACCAAAAGGAGTTCCCTGTAAATAATAGTTGAACACTAATTCCCATCCCCCTCATTAGGGAGGAAAAATATGTCTTCTAGCTTCTATTTTCAGGTCTTAAAGAAATACTTCACTCTTGCTCATAATACTATAAAGCATGACCAACATTTTTACTCAATGTTCCCAAGCAAATGGAATCTTCTGTGGAAGGTCATATAATCCTCCTTGTCATTTCCAACCTTATCTGCTTCTGTTTCTAGAGAAAGATGCTAGATAATGGAAACACTTTAGATGTTGGAGTCAAATAGGCTGGCTTGGATAGTTGGTGTTTTTAGGTACTTACTGAATTGCCACTAATTGGAACTAGGTAGATACTGTAGCAATGAAATAATGCTGGCATCTAAGGCACCACGAAGAAAAGAGTCTAAGCTTGTGTAACACACAAAGTAGGCAAGTCCAGAGGATACTATGGTGAAGCAAAGCACACATGCATTTCCAGCATTTATCTCCAAGATGGTCCTATTTTTCAAGAAAGCCCAAAATCCAAAAATCTTTTTGAAATTAATTTTAAAATGGTAGCCACTAGTCCAAAAGTTAAAAACATTTGAAACATATCTGGAGGTTACATTCAAGCCATGAGCTGTAAGTCTGCGATTTCTAAGTGGAGCACATTTGGGCAAGGAAAATATGAGGCCTGATCAGAAACAAATGTATCTTAGAACATGTAAATCAAAATTTCACAATTCAAAATCTGAAAACCTAAATTAATAGAAACCTAAATTAATAGAAAATTAAGACATTAACTAATGCACTGAGAGTTAACTTGCAGAAGCCATGTGGTAAGTATTATAGGCTACATAAATACAAGTGTACCTTTAGTCTTGTCCTTTAGAAGTTTGCCCTTTAGCATAGAGAATAAGAAATTAACAGAAATAGTGAGAATACAGAAAAATGTATATAAAGTAAATAGAGAGAGCAGTATAAGACTTTAAAGTGAGAATATAATTTGGTTAAAAACTCAAAAAGTTTGTTGAAAGTTAACAAGGGGACAATAGAGACCAAGTTGTTCTGTCTGAGCAAGGACAACTATCTTCTGCAAAGGAGTCAAACACAGACTGAATTGATAGCAAAGAATAGGGTACCAGACTCTTCCCCGAAGGAGCTTACATTTTAGTGTTGAGTGGCAATTAGTATATAAGAAAGCAAATGGGAAGACTGCTTCAAGTATGGAATAAGAAAATTAAAAGCCCAGGATTAGCCCTCATCACACATTCATAAAGATGAACTCATTCACTCATTATATCTAAAGGGCAACTTGAAAGTCTTCAAAAGACAAAACCTATATCTGAAAATAGGTTGTGATGTTTTCTTTAAGGTTTCTTAAAGAATGAAATGAAAATAAGCCTCCTCAAGTGGATTATATGTTGCTATGTTTTCATCACAACTATAAAAATAAGAGGAACTCATACCTCTATATTAAAGATAGAGAAAATTTCTCCTTCCTAGCATAGGTCACATTTGATTTGGGAAGCCAGGAATGAACAGTTCTGAATAGTCTTCTACATAGCAGGAACACCAAGAACTAAACCCAAGAAGGAAAAAAGCTTGATATATCAAGAACAGAAAGGCCTCTTTGTGACACGAACAGTGTATAATACATAGCACATATAGGTTGAGTTCTGGGAGATTGGCAGTGGCACCTATTGTGATCTTTCAGGTCATGGGAAGATGTTTAATTTTCCTCTCAATGAAAAGAAAAGTTATTGGAAGATGTTATGGTGGAAAATAATGTGGTCTGCTTCAGGACTATAGAAGTTCAGACAAGTTGGTTTTTGATCATGGGGAATGAGAAAAAAGCATGGCATCAGGGTTGCCAGTTGGAGGTTGTGAATTATTTCAGTAAACATGCCATTCCTCTTGCCAGTATGCTGTCCCTCTTATCATTAGGTATGTGAGTCATAGCCAGCACTGGTCCTCGTTGCATAGCTAAGTCAGCTCAGCTATTCCTCTGATATATACTGCCATGCCAATATTGGCAAAAACAGTTTCATACTCATTAGCATCTGATAGCACAGCTGTATAGGTTCTGGATATACCATGTCAAATGGCATACTGATTGAAAACACAATCTTTAAGGTGGTGGTTAATGAAGTTAATATGAAGACATTTTGAAAAAGATAAATAATAGCAGTGGGAGAATAGAAAAGAAAAAATTGACAATTAGATGACAGCCCCACCCTGGGGACAGTAAAACCCTTTGGGTTTTCTTATTTAAATAATATTGCCTAAAAAACATAGCAATTCACATCATGCTACAGATAGATTTTTATTTTGTTCTTTTAATAATAGCGATTACATTTTTCTCCAAGGAAACATCATTTCATTTTTAAACTGAAGAACCCCAACACAGTGGATAATGATCCCAGTGGATAATGATCATTCAACAGAATAATTAAACTTCAAAGATAGCCCCAGAAATTATCACAAAGATACTTTTGAGAATTTTTTTATCATAAACTAAAAACTAAAATCAATAAATATTAAAAATCAAGGAAACATTATGCAGTTACATTGATTCTGTTTGTATAAGGGGGGAAAGGACCCAAGATGAAATTAATATCAAAATAGATAACTATATATAGATAGAATATCTACATGTAAATAGAATATATAAATATCTAATTATGAATATTGATGTGCTATTCAAAAACCCCTTTATAACAATCATCAAAGCTTTAATAGTTTAATTTTATTAAATTCCAAGGAGTAGGAAAAATCAAATGCTTAAAAATGAAAATTATGTGTATATATACATATGTACATGTACACATATATATATGTGTACACATGTGTACATATACATATATATATATATAATACATGCATGGTGAAGGTTTCTTAATAAATTCTTAATAACTGCTAACTCAGATTGAAGAGGCGTTAAATCGAAAAATTGAGGGTGGGTTAAGGTACAGTTTATTTCTACTTCATAAATATGAAAATACAAGATTGAGTTATAATTCCATATGACGATAAATTTCTGTCAGTTTTTTTGTGTGTTTTAAATTTCAAAGAGACAAATAGCTAGGTGAGTTAATTTTGAAGAACTGACTTATGTGATAAGCCACCAGTTGTTAAAGTTCACAAATCGTCACTCCTAAATCCAGGTTTCTTTGAGACTAAAAGAAAGTAGAACACAGTACATTATATTTGAGATAATGAAGGGCTGAAGGGCAAGGAGAGTGAGTTTAAAAGTACAAAAAGGGAAAAAGTAACAGGTGATAATAAACAACTAATGAATACTCTGAACCTTAAAAGAAACTTTCTACTTCTGCAGAGTCCATAAAAAATATATATCTTGAGTTAATATCTGCAAATTAAGTGTGTTTTCCTGTGACAAGTACTCTGATAAGCTTTTAATTCATTAGACAATGGCATAGGAGAAATTAGGCACACTTGAGAAAGTGTGAGCATGTAGTGAAATGCTACCTTCTACCCACAAAAATAATTCACCAACATAACATTCACACACACACACAAACACACATACACACACACACACACACACACACCAACCAACCATAATCCTGGAATGATTTTCTAGCAAACCTGTAACTTGTCTATCTATTATCATACAGATAAAGATAAAGTATGTTCCTTGGAACACTGGTCTTTTAAGGTGGGAATGGAAGTGTGGTGTGTGGAGGGAGTGCAGTGGAGGGAAACAAAGTGGTCAATTCATTGTATTTATCCTAAATCTGCCTTTTGTATACTTACAAAGAATATTTTCCACATTAAAGTTTCACAGAGTACTACAACTGAGGAAATTTATTGTAATACATGAATCCTCATATTTAGTTACATAGTGATTTCTTTGCAGAAGTAACAGATATTATGATTACAGTATGAAAAAGAAAACTGGGAACCTCAACGAAGATATGCAAATAATGCTGATTTATTTGAAGGCATACAATTTAGAATACATTCAATAAGCAGCACGGCCTAAGTCATCCCTCCTGCCCTTAGTGCCTAGGACATGAGTGGGGTAGGACGGACAGAGGACAGTGTCACAGTGACACAATCAATTTTTTCTTTACCTATCAAAGCACCATCTCTGAAAGAGCAAAAACATCTCTAATTTTCCCCAGTATGCTTCTCAGGACATAGATCAATCCTTGTGTCCTGTGAACTAGTCCCTTTAACTAATGCCCTGGTGACTAAGTTTTTCCATTTGCCTTGCCATCAGCTTGGCTCATGGTACGATGCTTCCTATAACTGCTGATACCCAAACCAGTAGTTACACTCGTTATAATGCTGCTGCTGCAGTTGCTGCTATGAAACCAGGAAATTGCCTCTGCTAAGGACACCCAAGATTGCCATATCAAGACCTGCCATGAGTATCACGTGCACCAAGGGCATGACCACAGTCACCATCCAACTGCTGCGATGCAGTGTTGCCTCTGCCCCTCTGTAGTATGAATGTCTAATGCAGAGCAGGAAGACATCAAAGTGACAACACAGGGTTGGCCTCAGCATCAGTATGTCCATGTTTAATTGTGAACTCCTGGAATGTCTGCCTTTCAGATATATTCAAGATCTGAGATGGGTTGAAAATCATCCATCTTGTTTACTAGTCACTTTTGGAAGGAACACTGAAATGATCCTATAATTCTAAGTGAAGGTGTTCTTATAATTTTCTATGTCCTTTAGTTATCCTTAAAATTTCCATTTTTTCATTCTTTGGCAATGTAAACAAAGACCTCAGAAATAGTAGGGGGGAAAATGTGCTTCTTGGGTAGTGAAGTGCAAATGCTCTTAAGGTGTTCTTGTGGATCTGGATAATTTGGTTATTTGAGAATCTGATCAATTCTGCTTAACCTGATACTAAGTTCCATTCCTGCCAACCCCCTTGTTTCCAGTTCCCAAAGCCCTCCCCAATCTGCCTGACTCCACAGCCCCAGTCTTATTTCTCTGCTACAGACCAATAATGCATTTCAACATTAAACAGTACTTATTGATCACTGTAATCAGGCACTGGGCTCCTACAGTGACTAAGACTGTAAGGTCTATAACAGCTCCTGTTTTCAAGGAAGCTTTACAGACACTACACTTATGCCATATAAACTTTTTTGGGGGTTTACTGAGTAAAACAATCTGCAACTCTCTATACTTCCTTTAATCCTTTTCTCTGAAATGCAATGTCTTTGTCATCATAATTTAAACACTACTTATAAAAGTATAGCTAAGGCTGCCAGATCAAATTTACTGGTGTCCTGCATTTTAACTGAAGATAAATAACCCAAAATTTAGTATAAAATGCAATAATTGGGACATAGGGTTCATAATATTGCATGGAACATACTTATAGTAAAAAAATGCATATATGGGGAAAAGATGTATATCCTTCTACTCTTAAGAATTTATTAAATAAGGGGAGCAATCACAGATTAATGGAAAGATATTTGCAGAAATAAAACAATGAACTCAAGTAAGATTCTTTAACAAATATGTGCTAGTACTTTTAACAAGTCACATCACTTCATTATGTTTCAGTTTACTCATCTAAAGAATAGGGATGGGTGTTCCAGAGCCGACGTCTTTTTTCTACTCTATGGTTAGTAATAAAGAGTGTTGGTAGCTTAACTTAAGCTATGAATAGAGTATATATACCATGAAAATAAATGTTAAAAATCAGGTGGTTGTTTTTTGTTTTTCTCCAAAAACCCACTGATAGTTACTAATACACCAATGGTAGGTGTTCAAAATGCTTCTTTTCACCGGGCACGGTGGCTCGTGCTTGTAAGCTTCAGCCTATGAAGCGGCTGGGGCTAGGGATCGCGGTTCGAGTCCCACCTGGGGCCCGTAGCGAGACCTAGTCCCAAAAAATAGCTGGGCGTGGTGGCGCATGCCTGTCATCCCAGCTACCTGGGAAGCTGAGGCTGGGGATTGCTTGAGTCTGTGTTACCCCGGGCAACGAGAGCCTGCGGTTCCATGGCAAAAATAGCAAGACCTAGTCTCAAAAAAAAAAAAAAAATGCTCTTTTCATCCCTTTTGAGTTGATAGGAAAAAATAAACTGCAGTGTGTGGTTAAGATCTCAATGGGCTAACTCCCATATGGGTGGAAAAGTTTCACTTATGATTCAAATCAATCACATATAGTAATATGATTTATTGTGGGAAATTCACGTTGTAAACAAATAATTTAATTGGCGATACAAGGGAGGAGTTATGAACCATTGAGTTGAGACTTGTAGAGCAGAAACATTGGTGGTCCCAAACTTTCCTTGTTGCATCAGCTCAGGATGGAGGTAAAACTGCTTCTCCAGGCAGTCTCAGATTGGTTAATTTCAGTTCCTATATTTATAATGCTTCACAGTTGTTGATCAAAGCCAGTTCTAATACACTGTTATGTTATAAATACACACCAACAAATATATAAATGCACACGTATATTACATACCATTGTAACTCAGTTGAGATTTATGTCTGTCTTTCAGTTTTTTTAGATGAAATAAAAGCTTTGTCTACTTAAGAACAAATAGAAAGTGAGGAAAGATGACATTTATTGACAGTGTTAGCATGAAACAGTGAGGCTGAAAATCCGACAAGAGCCATAAACTGCACAGTCATATTTAAAGAGAGTAATTCCTTGTTTCTTCCCAAACAATTTTCCCCAATTACGGCTGTTTCAGAATCCCCATATTGGTACAATAGGCTTCACTGAGCAGCACTAAGTAGAAATTCATTTCCACAGACAGCTGACAGAATGCTGTAATTACATCTGCTATTGTCTCTGGTCTGATAAGGGGATGCTTTCCTCCTTACCACTCAGTGTAGTTTCGTGACAGGAGTTACAGCATATGCTCATTAGCTGGGAAATTCAAAAGCATGGCTTTGCAGAGTCTAGAGGGCTTGGTTTTTTTGTTTTAAATTCACCTCTGTCTTTCAGATTCTTTGAACTTTGGACTGAAGCATCCCTGGACTATTAAGGACATTAAGGACCTAGTGTGAAAACCCACCTGATCATTTCAAGTAATTTCTTCTGAATTTCCACTTACTGTTTACACTATGAATTGTGGTTATAGTAAGTGGAAGTTATAGGGGTTTGTGCCATGGTAACTCTGTCTTTCTCATACTTGATTCATACAAAACAGTCAACAGTTTACAAGATTTTTCTCATCATATAGTCATAATTATTGAGAGGCCTTCTTGCCCTGCTTTCAATTCCACTCACAAATATTTCCGATTTTTCGTCATAATTATTCTTACAATTTTAACTCTAGACTTGCTGCATGTTGCATGTGATAATATTGACACAAAATATTGAATCAAATATTCAATATATATTAAGTATCTAGTGACAACAGATGTTAGATGAAATGATAAAAGAAAAATAAAAGAAACAAGGACTCTATGCTACAGGAACATCTGACTTACCAGTATTAATGTGAAAGAAGCAAAGAAGACAAAACATTGAGCTTTAAAGTTATACCTAATTAACCCTATCTTTGAATGGTGTTTCACATGAAGTAAAATAATCATACATTCAAATCTGTTTGTTAAACAGAAAAAAAGCTAAACCAAAATAAACCTTAGAAATTTGGCTATAGCATTGAGGCTACCAGAGAGGGATTAGGGGTAGGAAATCAAGGGGACAGAGGGTAAAGTGGGTTGCAAAGGATTACAGGTGCTTTAGTTAGAGGCATGATGTGCTGACATACATCAGAAGAGGTGTTCCTATAGCCCTATATCATAATAGTATTGTAAAGCAAAGTTACCTCAAGAAAAAATTAAAATTTAAAAAATACCTTCTTTAAGCATAATTTCAAAAATATTTATAAAGTTTTTCTAAAATGTGTTCTCAGTCTGCAAGCTTTTATAAATAGAATATGCACTACCAACCTTTTTCTTAATGATGCTTATTTATGTAAATATTAATACTGTACATTTAAAACAGTGAGATTCTTGAGTTCATTTAAGTTTTATATAGATTAAACTCCTGCATAAAGACTGTATAAGATTTTCTACCTTCCAGTCATCACCTGCTAGTGTTTAATAAAGTAAGATTTGGGGCATGGGAAAGGAAATAGAGTAAGGTCAGTGAGGAAACATTAAAAACTCCAGTCCTGTGTTTACAATGGAAGTTATAGGAATACCTCCAAGATTTTTACCTTTGAGAAGATTTTTTACCTTTGAAAAACATAAATATCCTAACTTGACTACTGAATAATCTGTGGAGTGATTGATTCTTCAGTAATTAACACCTCAAAGCACATCATCTTCTCTTAATAATACTTTCTAGCAAAGTAATCAGAGATCTTTGGAGAGAAGACTGATTCTAGCAACAAGACATTCAAGATTAGTCTGGAAAATATTTTTATATTAGAAAGCAAAAATGTTATCAAATTACTAAAAGAACTTGAGAAACAATTTGAAGCTCCTATTAGCCAAAAATACGAAAACTGCAACAAGTTGAGAGTTACTTAACTTTCTAAGTTTGTAAGGATTCCCCAAAAATCTTGTTGGTTATCTCTGAAGGATGTTAGAGAAGTGATTCATTATTTTGAAAACTAGGATGCATTATTTACCTCAGAGTAGATAAACATATTTATTTCTCTTACCAGAAGTATCCCAGAAGATAAATTAAGGAAGCATAAATTAGAACACCACTATTTTATAGTGCCTAATAAATTAATGGATTTAGGCAATGATTATCAATGGTTGCTAACATAACAAGAGAGGAACAAAAAATCTTAATAGAAGCACTTCTCAGCAAATAAACACACAATGAAATCTTTGAAACAGACTGCTTTTAAAGTCTCCAGATATAACTATCGATTGCAGGAATACAAGGGACAATAAAACATAATAAAATGGCATGATGCAATGAAATCAGTCAAGTCCACACAACAACTCCAAAAGCATATGCATTAACTTCTTTAAAAAACAACTGCAAGAGGGTGGTGGGGTTGCAAGGAAAGGGGGACTGAGAGAAGTAAATGATGGATCAAGTGGTTTAAGAATCAAGTCAGCCAATTACACTGTACTGACTTCATTTAGATTCTGAAGAAAACCGAGCTGACTTTAAAATAAATTTTGTGCAACAAGAGAAATTTCATCATCAATTGCTTATCTGATGTGAAATAATTATTGGTAAATTTTGGACAGGTTTACAATTATCATTTTGTTTTTAAATGAGCTCTTATCCTTTACAAACATACTGAAATCATCACAGAAACTAACGATGCCTGAAAATTTTCTTCAAAAATTTATCTTTGAGTGTGTTGGATATAGATAAAATAAAATTGATACTGAGTCACGAATCGTTGACGCTAATGGCATATTATGAGGAATCATTTTAGTCTCTATTTGCATATGTTTGACATGTTGCATATTAACAAACTAAGAAAAATCTACACAGTTTTCACTGATTTTATTTTCAAGTTTTCATTCCTTTCCTCTGCTACATCATTAACTTCCAGCTGGTTTATAGAACATATTACAAATAATTAATATTACTTTATTTTTATTCCTTTTATTATTAATTTTATGGTGCTAGATATAGACATACATTTTTCCATTTTCCTTCAAAGCAAGTGCTAAGACACAATGGAATCACTACCCCTTTCCTTGAAAATTCAAAATTGTTGAATAAAAATACATATACACACAAGAGGAAACTGATCCATGACATTGTGGGGAACAAAAGAGTCTTCATTTTTCCAATGTACATTGTATTTTTAAAGGTATGACATACTTGTAATCTACTTCACTAGGACTACTGTGAAGATTAAAATGAGAGAATGTTTGAATGGCATTCGTGATTGTGCCTTTAATCTGTTTCATACACAGCGGCTGAAAAACCATCAATCTTTAGTCAATAGAACTCATTACCAAAACATGCTATCATATTAAAATTTAAGAAATGGAAGAGAGCATAATAAAAAACAAAGAATAGGGAAGATTATCATGCAATAAAAGTAGACAAGAGTCTTGGGAAGAAGTGGATTTTGAACTGAAGTATTTTGTAAAGAATGAATATGGATTATGGGACAAGACATCATTAACCAGGGATACTGCCAAGAGTCCAGGCACAGAGACCAGCTCTAGCAATCATAGTCAATGTAGTTACAAGCTGAAGTAAAGGAGAGGAACGAGAGGCAAAACTCAAGAAGAGAACTAGGGGGACAGGAAGGAGATAAGACATGCTTTGCAGGCCACACTCAGGATTTGAAGATTAGTGTTTAAGGGAGTTGCATTTCCCTACTGCTGAGTTGTTTTTGTTTGTTTGTTTGTTTTGAGACTATATCTCACTATGTGGCCCAGGGTAGTCCGAACAGCAGACTCAAGCAATCCCCAGCCTCAGCCTTCCAGGTAGCTGAGATTACAGCTGAGATTACAGTAGTTGTACGCCACCATGTTCAGATTGAATCAAGCACAGATGGTATCTTTTTTTCTTTAACCATTTGCTAATTTCCTCTTTTTGGAGAAAGACTGATCTGTGTGGTCCCAAAACTTAAGACTTTAAAGCTCTACCTTTTTGTTTTCCTTTCCTTAGTACTCCTTATATAAAGAGTCCTGCTCCAGTCCCTCTGCTTAGAAGAACAGGTCCACTAGCTGTCACTTAGCCTTTAACAGTGAAGCTGATGGTTCACCTTTACCTACTAGCCCCAGTCTTATTTATCATTTTATTCAAGGCTTGGGTTGAAAAAAGGAAGTTAATTGTTGGACAACCCAAAGGGCTCATTAATAATAAAGGGTGAGAAACAGACTAAGGCTTCTTCAATAGAGGAGATTAAAATGCTTTAAGTAAATTATGCCAGTCCTTTTTGTGGAAAAGGCAGAGATAAGAGCTAATTAAATTAATCTAGTTAGAAGTAACAAGGTTTGAACTTAAAAATTCTAAGAAAAAGGCTGGAAAACTTTTTCTGCAAAGGACCAGATTTTAAAAATTTAGGCTTTCTAAATCACATATGGCCCTTATTGTACTTTCTTAATCCTTTTTTAAAATATAAAATATTATTAACTCATAAACTGAAAAAAAAGAGCAAAAACCAGAAACAGACTATGAACCAGAATTGATCCATAAACTATGATTTCTCCATCCTCTGTCAAGGAATAATTCCTTTAATAAGGGATTACACACCCACAAAAATTACAAAACAAAGACTAGTCAATTTGTGTCAGTAAATGAAGTTGCTTACTTAAAGCTACTTGGGGACACTGGTTCTTGCTTAGTACTAGTCTGTCTCTCCAGTGTTGCATATCTATAGTCATTCATGTCACCATCCTGGATATGGGCAACATAAACAGAAATTTCAGAGACCTGCATGTATGCAATGGCTGCTAAAAAAGTTTCCCTCCTCTGGTTGTTGATTAATGTTAACCATCATCTCTTGTAGCTGGATGCTGCTAGAGAATTTTAGTGTACTTGATGATTTAAATTCAAAGTAAAAAAGAAAAAAAATAGTACATAAGAAATTTATAGTATTGATTATTTTCTTCTGCTATCAGATGACGCTATTTTATATCAAGCTAAATATAAAGTATTCCATTCCTTGTATTTTCATTCACATAAATTTACTCTTTAAAAGGAGTCTTTTTATGCACAAGTATGTTTACTACATCTGTAAGGAGTTTTGGATACCAAAGAAGTATACCAATCTTGTCCCAGTGGGAGAATTTTACTAGTCTTTCCAAGGGATTTGTACCCTGCAAAATAGGGTGTTTAACTGCAGTTATTTGTGATTTATGAGTGTTAAAATGCCTCTGGGCTAAGTGCAAGAAAATAATTTCAGTGTTTTTATTCTTCTTTCAGTCTCATAACTCATATTCAAAGAAATTGAATTTCACAAAATTAGAGGTATTTCTGATTGAAGAAAAGGAAACTGTCCACAAAGTGAGAGGGATAGACAAAGATTTCTGATGCAAACTTTTCAACCTTAATAAATAAACAATTAGAGATGCGTGTGTGTATACTTTCTCCATAAGGGATGCAAGGCCTTAGATTTTCTATTTTCTCTTTGATAGCCAGTTAAATGGGGCAGAAGCGTCCAACCAACAGGTCAAAGGAGAAAAGTGGCACTTTTAAAATGCAGCTTCTGCCACCCAGATTCTTTCAGATTCATACCACCCATGCGCGTAGCAGTTGCCAGTCAAATGCAATTTAAACAACAGGGTTTTATTAACAGGGAAAATTAACCTGGAAAATAGAAAGTCAGACAAAAATTCCTTAATGCCACAAGCAGTCAGTTATTTTACCCTGATTACCATTTAATCCCAACGGTCACAAAGGCACATGTCCAAGACTGCCAGATGTTATCACAGACCAGACAGGTCTCATGCTGTGAAATGAGGAACACCTCATTTTACAACCTTATGTGTCCCTGGAAAACTAGAAACAAAATGGGCATAAAAACCTCTGAAGAGCCGGGCACGGTGGCTCGTGTCTGTAAGCTTCAGCCTATGAAGCAGACAGGGCTAGATCCCGGTTCCAGTACCGCCTGGGCCCCGTAGCGAGACCCAGTTCCAAAAAAATAACAGCTGAGCATGGTAGCACGTGCTTGTAATCCCAGCTACCTGGGAAGCTAAGACTGGGGAAAGTTTGAGTTTGTGGTACCCCGGGCAACGTGAGCCTGTGGTTCCATGGGCAAAAATAGCGAGACGTAGTCTCAAAAAAAAAAAAAATTAAAAAAAAAAAAACAAACCTCTGAAGTGTGATAAGCGTCGCCATTCCTTCAATGCTTTCCTAAGGAAACATTCCTTCAAGATATAAAAATCAATTTGTGAGTGATTCCCTGCCTCCAATTCCTGTGCCTCCAATTCCAATTCCTGTGCCTCACAGGAACTAGTAAATTTAACCTGCTAACCAGTTTTACGACACCTTCACCTTTTTGCCTTCCTTTGAAATTCATCGTGAATTGTGCTCTGTTCTCTATACACCTATTTTTGCTTAATAAGCACAGTCTGGCTCATTGCTTCCAAACAATCCTTAGCTCGTAGCTAAGCAATCTCTCTTGTCCGTCCTTTCTTTGTACCCTGCACTCAGCTCTCAACACAAGATGGTACCCCCTTGCCCCTCCAAACCTGAGGCCGGCACTCTGCAAAGTCCAGTCTTTCTTTTCCTTGTTCTCTTTGCTTCTTTCTTCAGCATTCCAAGCTGCTCAGCCTCTCCAAGTTTCTTCAAATGTTTCCAACAAATACTGATAAAAAATCAGCTTTCCAAATCCCTGGCTTTCCCAGGTACCAGCTTTCCAGCAAACTTCTATGCCACCTTGCTGCAGCTCCACACACTTCCTTATCAAACTTGCCATTGAGAGAGTCTGGCCAAATTCACCAGGCCTGTCCTCAGCAGCCCCCAGCCACCCCCGGCCTGCTGTTCAGCATCTGATGCACACTGGTTGCTCCTCTGCTGACCACTCTCCTACCATGTCTCCTCACCACCATCAGCTCACTCTTCCAGGGGGCTTCTGCCCTGCCTCAGCTCTTGGGCTGTCTTTATCAGTCCAACATTCTCATCTCATCTCCTATCTCTGGCTTCTCTTTTTATGCTCCCTTTCATGCTCCTTGCAGGTCTTTCTCTCAGACCATGCTCACCAGGACAGTATGGCATCCAATACAATTTTCAACTACATCACTACCAGAGGCCCCAGCTGCCAACCCAGCTGAGTCAGTCACCCCATATCATCTTTATGTATTGTAGGGCACAAGAAAAAATTTTTTCTAATTAGTAGACTGTGATTTAGAGCAGTTTGGGGCTTATAGGAAGACTGAGAAAGTATAGAGAATTTCCATCTATCTTCTTTTCTCTCCATCAAGACAGTTTCTTTTATTAACATTTGGATTTAATATGGGATACTTATTACAATTAATGACCAATAATGATATGTCATTATTAACCAAAATTCATAGTTGTATGAATTCAAAATTCATACAACTTTTTTATGTTGTATATTTTATGGATTTTGAGAAAGACATGTTGCATATCCAACTGTCATATAGATCATATAGAAAAGTTTCACCACCCTAAAATTCCCTGTGTTCACATATTCTTTCTTTCTCCTTCCAATGAATTTCTGGACTGTTTGACCTTTTTACTGTCTCTATACTTTCACCTTTTCAGGCTGATATGTAGTTGTGGTCATAGTGTAGAATCTATTCAAGATGATTACTTGCCCTTAAAATATGCACTTAAGTTTCTTGCATGTCTTTTTTGTGGTTTGACAGTTCATTTCTCTTTGTTACAAACTCTTTGTTGACAGAGAAAAACACAAAAAAATATTGAGATCTCAATGAAAGGTATTTGAAGTATTTTAAATAACTCTGGGTGGACTTGTAAGTTATTTACCTGCTAAAAAAATGTTTTCATGTTTTCACGGGTTCTTCATACAAGAAGTGGTACACATTTTGCTATACAGTATGTCCAAATGCAGGCATACCTCATTTTATTGTACTTTACTGTTTGTTGCATTTCTTACTATGGGAAGGTTTATATAAAGTCTAGAGATACCACTTTCCAACAGCATGTTCTTACATTTTACCTATGATATTTTAGCAATTCTCACAATAATTCAAATATTATCATTATTATATTTGTTAGGATGATCTGTAATCAGCGATCTTTGATGACACTATGGCTTTAGGGTACCACAAGCTGCACCCACATAAGACTATAAATTTGACAAACATCATGTGTCCTGACTACTCCCCCTCTCTCCCATTCTCCATCTCTTGCCCCACCTACCTACTCCTGAGATAAAACAATATGAAAACAGAACAGTTAATAACCCTGTGATGGTCTCTATATTCAAGTGAAAGGGAGACCAACATATCTCTCACTTTAAATTAAGATATTAATGATTAGTTTTAGTGAGAAAGACATGTTGAAAAGAGATATAGGTTGAAGGCTAATTCTTCTGTTTGTTAGCCAAGCTGTGGAGGCAAAAGATAATTTCTTGAGGGAAATGTGTGAGGACATGAATGATAAGAAAGTCAAACTGCTTTAATATGACTGAAATTTATGGATCAAGCAGTAATTTCAACTCCAAGCTGAAATTTATTATTGAAGGAAAGCAATACTAAGTTTTTATCTGCTGTTGATAGTGATTCCACTGGTATGTCTGAACAAAGTAAGTTTAGAACCTTCTAGAAAGAATTTATTTTTCTTCATGCCATTAAAAACATGCATGATGCATGTTGGAAGAAGTTCAAAAATTAGCATTAACAAGAGTTTGGAAGAAGTTGGTTCCAACTCTCAGGAATGATTTCAAAGAATTCAGGACTTCAATGGAAAAAGTCACTAGAAAGGGACTAGAATTAAGACTGATGTCTGAAAATTTGACTAAGTTTCTGCAATGTCATGATAGAACTTGAATGGATAAAGAGTTGCTTGTTACATATGAGCAAAGAAAATAGTTTCTTGAAATAGAATATGCAACTTGTAAAGTACTCCTTTTGAAAATAATGTGAACACTGTTGAATGATAGAAAGGGATTTACAATGTTGCGTAAACAGTGACAGGGTTTGAGAGGGAAGTTCTTTGGATAAAATGCAAACACTATTATAAACTGTAGAGAAATCAGTGGTGAAAGAGTGAACTAACATACCAAACTTCATTGTTGTCTGATTTCAAGAAATTGTCACAACTACCCCAACTTTCAGCAACCACAAGCCTCATCTCTCAAGAGACATCAACATTGAGGCAAGCTCTTTTTTTATTTTTCAATTTTTATTTTGTAATTATCACACAACACTGGTCATGTTTGTACGGTTGTATTGTACACCTTATTCTCCCCCTTCCGCCCTCTGGTAACTCCAATTCCTCTCACTGCAAGCTTTTGGTCTATGTTTGGCCTACTGGTCTTTACTTTTTTCAAACTATGTTCTTTCTTTCCTACGTGCGGACTTGCACTCCTAGACAGCAACAGATGAGGCTGCTCTGATCTCCAGGACTAGCTGAAGGAGGTAGTCAGACCGAGCACATTGGGAACTTGTAGGGCAGATGTGGTGCATTTCTCCAGGATCCTTTCTGATGTTTGTCACTTGTTGCTGGTCCTGTGCCATATAGTTCTGGTACCTGAGTTTGGGAATGCAACTCCCAGCTGATGGTAGTGAGGCATTTGCAGCTGGGGCCGACTTCCCCAGGTGGATGGTCGAGCTCACTCCTCTCTCATTAGCAGTTCTGCTGTGGGACCACAGGCAATGTGGAGACTTTCTTCCCCCACTGATTGGTAAAGGAGGGAGCCTCTTTCACACTGCATGTTATGTGGGCCCAGGGTTTGATTCCCCAGTGCCGGAGATGATGCAGGTAGAAATCTGTGACAGGTCATCTCAATCACTGGTTTCACCTTCTTGTCTCAGTGGTTTCCAACACAGTGCTTATCCCACCCAGGTGGTGAGTATATCCATGGCCGTTATTATTTCCTTTCCACTGCATTATAGCTTCAGCTGAAGAGATTGGATTTTCATTCCTAGTGCATGTATACTGAGGTTGGAGCAAACTGGAGGGGTAATATCCTCCACCTCCGAGCCTGCACTCCCTGACCACGTGGAGGCAGAGGTCGGCTTCCCCAGCCTGAGATCCCTGGACCTGGAATCCCTGAGACACTGGGGTCCTGGTGGTACAGGACTCACCTGTGCCCCCTTACCCCCACCAGCAGCCTAGGCAATGGCAGAGATGTGCTGGAGCTCTTCTCCAAGGGTCTGCATGGCTCAAAAGGACCTCAGCTCCTGGAGATAAGAATTTTCAACAAAAAGATAACTACTAGCTGAAGGATATGATGGCTAGCAGTTTTTAGCAGTAAAGCATTTTCAATTGATGAATGCTAGATACCATATTTATGAATACCAATTGATGAATGTTAGATACCATATAGTATATGTATATACACATACATATAATAAATTACAGTATAGGGAAAAGATCATTTTCCTACACACAGGAAACTAAGACGAATTGTATGACTCACTTTCTTGTGACATTTGCTTTGCTGCCATGATCTGGAGCTGAACTCACAGAATGTCTGAGATATACCTATAAAATAACATTCAAAAAATAATAAAAAGTAGCAGATACAGGCACATGGTCTCCTTCTCTAGATTATGATCAACATCAAGCACCATCAGAGTAGGGAAACAACATCAAGGAGATAAATGTACCTGCCTATTTTTAGAGATATGTCCATTTGCTAATAGTACTAATAAGTTCAGGAAATGGGAAAATGACTCACATTCAGTTATGTCTGTGCTATTACAGGTCCCCACCCGCTTATAAAGGAGGTATACATAGTACAGCTCACCTCACAGAAAATGTTGCTGAATGAGCACAGAACACAAGTCTGTTCTGATACTCAATGGCCCAGTGATTTCAATAGGTTACTTTTCTATATGAGCTTCCAGCCCTTCATTTTCAGCTCAGAGAAAATAACTGTTGTCCCTCCTGACTCAGAGCTATTGTGAAGACACAGGGAGATTAAGATGAATAGAAGAGATAAAGGCATTATGTGTGGAAGGACCACCAAGGGTTTACTCTGTTGCTGTTGTGATAATAACAGTAATGATGTTATTTGATGTCCTCCCTTTAGCACCCCTCTTTTATTGCTATCACTCATCTCAGACAAGAATGGTGTCCAGGGTGACATTACAAAAGAATCTACATAAATAGGAAAACGAGACATTATTTCCCAAAAAGTAAATAAGCACCATTGGAAAAGTCACTAAGTTATGCCTCAGGAAAAAAAAAATATCAAAAGCTCCCTAGAAGGAAAAGTGTTGTGGTTGCAATGGTTACGTAGTCTTTCAAGATAGCAGACCAGTGGAAAGGCAGAATACATTTCCTAATGAGTGAAGGTCAAAGTTGAAGCACAACTTAAATGTCTTCTATATGACACAGTTCTAGAGTAACAAGAAACAGGTCGCATTCAGGCTGCCACCTGTTTGAGGTGGGGGTCAAACCTAATTTATTCCCATCATCTGGCTGTGGATTGTTGGACTTCAACTGAACACAAAACAACTTTTGAAAGAACAACTCTTCCAAAAAAAGTGATTCAGCTAATCCAAAATAGTCACATTAACTAAACCAAAGCCACAAAGAACCAGCTAATTGCTCAGGTCCCTTCCCTCTTTCCCATCTACCTCCAGAATTTCACTGCTAGCTCAGAAGGAAGATTTATCTTTGAGGTCTACATCCATGGTATTTAGGAATGCACAATCAGGATATTTATAAATCCAAGAGAGAGCCACATAGACACCAAAAACACCAGGATAGAGTGAAATGCTAATCTTACATACTATGGTTGCACCAAAAACATTTCACTTTACTTTCAAATGCATATGTAACTACACACTAAAGGTAAACACCACCGTCTGAAATGGCTTCTAACGCAAAGAATACTGGTCAAATGGTCTGCATTCACACTGGAACAAGCCATTTGCATTCCCAACACAGAAATGACAGCATACTAAAACAAAGGCAAAAAACAGACACAAAACCTAGATTAATATCTCTTTCAGTGGAAATAGAACAAAAACACAAGTCAGTAAAAAGAACTGAAGTCTGGGACTTACTGAATTTTGGCAGGCAGTGGCTGCTACAAATCCAGCCCCAATCATTTAAGAGGTTAAAAGTATCCCCTGTGAAAAGGGGGTAGGGGAGGGAGGGACAGTTTAGCCTTGCTCCTTGTTCGAAGATAGGAGTTGGTAGTACCATATAAACAGCTCTCTGAAAGGTAGCTAAATGAAAACTATCACCACCTACCACATGTCTATAGAGTTGAGAAAGCAGCAGAGCCAGGGAGGAAAGCGGGCACAGGTAGAATCTAAAGACCAGAAAACGAATCATGCCACCCACCAAGTCTGTGACTATATCTATGAGAAGATATCATCATGGGACTGGAGTCCCAAAAGAACAAAGGAACTCTGACTTTTAGGCTGGAGACACACAGACTAGAAAAAAAGAGGGTACAGGACAAAAGCTACACAAAACTAAACACAATATTAAAACACAGGAACATGAAATTATTACATAATTTATTAAATTATCTGACAATGTCTTAAACTTAATATCTTCAATATGCTCAAAAAGATAAAGGAATAATTTCCATTTGGGAGAGAGCAAGGCAATATAATAAAATAGAGGAAACCAAAGCAAGTACAGAAGAAAATAAGAACACAAAGATATTTTTGAAAAGAAAAATGTGGTGAGTGAAATAAAAATTTTAGTAGACATGAAGATAACAGAGGCCACAGTGAAAGATGAAACAGATATCCAGAGAATTAGAAGATAGGAGTAATTTACCAGAACAAGCATGAAAATAGTCAAGAGGTACCAAAGGCGACTTCAAAATACAAGTTTCAGGGAAGGATAATGACAGCTATAAAAGAAAAGCAACATTCAAAAAGAAAAAAGAGGAGAAACTGCTAGAATCAAGAGTCTTCCATTCAAAATTATATTTCAAGAACCTACCAGCACTTGCAATTAAAGTCCATGCCAACAAAAAGACATCACATGGGCAAGTGCCAACAATATTATAAAACAATGCCCAGAAACTTTACCTATTGTATGATCAAAATAAAAATCATGAGATTATGTCTATGAAATTCTTACAAGATAAAAATGTGATCCCAAGCAAGCTAGCAGTATTTAACAAAGTCTTAAAAAGGAACCTAGTTTACATTTTCAGGAATCAGACTGATCTCTGAGCCAAGTGGAAAGCAAATAGCCTGACACCTCACTAAGGAGTGCAACTGGTCTATCAAGTGGTAAAGAAGGGAGCCACTTGGCAGATCCAGAAACCCCAGGATGTCTTGGAAATCCTGAGGAGAGAAATTTCCTCAAAGATGTTGGCAAATTCTGACTTTGGACCCTGATAAACCACTGTGAGCACTCAACCTGAGGTTTTTTATAGAGTTCCAACAAAGCAAAATTAAATGTCTATATGATTAAATAAATAAATAGCTTAAAAAATAACCCAGTGAATTTTTTAGAAACTGATTTTACTTTCTTGATTAAATCCAAAAATACAATGAATGAATCCAAACTCATGAACTAGATAATTAATCAAAGGTATTGCGTTTAATGAAATGTCATATAAGAACAAGCACCATGATTTCACTTATATGTTATATATTTAAAAATGAATGAAATAGAATGAAAATAAACTTTCATAATACACGGCCAAATTGGTGATTACCAGAGGGTAGGGAAGAAAGGGGCAGGTAAATGGAATAAAACTGTCAATAATATGGCAGCTAAAAGGACTAATAGAGATGAAATTAGTGTATAATATACAAATATTTAATATGAACACTTAAAACATAATTCTTTGTCAATTAATCAATAAAATTATCCATATGTGTTTTAGAAACACAAATAGGTAGAAAGTTAAGATACAAGTTGCATAGAATGAGAAGTTCTAATTGAAATTCAGGGTATTATTTGATTCATTTGTGAATCTTTAAGACTTTCTACAGAGCCTTCAATGAACAGCTCAAATTATCTCTCCCCAGTGGAACCTTTCCCATCCATCTCAGCTGTCTCTTATTAAGCTAATTACAAAAACTCACTAATCATATTATTTGTGGCACATGCTCTGCTATTCTATGTTACCTCTTAGAAAATTGGCCCAAGAATATTTCTTGAATTCATCTTAATGGAAAATATTACAGCTGAATTGTTCCCTCATTAACAAATTCCAGTAGACAAAAGAGAAACCAGAAGGAGAGGGGAGTTAATGAAAAATGGCTCCAAAAAATGCACATGTAACATCATCCTAATGAATGAAAGGAAATTCAAGCTTCTTAACATGACTTACCAAAAGATTCAGAAAGAAATAAAAGAGATTAAGTTGGGGATAAGACAACAGGATACAAGTTTTTAAGAAATGAGTCAGGGTAAAAAATATGAAAATGTTACAAAGAAATATAAAAATGTAACAGCTAAAAATAATTGACTCCATGGAAAATAAAAGTAGAACCGTGGAAGTCAAAACTGACAAACTCTTAGAATGTGGAAGATAAAATAGGGTAGCAACAGAAAGATTTTTAAAAACACCCAGATACAGCTAAGTGAACATAATCAATGAAGGGATACTAATGAGAACAGACAAGTTTACAAACAAAATTTTCTTTGCTAGAAAGAAATCAAATATATAATTAAAAGACTCACCCCTTTCCACACAAAATCAGTCTGGGTCGTGACTGGGTTACAATCATGGTGGTGTCAGCAGGCCGGGTTCCACTCTGGAGGCTTTGGGGGAGAATCTGTGTCTGTACCTTTAAGTTCTCAGAGCCTTCCACCCTTCTTGGCTTGTGCCCTTCCTCAGTTTCTAGTGTCCAGGTCAGCAATAGGGACCATCCTTCACCTGTCCAAGCCCCTCTCCATGGCTGCTGTTCTTCTTGGACTTCCACTCTCATGAAAACTTGTGATGTTATTGGGCCCACCTGAGTCATCAGACTAAAATCCCTATTTAAAAGTCAGTTGATTAGCAACTGCCTTGCTGCAAACTACATTGCTCTGTACCATCTAAGGAAACATTCACAGCTTCCATGGTTTACAAAGTGGACCTCTTTAAGGGGAGGACAGTATTCTGCCCATAAGAGCCTAGTAGAGTTTGCAAATCGTGTTTCTGACACTATCCTCATGCTGCCCCTGTGCTCTAACTGATCCTCTGCTAATCATCTAAGCCATTTTCTACTCAGTCCTGCAATATCCACTTTAAAATTTTTCTCCACTATTAAACCTTTCCTACTACCTACACAGCCATAACTCTCCCTTAAACTAAGGATCTAAACCAAGTATTTGTATAATTTCAAACAATAATTCTTTTTATTTTAAATTTTGTATTGAAACTGTTACCAGGGTAGGGAACTAGACCCCTTTTTTAATTTTTGTGACTGAGGGTTCTCCCACCTGCATGCAAGCGTCTGCCCAGAGATTAAACCTTAGCAAGAAGGGTAAACATCAAGGTTTATTTACAGAAAAGGGAAAAACAAACTAAAAGAGTCTAATCGTCCACACCCTCACAAGTATCCCAAACAGAAAGGAACCCCATTTCTGCTCCTCAAGGAGTTATGTGCAGTTTACCTCAGTCCTAGTGTACCTCAGACCGAACCACCAAGTTATGTCCTTGTCCTTTGGTACTCTGTCACTCAGTCCACATCAGGTGAATTCCCCCAACATGAGGTTTAGTCAGGTCTATCCGGGTTGCACGGTGGTTCAGCATTTCATCAGAATTGTCTCTCCTCCATCTTCACAGTTCCTGACCCTTCAGAGCTGTATGCAAAGACAGCCTCAGAAAACTCAGCTTCTGGGTCCTTTTCCTCCAGGAGCCAAAACCTCCTAGATCTCCAAACTTGCCTCCACTCTCCTTGCCAAAAGTTGGATCCCAGACTTTACTCCTTTCTTTTTATCCTCTCTCCCCCTCCTCAAAACCAGAGCTCCAATTTCCCTCCACACACCTTCTTGGTGCTTCATTTCCTTTTCCCAGAATTTTCAACAAAGTAAAAGAAGGAAGTACCCTTATCTGGTTTAGGCCATCTCTTACCTTTGTGTTTTTCAGACACAGCTAACGGCAGCAATGCCTAAATTTTAATACTGACCATGTAGGGGTCACCGCTTCAAAGTAATGAACTGATAAGCAGCAAGAACCCTGAGAGCACTGTAAGAGAAAACATAACAGGGTGAAACATAATGACCTTGGGAACAGGCAGAGAGCGTCCATTAGAGGGAGAGCAGGCAGTCCTGATCAAAGTAGACTGCCCAGCGCAAGTAAAACTTGGCATATGTAAATTGATCAGGATGGTTTAACTGCTACATTTTGCTTCTGTATCTCTGCTTTGTTCAAGATAAGGTTAGGAATGCAGATATGTATTCAAAGCTCTGCAAGAGGTATAAAATAGACGTGTAAGTACCAATTAAGGCTCTAAGTCCCTTTGACTTAGTAGCCCTCAGATCTGAGCTCTAATAAAACTTTCCTATACCCTTATTTTCCTGTTTCTAAAGTGTCTGTGTCAAACGGCGGCCTAACGGTACTGTAACATTTACAGGTTTAAGGTGAGCATCATTATAAATCAAAATTTGTGTACACTGCATTAATGTTACCACTAAAATTCCAGTTCTGTCCTTCACCATGTAATTGAATCCTTTTGCCTAATTTACTCATTTGCCAACCTCCTTCCATTATGGTAACCACTAATTTGGTCTTATAATCTATAAATTCATTTTGCAGTACTTCATTCACTTGTTTTGTTATTTAATATACCACGTATAAGTGAAATTATACCGTTAAACAGTAATTCTAGAACTTACTGTGACTTCTATAATTGTTTCATTTCTTTATATATCCCCAAATGAATTTTATAGATAATAGGGAAAAAAGGATGTAATAAAATGGACAAAGTACTATTAAATGATACATTGTTGGTAGTCATGAGTGAGAAGAAAAACGGGCAGAGAAAGTGGACAGTCTAAGACAGAGAAAGGATCAGTCATAGGTGGTGATTTAGTAAGCATGAACTAAGTGATTTAGTAAGCATGAACTAAGAAAATTAAGCATGAACTAAGTCGGTTTCTTAAAGTTCCAAGCCCCTTAAATGCACAGGTAAAGGAATGGTTATAATGCAGTAGTAATTAAGCAAAAAGGAAGCTAAAACCAAGATCCGTGGTATAAAGCATGGAGGAGGAGAGGGAGGGAATTCATTATATAGCAAAAAGCACCATGGGGGCAAAGACCTTTATTTTTCAGGGCAATGTCTCTCAGGTGGGTTAATCATAGGAGGATAGAGGATAGCCATTCCCTGATAAGAAACTTGCGGGAACCATCCTCAATGTGCTGAAGTGATGTTGGAATGAATTATGGTGTGCCCTTATTCATTGTATATTTCTTATTTGTTTACAGCATCCCACAGTACATAGGGTTAAAAAATGAAAGCATAATTGAATCTATTGTATCATTGAATCACTGAAGAAAATACAAAGAAATATGACTGGAATGTTATAAAAATAACCTCATAATAATGGAATTAAAGTGTTCACCTCTATTTTTGATTTTCCTCAGTGCTCTGCATTGTGTCAGTTGTGGCTCACACCCTCTCCATCTCCCTCTGACTTATGCAGCTGAGAAGGCAGTTCCCATTCCCATCAGATCTTGACCTCAAAGTCAAGAGAAGCCTGAGTCTCATGATCTCTCTGCCTAAGAGTTTTCTCTGACTTTGGATCTTGTTGTACCCAATTTCCTAGAATGGTAGGGGAGCAAAGATGGCAATTTACAGTCAAAAAAATGAGAGTTGGGAGAAAAACACCCAAATTCTGAGTCCTATAGCCCATCTACACAATTCCTAAGAGGGCCACTACCAAGATTAAACCACAGTTACAATCCATTTATTCATGCACAGTTCACTAGTTTTTCATACTTCTCAGTTATTTTTCCCCATTTCATCACTTTTGCTTCCTAGGGTTACTTACTATGTAAACCACCAGTTGTTGGACCACTGCTCAGCTGTGACACTTGCTGATCTTACAAGTACCTAAATGATTGAATCGTAACTTGGAGTCTTGGTAGAATGCTTTGTGTTCCTTGTGGAAAACAGAGGATAGGAGAACTATTAGGAGCTGACATAAAGCGATTTCCAATTTACTTCCCATTAACTATCACAGGACAATTTCTTATCACCACCTATATTCTTAGGTGGTATGGAATCTTCTCCCTGTTCCCATGAGAAGTGAGCTACAGAAGAGAGACACACTGGTAGTAGGGTAGGCTTAATCTTTAGCACAGAGTGTAGTCTTTCTGGCCCTTCTGCATCAGTGTGTGAGACAAGGGTCAAGGCAACTGGCATCTGTTTGTTCTTCATTTGGTGATCTATGGAAGAAATGAGCTGTCTAACTTAAAGTGACTCAGTGTCACTCCACCATCCATTTAGTTAGGACTTGCTTTGTCCTCTTTTGTTTGGGTGAGCAAGTTCTTGTCTTAGGATCTACATTTGAAAAAAATGAAACTAAGATAAGTAAATGCCACTATCATAATTGGTTATAATAGGATCACTAAAAACCTAGACACAAGTATATTTGAGTTTGCAAATAAAGAATATCTGTAAAAGTATAAAAGCAAAGAAAGAACAGAAGGAAAAAAATCCCAAAATGTAAATAGATATCTCTAGAAGAAGGACTAGTATTTCTAAATGGCTCATCATGAGTATTATTACTTCTATTATTTTTAAAAAATGTTTTAAATTTGAATTGGTGGAATATTTTTTACATAAGCATAGTAAGAGTTTTTAGACTTTATATACAGATGTTTTTATACATCATCATGTAAAATGTGAACATTCTAAAATAAAAGTAAGTAAAATAAAAAGGACATGTAAAAAGCATAATCACAAAAGATGCTAATGAACATATGCAAGGTAGTCCAACCTTATCAAAGCATCATTAATCAAATAAAACAAATTAAAACAGTAAGTTCCCATTGTTTGCTTTTAAATTTGCAAATTAAATAATAATATCACATGCTAGCATAGGTAAAGTAAAAAGACATTCTCGTATATTACTTTTAAGAGTATTAAACTGGTTCAAAATCATGGAGATATTTTTACAAAGTCTTACAAATGTTACTTCTCTTAAAATGGTGATGTCACTTAAAAGAATGAAAAGTTAAAGATTCATAAAAAGTGTTTTCAGTGGTGGGATCATAATGTATGGCTTTTAATTTCCATTTT
This sequence comes from Uropsilus gracilis, assembly GCA_004024945.1. Classification (NCBI taxonomy): domain Eukaryota; kingdom Metazoa; phylum Chordata; class Mammalia; order Eulipotyphla; family Talpidae; genus Uropsilus; species Uropsilus gracilis. The sequence goes on along the minus strand of PVHY01000505.1, from coordinate 88,370 downwards.
TATACTTTCTGTAATTTTCAAATATGTTTTCTAAATATGTAGTCATTAAAAAGAGATAACATAGTGAAGGTATTTTTTATTTTGAAGAAGTAAACAAGAACCAACAATTAAACTTCACAAACAAATCACCACCCTTTTGCTTTTCTTACTTCCATTAATGTGTACAAGGATGACATGAATGAAATAATTTGCCAAAGCACGCTTTGTGCAAAGAGAAAATAGAACTCCCTATTTGTTTCTCTGCTTTGACATGAAATCAACATAGTTTTTCTCTAAAATCAGAAGATAGAATAACTTGGCAGCAGAAATAAACTGAAGGCAATTTTCTATCTCTCTGGGTCTTAATACTCAGTTACATTTTAGATGTCACCTACGGGTTTTTTCTGCACTAACAACCCCTTATTTATCACACTAAAACATATAATGGATATAGTCAATTACTACAAGCAACAGATTAGTACATGCTTCATTCTTCACACAATGGATGTTAATGTTGAAGCTATGATGAGAAGAAAAATAATGATGTTTTCTTTTCAGAACATGATAGTTTTGACTTTAAGAGTTAGAACGTTTTAATGTCAACTTCTTTCAGTTGATAGATTGCTCTTTTTTACTCTTACTAACAGTGTAATTTTGAATTAATGTTAAGAGACTCAACTCCTAGAAAATGAAAGAATGTTCTTGCATTTGTCAATAAGGAAAAATAATCTGACAATGTCTAGTCAAATCACTAATCATCTCATACTTTAAAGTGTCACATTTCATTACTTAAAATGTCATAACTTGTTAAGATGCGCTTTTTTTTTTTAGGAGCCAGAGAAAATATTACAAAATAAACTAAAAGCTGCACTTCTCTTAGTTACAAGTTGCATATCAACTTCAGAGATATTCTAATGTTGGGAGTGGGGGTACACAGAGGAATGCATCTGAGAACCAAAGTATGCATGTTTTGGGTGTTTCAGTTACAGACTTGGGTCAGTTCTTATTCATTTGGTTAATTTTCTGCATTATTTCTGGAAGGATTCATTAATTTTGGAAACATATTCAAAACCAAAGCACTGAAGTACTAGCAGTAGAAAATGAGATTCAGGCCGGGCATGGTGGCGCATGCCTGTAAGTGACTATCCAGGAAGTTGCAGCCAGGGCCAGGGATTGTGGTTTGAGTCCCACCAGGGGCATGTAGTGAGACCTAATTCCAAAAAACTATAGCTGGGTGTGGTAGCGCACGCCCATAATCTCAGCTGCCTGAGAAGCTGAGGCTGGGGATTGCTTGAGTCTGTGGTACCCAGGGCAACGTGAGCCTGTGGTTCCACAGGCAAAAATAGCAAGACCTAGTCTAAAAAAAAAAAAAAAAAAAAAAAAAGAGATTCAAACTCCATAGCATGGTTTGTGGATGGCAATCAGCAATATGCTGGAACCAGGCTCGGATCAGCTTAAGCAAGCAGATTGCTATATTGCCAAGAAGTTTGTGACCCAGTTGTTACCACCAACTGCTGAAAATTAAATTTTTGAGTTTTGCAAGACATAGCCAGATTGAAGATGTCATGAAGATGTGAAGATGCTAGGTTTACCTCCTCCAGACACACACAAAAATACTGATACAAAACAAAAATACTGTAAGACCTGGCAATCCATCTCTTAGGCAAATATCCACAGAATATAAAACCATCACCATCAACAACAAAAAAATTCATATATTCCACAATATTCACAGCAGCATTATTTACCTTAGTGAGGACAGGGAAACAGCAGAAATCTTCAACAGACCAGTGGGTCAAAAAGATATGATGCACACACACCAAAGAATACTACAAAGCCAACAGAAAGGATGAAATGCAGCCATTTACAACAAAGTAAAGGGAAATGGAATAATTATGTGCAGCAAGCAAGTCAGAAAAATAAAAACAAATATTGACTATTCCTATAGAAAATAATTCAGTGACATAAAATACCTTTAAATACGACTAGACACCAACAAACATCCTGAGGCCTCTGAGGTTATGAGGGAGGGGGGACAGGAAGTGACAAGGAGCCACAAGGAATGGTAGTGGGGATAAAATAAAATTCAAAATAAAAGTATTTGTTACTTAAGGATATCTAAGTGAATACCAGAGATGTAGTTCCCTAAAGACCTTAACATTTGCTGATCTACTCAATTAACTAAGTCTGAAAATACATACTTTCAGAAACCTCATTTAAAAAAATTAAAGTATTTAACTTAAAATAAATTCTGTTAAAAGCAAAAACCAAAAAAATTCATATTTATTTCATATATTACACATCCACTTACATGTAAACAGATGAAAGCAATGGCTCATAGAATGAATAAAGGAAAGAAGTTTTAAAAAAGAAAGAAAAATCTAAATGCTGACCTCAAAACTAATTGAAAAATTTTAAATTTTTTTATAACATTCACATTACCAAGTTATTCAGGGAGAAAGATTACTTCAGTTTTCAGCATTCATATTTCAGTATTCAAATTCTTGACTGACCTTACCTTGACTGCTGAATGCTACACAATGTAATATTTTACCATATGGAAACTATAATTTGAGTAAGATTATAATTTATCTATAGTTTTCAACTAAATGAGAGACAATATTACTATCATTTTTTCAATGACAATATCTTGGCAAGAATTTGACTATATAATGTTGACCTCAGAATGACCCTCCTCATCTACAAATCAGCGAAATTCAGTCAGTGACATAAAATTTGTATGTTAAATACTGATGGCTGAAGTAAAAATCTTTTCAAATTTTCTATCATTTCATTAAGAATTATATTAAGTGATATCCATATAAAATAGTCTCTTCCCCTGGGAGGAAAAAAAAAACACACCATGAACTCATAAAATGTCAGGGACTGCAGTTCACAGTCCTTTACTTCTAATTTGACAGCTTGGATAACCTGAGGTTTATTTATGAGAATTTGTGTAACTCCTTTAAGGTTCTTCTTAATACCTGATGGCACACTAGAGTGAATATATTGTACTTGCATTTACATAATACAGCTTGACAGTCTCATCTTATATAATCTCAATTTACTCAGTTCATTTTTTAAAGAAAATGAATTGCTTGCAGCTTTTTACAAGAGACCCTATGTGAACTACACCCAAATGATTTGCATAAAACTGTTGCCATGGCTATAGAAAAAAAGTAATGCACTATTGCTAATAGGAAGGTTGAAAATTATGATTCCCAAACTGGATTTATGACACTTTTTTTTATCATGTGAATTAATGAAACCAATGCAGCATCCGAATCTTATTCAAGGATCTGGGAGTGAATACCCCTTTTTATATTTAACAAATAAAGACTGTGTGAATATTCTTAACTAAACTTCAAAAAATAAGATATATTAATGTCACCTGTTAGATTTTGTGTTCATTTCCTACAACAATTTTAGTTTCTTCTCTCCAGTGAATGTAGGCTTTTCCCTTGGCATTTTTTTCTAACCCTACAATCCTTATACATTGGGTTTGGCATTGTGAGGATAAGGAAATACCTGTAAGCCCTTCATTACTGGGATACAGGTTTTATGGCAATGTTGAAGGAGAGAATGATGGGCCAGAAACACAGAAAACTTCATGAGGACATCATGAATGATCATGTGTAAGTATTGAGAATTTGGCAATTTCTTATAGTGCAACTAAGAGTCATCAAATACTATTTCTGAAATAGAACACTTTATGTTTCAGAAGCATAAGGCTGGAAACTAAGTGGGATGTTTTAAAAAGAAAACATGTTTAAATAAATGGTACTTCTCAAGATACTATTTAAGGAGCATTAATCTAAGTGAGATTATTGAAAACTTGCATGGTAAATAGATTTCAAGAATCATTGTATGGAAAATACTGTCTTCATTTAAAAAGTCTAGTCATCCCAGTAATAATATATGAGCTTCATAGTTTCACTGAGGCTTAAAGAGTTAAAAGTCTACAGAAGAGAAGGGAAGATGAAGGTGGGAGTGATGCATTGTTTGGGGGTGGGTCTGTGGTAAAAGACTGAGTGTTCTGGTGGTGGGTAAAAAAGGTATGAGCTTATCATATACAAATAGTAAACCAATGTTACTTCAAGTAAGAAAGAGGAAGAAGGAAAAGAAAGAAGGAAAGGATGGGGTCAAGAAGGAAGGGGACGAAGGAGAGAAGGAGGGAGGACAGGCTAAAAGTCTCTATCTCAGTGCCCCCTTGTCTCATGCTTCTCTAGAAACTTCTCCCTGATCCACACTCCACAAAGATCTCTGCAGGAGTAGATGGCAACTTTCTCTGTCCAAATTTGATTATTTCTTAGCAAACAAGCCAGCTTCTCATTTCCAGTCCCTGGGATTCTAGAGATTAACACTTCTTTAACTTATTACATATACACCTTTATTTCCAACCTATTAGTGAAAATTTTTTTAAAGTCTATTTTGAATCTTTTAGTTTCCTGTAATTTTTTGTCTTAAAACTATGTGTGTATATATCAATGTGTGTGTGTGTGTGTGTATGTTCTGAGAAAATAATAAAAATGTCCCTTCACCTGAAAGAGGGCATAAAGAGGGGCCCCACTGTAGAGAAGTTCTTCAGATTTATGGTTTTATTCTTTTCTAAAGAATTGTATATGAAATAATGAGGAAACAGAAACAATGACTCAAGGGAAATAGTGTTATTTTACAAAATGAGATTAGATTTTCTTCTGATTCATTCTCTCCAAAAAGATATTGGAGCTAAAATGATTAATGTAAAACAGTCAAAATTTTGTTGTAGATGACCTTCAAATGGAATGATTTTTCAATATTATATCAAATACTATCAGCAGCAGTGACAGTATCTCATTATACAAACAGTTCTTATTTGGGGGACCTAGTTTTGTTGCAAGTGGTTCACATCATAATCTAGGGATGTGAGGGGAAAGGAACGTGTATTTTGAAAAAGCTTCCAAACAAATGATAAAATTTTCTACCACCCCCTTCCTCCATTTCACCCACCATATGCCTAAAAAAAAAAGCTTCCCCGCTCTCTTATCATGAGTTAATGCCTGTTTTGAGACATCAAAACAGACATCAGAGGCTGATTTGACACCTGTATTCATATTTTCATCTTACTTCTCTGAGATGAACTGAATTCTTTGTTTCTTGATTTTATGCAAAACTGAATTTAGCTACAGTTATTTCAAGTTTTCACAGAGATTTTTAATAATGCAATTTCCTGTCTTTATAGAGAGCATAGATTTTTGCAGTTTTCCAGAATTGCCTCTGCTCTCTCATACAACAGGTATGATACATTTTTATTTTCTCTAACTGGCTCCTGAAGGGATTGAGTTTATGACTTCTTATTTAGGACAATACATTTTTTAAAAATATATTTTGCTTGAAAAACAAAGGTTTCCTAACCAAAGGTATGCAATAAGAAATACAGAGACATGTAGAAAATTTCTCAGGACAAATTTCATTGTTTCTTGAGAAAATGTTTTGCTCTAATTCAGGTTCACAGTGTAATTTAAGAGCTCTGTTATAAATCTCCAACACCTGGATAATTGATGAGGAACAAAAAAAAGGCCTTTGTCCTGAGTCTCATGGGTCACTTGAGGTCAGGGCTCCTATAAAACCTTACCATCAGTCTGTGTCCCTGTCACTGTGATCCCACTACAAGTTAGATTGCCTTCCCACTACAGGTTAGGTTGTCTTCCCACTACAGTGGTGATTAGGTTATAAGTGGAACCTCTTGAATGAAATTCATGACCTTATAAAGAGAGCTCCCTGACCCCTCCTTCTTGTGAGGTCACAGCAACAAGAAAACAGGTTCTCACCAGATACCAAGTGTGCTGGTACCTTGATCTTAAATCTATCACCTACAGAATTGTGAGAAATAAACGTTTACTATTTATATGTCACTTATTCTATGGTATTTTTGTCATAGTAGCCCTGATGGACTAATATACAAATAAATAATTCTCATCCCATTTTCCTTATTGTCTTAGGTAATTATTTCTGGATTCTCCAGAATATTATTTCTGGGTCTCCACATTTTTTATTGTTGTTTTTAAAGTTATAGATATACAAAACCAAGTGATTTAATGTTATTGAATGCCAGCAATCTAATTTTGTTGGCTGAATATGATTCTGTGTCTGCCAAGGGGATGTTATCATTGAGCATGACAGATAAGAATATTGTAAATATAAGGAAAGTACAAAAAATTTTATGGTGAAAGACTGATTAAGACAATATAAACTCTACTGTAGTGGTGAATATATTCCAGATCTTTATTTAATACTGGCAAACTGTCTTCTCTCTAATCTAACCTTCAACATATATATATATATATATATATATATATATATATATATGTCTGACTTGAAATAATCTTAAAACATCATCTACTTCATGCTGGAGAAAGGTTCACTGCTCCACAACAGCTTTGAGTTGGTATAGTTGATTCTCCAGTTGCTGTTTGCAACCATGCATTCCCTCTGTGATTGAGGTTGATAATAGAATTACTCCATTAGGCCAAATAGTTTAAAAGGCACAACATTTATGTAAAGGAAAATAATAAGATTATTTCCTTCCACTCAGTTTGATTTTAAATGTACTTAGTTACATATATGCACTGAATATTATTGTAATACAAATTTCTTTTCCATATATCCAATTGCTTATTAAATATAGCCATATTTGTATAGCTTTACCAATTCTTCACTTGGTCCCAATATCAATAAATTTGGAGGTCTCCACCTCTTTGTTTTTGCCCTGCAGGTGAGAGAGAAGAGTTAGAGAGTGTCAATGTTTTCCAAAGAGTGGTTTTATTCTACAATATCAATTTTGATGATCAAACCAGACATTTTAAAATAAAATGCCAAAAAAGCTCCACCCACCATGGGCTATTTGCCTTGCAGTGATCTGCCAGGCCTGGAGGCTGCATGCCACCTGGGTTCCCTTCAGGCTGGGAGGCAGAGCAGCAAGGTGCCCCTTCAGCACCCCATAGTGGGAGACTTCCAGGCTCCACCCCCATGCAGAAATGAGCCAGTGCACAGGAGTGGAGGGACAGGAAAGAGGACAACAACCCCTCTCATTTATTCTCACTCCAATCAGTCCTCAACAGGAATAAGAAGAGCACTAATAATCCAGTTGCAGACTCACAATGGTTGAGAGGAACAAATAAAGATCCTAGACACACATATCTCCTGGGCAGGACACAAAAAAGAGGATGGAGAGAGCTACTGCATACAGGACTGCGAGACCAACTATAGTGATGACTTACCACAGAATCACACCTATAATATCACCAGGGACTAGAAGCCAAAATCCCAGTTAGGAGATGCCTTCTAAGAGAGCAAGATACCCCTCTACTTTCCACAGGGAAGGAAAGCCACAGAAACATGCCATCAGCCTCACAGCAAAGCTGTAAGCCAAGGAAGAAGAGATGAGCCAGACCAACCATCTGCTGATGCCTGTCCCTGTCAAGGAACTTGTCTACTGACAATAAACAGGAGCAAGATTTCCTAAGCAGAGGCCAGAACTACAAGGGAAAGAAGTAGCAAAATGGGACAGAAATCAGAATGGAGATGACATCTAGTAAGAATGAAGAAGCATTGATAGACTCCAAATGAATACAAACTGGCTGCCCAAAGCAAGGTTAAGACTGAAAATCTAAGCAGCACAGTATACTGTGTTCCAGGAATACAGACCATCACCCAGTGAAAGGACAGTTCTACAGAAAAGGAAGAGACCAACGAGCTAAACATAGACCAACAAACAGCAAGGAGAGAGGAGTCTGAGTGACCAGAGTAGAGGGTCAGGAGGAGGAGGAGGAGGCATTACCAGGGGTACCAACAACCATACAAAGATGACTGATTTTATAAGCAATTTAAAATAAATAAATAGGAAAGGAAACATTTTTTATAAAAATTTTATGTGCCTTGAACAACATGCAAAATGCCTTTCTTATTGCAGCTTATGGACCAACATTTTTGGAAAATACTTATATAAGGTATCGGTGTGACTAGTGAGTTTGTAGATATGAGATTCAAACATTGTCTACATTTTCCTTCAACTATCACAAGGTCCCTGCAGTGCCAGGTTTTTCATAGTTATTTTCAGGTTCAGATGGAGATAAACGGGAAGGTGTGGCCACTCCACCATGCCACTTGAGAACAGTGAGGGAGAAATTTCTGCCATGTTATGGGATATAGATGTTTCTATCACTGTTTTTAGAAATTCAGCAGTTTCCTTCATATTTGTTGTCTCCTTGGTCTTCACTAAGGAGTCACTGATCTTGAATACCTAAACATATCTGGGGAGTTTAATGCCATCTTCTTCCTCTCAACCCCTAGTGGCAGTGTACAGATTTGCTGACAGAGAAAAACATAATTAGACTCCCTCAGACTTTCCTCTCTCCTTCCAGTTTCTGAGGTCTTTAGTCTGGGAGAAGAAAAATAGTCATCTGAAGTAATTTTTTTATACCTGTTATTCATGACATAACTTCATGCCTCAAGTACTTCAGTGGTTTGGCTTTTTAAGTCAGAACAAATGTTCAGGCTTTTCAAACTTTCAAGCATTTTTCCCTTAAAATTATTGTTTCTCCTCTGCATTGACAAGCTTACTTTTTAAACTGAAAGCCAAGAATTCCTGATTTTTCCATTCTTTAGGTATAACAACCATGCCATAAAGCAATGGATATAGAGTCTTAAGTTTTAGCTTCACCAGGGAACAAGCTACAGGAAAAAGAGGACTATCAGGCATGAATACATTTCAGTTAAAACTTCAAAATTGTTAATTATTAAATCTAAAAGAATCATATAGTTGATGCAGATTCAAGGATATATATTTGTTTATATGATTTTTGCACTGTTCTTTACAGTTACTAAATAATGTTTAAGCAAATATTATTTTTATTTAAAGCCTGAATGGAAGGATTATTTTAAAGATTATATAATGATTAAAAAACAAAAAGCTTCTAGACACACCTATGGCCCTTGACTTCAGGTAGATAAATAAAGCATCAATTTTTTTTTTTTTTTTGGTGATTTGGGTTCTCATGTGGCTATATGAACAATGCAAATTTGATACAATGCCTAATAAAAAAATTATATAAAAGTTGAAAAAATGCTTAAACCTCCCAAATTTGTAAAAGTTTCCAAGAATTTTTATTTCAGAGTACTCAAGTTTATATAGTTTGTAAGAAATGTGTCAGATACCAGGTAATAGATGACACTTTCAAGAAAACTGTAAATACCCACCTACAGTCTTTATTTCTTAGCACACAAATCATAGTTCTTCTACTTGTATCAGAATTGTGCAAGAAATTCTGCACCATCTTTCACTCAATACTTTAATATTTTAATTTTTAGAGGTATATGACATTGCATATTATTGTTCAAGATGTGGAACAAGAATGCCAAAATCGATCGCTACAAAAAGAAGACATGATTTTTTTAAAAAGTCATGAAGAAAGACAACCAGATGCCATCACAGCCTTTATTAATAATAAAAAAAAAAAGCTGGAGAATTTTTCAGGCTTATGGAAAATTTAATTGCAAATTATTTGATTGTTGATTTTAGGTGCCCTTTGAAAAAGCATCCCCTGAAGAAAATGCAAATACTTAGTACTTGAGCTCCTTATAACTGTGACAATGCATACTTCAGAGCTGGGAATTATTCTGATGACTGTTATTTTCCTCAAACTACCAAAATGATTCAAATCACCAAATCTTTGATTCTGCTCTTTTCAAAAGTCTATCCTGCTAACATGATTTATCAGGAGTTGGGGAAATGGTTACAGCTATTGAATGTCTATGCATTGTTTATGAGATGCTGGTGACTATTTCTGGTACCATCTAGAAGGATGATGCATAACAGCTTGACAAATTTGCTTTTTCCATTTGAAAATGCATTAAACACCTGTGAGTCTTGACTCTATTTTCTTGATATTAACATTCTTTCCATCACTTTATAAGTTAGACTTTATGTAAGTCAAGATCCAATAGAACAGAAGTCTTTGTAGGTATATAAAACCAAGGTCATTTAGTACAGGAATGAGGATGGGGGAGGAGGGGACACAGAGACAACTAGAGAATAGAAACACCCAAAAAAAAATGTGATCATCCTAAAGTGAATGGCGCAGGTAGAGGGGTGCATTACTGGAAATTTGGGTCTGAGATTTTGTGGCAGAAGTGAAACTCTGGGGTTAGGGGAGAAACAAACAGCTATATATGTCACCAAGGTGGAAAAAAGAGGAGATGGAATACCCAAAGCCCCTCTTTTTCTTCAGCAGTCCAGTCTCCTACCATTGCTTTTCAGTGACCTAGTCCAGGACAGAAGTCTGGGGAAAGCATCCTGGAGGGAAAATTCCCTTAACAAAGAAAAAAAACAGGAAAGAAACAAAAAGAAGTTTTAGAATAACACCAACACACAGCATTGCCTCCCCATCTCTGCAAGTGATAAAACTACTTCACTTCTAGCCAATAGTTCAGCTATGTGCACATGAAGTAAAATTCTCATTTGTTTTTACCCTTCAATAACTATCAGAGCATAGTTTGCTGGAAGAGCTTGGAATTGCAAATCTCACCTAGACAAGAATATACTCTAAAATAAATGCAAGCAGAATTTAAGACTATTTCTAGATGGATAAAATTACTTTATCCTAATGGGCTAATATCTAAAGTATTCTAAAATATAGTTTCAGGTAGATAGCATAGCAATATAATGAATTCAGTGTAATTGTTTCCTTTTCAGTAAAAACATACTACCGTGTGGTATTAAATAGCAGCAAGAAGCATAATAAATCTTAATCACATTAACTGTTTTTAGTCAGTCAAGTATGTGACTGGTGTTGAAATTTCTGGATTGACTTTGTAGGAATTTATAAATATGATTCTTAAAGTATATGATAATACAAATTCAACTCCTGCTTTTATATTATCAATATTCTAATTACACATTTTTTTCTGACTTTTCCTCTGTGCCATTAACATAACCAAGCCTGCTGAAATTCAAGGAGCATGAGAATGACTTTCCTGAGCTAATTGACAATCTCAGCAAATGTACAAATCAATTTCACTAATCTTCAGCAAACTATAAATTAAGAACAGAGGTTATGACAAGCTTATTGATTGCTTGCCAACAATTTTCTCTAATATGTTGCTCTGTTCCATAAATTAAAATGTTCCCACTGTGTCCTTCAAAACACATATTTAATTATTAACATGCTTGCTTATAACTCAACATTTTTACTAAATGTTTTCTGCCTTCTTAAAGGCAGAAAGAAAAGAAAACAACTTCTCCTCTGAGGACTCTATTCCCCTTTTAAGAGAAAGCTGTTCATTCCCCCAACACTCATCCATTTCATGTTCTGACTCAGGGAATCACTTATTCATTGCTCCTTGTTCCACAAAACTCCTCTACTCTTATCCACTCTCTTTTGCAAGTCTTTCCTCCTTCAAGCTCACTCTTGTCATGAGCTGTTATTCTGTATTCATTTTTATCAATGGAAATGATCAAGCACTTGATTAGTGTCCTTCATTCCCTGAAGACTTTGATAATATGATTTACTGTCATCATTTTACTTCATCCACCATTCTAGTTCTCTTAATCATCCAAGGAGAGAACCATAACTCCTCATGTCCAATGACCTTCTCTTTTTCTCTGCTCCAGTTAGCTACCCCCATGGACACCCTAGAATTCATTGTCATCTCCAATCACTTTATCCTTAATATCATAAATTCACTTCTGATAACTTGTTATCATTTAGCCCCAATATACTAGATTTCATTAGAGTCTATATCTTAAAACGTTTTCTTTGTTAGGATCTTTTTATTCTCTTCTTCCCATCCCAGCTTATATTTGAATCACAACATTATAATAATTCCTCCTTTCCATCCTTTAGTAATTCCAGTCTAGAGAGCCTTAGGTAAGTGTGTAATTATACTTTCTCTACACAGGTATGAGGGCAAGTGAGCTTTTTTTAATCACAAAAAATGGTAGATTTGTATCACTATAAATTTAATATTGTCAACCGCATTTGGAAGTTCAGTATCACCCCAAAATAGCATTATTCTTCCATGAGTCTTTATTTAATTTAATACTCAGTGAACTTTAAACATTTACTGCATTAAGACTTGTAGCTTATTACGTCCCTACTTCCTTTTCTAAACTTGATGGAAATGATGTCTTTAAAAAAAAGAAATTATATTTTTTGGAATTCATTTCCAGCAGCAAGGAAAACAAAAGATGATATAAATAACAGGCACTATATTAAACTAAGAAAATTCTGAACAGTGTAAGAGGTATAATTAAAAGAAAAAAACATTGTACTGATTAGGAGAAAAGATTGCATACCTACATCTGATATGGGTATTAAAGAACTACAAAGAATTCATATAACTCAGGAAGAGAACAAACCCTTCCAAAAAAAAAAAATGGGTAGGAACTAAACAGGTATTCCTCCAAGGAAAACATACAGACAGCAAAAAGGCACTTGAAAAAATGTTTCTCATCCATTGTTATGAGGGAAATGAAATCAAGACCACAATGGGGCACTACCTCATACCCATGAGAACGACCCATATCCAAAAGACCAAAGACAGCAAATGCTGGCAAGGATATGAAAAAAAGAGGGTCTCTTATACTGTTGATTGAAATGCAAACCAATACAGCCATTATAGAAAACAGTATGGAGGTGTTTCAAAAGAGAAAAAGTAGATCTGCTATATGACCCAGTAATTCTCTCCTAGACAGCTATGAAAAAAAAATTCAAAAATAACTAATTTGAAAGGAAGCTTGCACTCTTGATGTCTATTGTAGCACTATTTATTGTAACTGAACTATGGAAATAACATAAGTGCCTCAGAAAAGATGAATGACTCAAGAAGATGTGGTATATGTACATAATGGAATACTATTCAGCAACCAGAAGATATACACTCATGTCACTTGTAACAATATCTATTGAGTTGGAAAGGATAATGCTAAGTGAAATAAGTCAGACAGAGAGAGAGAAATCACAGATTGTGTCACTTATATGTGGAATACAGAGAAACTAAACTAAGGGTCAGATAGACACGCTTAAAAACTAGTACTTTAAAGCAGACTATTGAACTGAAGTATCCTGACAGGGTGGGGGTTGGTAGAGAGGGGTAAAAACTAAGCGGGAAAGGAGCATAAATGGTCCTGGTGGTAGACTATGGATGGTTTGATAGTGGGTGCACTATGGTGGTAGTATGGTTAAGGGGGAGACCCTATATTTTCAAAATACCAACAATAATGCAAGCCAACATTACTTCAATTTTAAAAATTAATGAAGGTTTAAAAAGAAAAAGGAAAAAAATAAAGTTCCTTCAATGCCTATCCTTAAGTAACCAGTTTTCATATTTATCATTTCTTTTAACTTTCCCTACTTTCTCCTTGTTATTACATGTCTAATATTCTCAGTGTTTCCTTCCTAAATAAGCAACATGTGGGAATTTGAAATACAAATTCTCTGATTCTACTTCAGGCCTACTGAATCAGAATCTCTGGAGATAGAATCTGAAAATCTGTTTTAGCAAGCTCTCTGGGTAATTCTAAAGCGTGTTCAAATTTATGAACAACTCTCTAGGCTATTCTGTGTATGCTGGATTCCATCCACTATGATATTCTCAAGGGATTAGTGAAACAACACTTATATTCTCATGTTCATACTCTACCACAACCACATAATCTAGCACCTCACTGACTAACACCTTCCTAACTCATCTCTCTACTTCTGTCTTGTTCCCCTGCAATCAGTTCTACCCTCTGAAGTCAGTGCTACCCCTTTGAGACATAAATTTATTGATGTAATTCTATCTTTAAGACAAGTCAAAGTAATTCCTTCATTATTCAGATACTATACAATATTTCAATTCTCTCACCAGTGTTCAAGTCCTGGTGTCTGTCTCTCCAAGTTCATCCTGCACAATTCATCTCCTTGAATTTTAATCCTCTAGGCATCTTGAAGTTAATTCTGTGCCTTTCATTCTATAACCTTCTTAACATCTGTTTTTTCATGGATCTTGATTTCTTATCTTGGAACACTCTTCTTGCCCACTCTCTTCCTGTGGCTAAGTCTATTTTTTCTTTCATGTCTCAAATCAGAACATTCTTTATTGCAGAATCCTGCATGGCCATCAGACTAGACTGGAGTTAACTCTTCCATGCTCTCTTATCTTCATGGTTACTGTCTATCATAAATTTCCACTTTTTTCTAGATCCTGTTGGTTGCACTAAATTAAAAGTTAATAAGCGACAATACTGTGCTCACTTCATTCACACAATATATTCTATATTTTTTTCATAACACATCTGGCATAAACTAAGTGTTCATCAAATATCTGTTACATTATGGTTTTGTCATCATTTTCACTTCTTTTTAAGTCACTCTCCCTGTTAAATGTCCTTTTATCCCCAAAATTCCTTCCATTATTTTTTAAAATTAAAGTATTTGCCCTGTGTTTACCAACTCTATACCACGATGCCCCACAATGACTTAACAAACTCTCAGAAGTACAACATATTTTTGATTGTCAAGGGAAGCTTAGCAGTATCTATCACATACCACACAAACTACTCACTGTAAGGATTTCAGAATTTCAGCATGAGATAACCATATTTCTTGCAAAGATGTCATATGTTTTTGAAGCTAGGTTTTCAGGAGTGGCTGTGATAAAAGGAAATATCACATAGACATCAGTATGGTACAGAAATTCAGATAGAGGTGTCTAATTTGATTCATAATTTGGGAATAGGTGCAGTGCTCAAAAAGCATTATGTAGTCATGATATAAATGCTCATTATGTTATTTGGACCCAATTACTAAATAAAAAAAGTTAAATATTTCCTTGTACCCAGAGGTAATGTATAAAGAAAATATTGACACAAAACAGGAACTGAGGCAGTTTTTAAATGTCTGTCCTTGCCAATTGTTAACTTTTCTTCATATGAATTCCCTTGTTTTCCTGATTTATTTTTGCTTATTTCTCAGTCCATTTGTTACTCAGTATGATTTCTCTGAGTTGGTTTTTTAATCATAATAAATCTATTTACTGCATGTTTCTGATACTTTTTGTCTGAGTTGCATTATAATTTTTCTCTCCTCTGTAATGATGTTTCAATTCCCCTGTTTTTATTATCTACTTACTGCACTTACATCTTATACTGCAAAAGAAAAAAAAAACAACTTTTTGTGCACACACAAATATCTGCATATTGGATTTGGCTTGTGTGTATATGAAAAGCTAATTATGCCTCAGTCTTCTAAAAGGGAAATATCATAGGATTTGATACACACAATTTTGAAGGCTAATTGAGCAGTCCCTGTAATTACTGACTGTTATCTTGGAATCAGATATCGAAGTTTGAAGTTCACAGGCAGGAAGGTAGGAAAGGAAATGGATGTAAAATGGGGGAAAGCAAGATAATGTTGAAACTTACAAACATAAGATGAGCCAATACGTGTCAGTTCTCTTGCTCTGACCTTTTTGATATAGGGGTTCTGCAAAATTTGCTAGCATTATCTTGGAGGTAAACACACAGGCCCATATCACCAGGGACTCTGGAGATAGTGTCGTTGCTTACTTAATCAGTATCAGCAACAGAGTGATGTGCAGATCAGCCTGTGTGAGCTAGAAAATAACTGCTGCTTCAAAACTGCACACCATCAAAGGAGTTCTGAAAAATGTAATTCTACCTGGCCAAGTGAGTACATTACAAAGCCACCACAAACATAGTACCTAGTTCTTTAATCAAGCTTACTTTACAGCTATAGGCAAAATACTTGCTCATTAAAAGATAAGTACCATAAGTTCAATACATAATAAATATTAAATGTGTGGTTTCTGAGGAAATAGCCAAAAGCACAGGCAGTGGTTAAAAGGATTGGCATAATGGAAGATTTCAAGTAAATAAAGAAGCAGTGTTCCAGTGAGGAGAAGGGGTACTGTACCAGCGGCAGTAATAATCAAGTATTCCAAAATAACAGATCCACCTAACCAGAGTAAAAGGTCAGTGAAGTGAGGGGTAGATGAATAAACCTAGAATGAACGATGGGGCCCAATCATAGTACCTGAAGTCAAACCTTCTTCTAGAGTTTCTACAGGCAGTTGAGAAATTCACATTAACTATCAGATTCACTATTATTAGTTCTGATTCTTTTTGACTGGCTTGCATCATTATTTCCCTCCATCCCACCCTGATTCTCCACACCTGTATTAATATCATACATTGATTGTAATGAAACAAGATATATAGAAAAGGAAATTGATTTTAGATTTAGTGTAAATCAGATGATGAGTGGAATATAGACAGAACTTTAAGATGATGACCTTGCTGATAGTGTAAAAAGGAATTTAGAGATGGGAAGAGGAAACTGAAGACATAATCTCTCCTGACAGCATTTTTCACAAACTGAAAACACTCAAGTCTCTTCTCATACTTTGTAGGACTAAAGCCTGTTAATGCCTCAATAAGCCTCAATAATGTTGCTAATCTTTTCTAGTCAAAAGATGGTTAATCATTTCAAGACCTGAAAAACAAGAAGTGTTAACCTCAAGAGACTCATGCTGAGATGTGGGAGGAAGGAGTGGGCAAAACAACCAAGTAAGCTTTTCTTAGTTCCACATACTCTCCTGAGGAGCTTCTGGCACTAGGATAGCATTGTCCTTGGCATCCTCATAGCCTCCTGCAGCAAACTGGGTCCATTAATTTTTCCTGTAGGTTACAATCAACAGTAGACCTTCATTGGATTAAAGACCCATTATCTCCTCACAGTCTTGTGTTCCAGTCCCTCCAGAAGTAGAACACAGTAGGAATCCTTGCTAAGTTTATTTTAATGGGAAAGCTCTGTGCTGAGATTCAGGAGAACTAGATTTTAATCCCTGTTCTGCAACTCACTAACTGTGAAATCTTGGATACAACCCAGGATATAGACTCTGTGAGTTCTGTAAGATGAGTTGGTTAAATTAGATACTCTCTAGTGTTTTTCCAGAATTTTTTTTTATTTCAAGATATACTAATCAAAATGAGGTCCAAATTTTATTTACCATGTTGGCAAAAATGGAAAGAAAACTGTCTCTTCAGTGTTGGCAAGGTCTTTTATGCTACAGATGAGAGATCAAATTAGAAATAAAAGGTGAACACTTGCCATTACACAGAAAAATGTACATATTGTCATGCACACTCTGCCTAATTCCCAGAATAATTGGTTTCAAGGATATCCAGCTTGCATGCAGTGCCATTACTATATCAGTGTACAGCACAACATAGCTTATAACAATGAAATTTAGAAATATACAAATACTCACAAAGGATTGATTAAGGAAATTAATCAATATGTGCTGTTACAGTATAAAGCAGCTTTAAAAGTCACTGTAGGGAAACATTTAATAAAATTGAAAAGTTCTATATATTAATAAAATTGTGATTTGTTTAACATTTCATTAAATCATCCAATATGATGCCTTTCTTTCTCTTTGTCATAATTCTCCAGGTCTGATCTCTCTGTTACTGCTAAAAACTGTCTTTAAGAGTCAGTTGACATTTGAATGTTGAACCATCCCTGTACTCCTGGGATAAATCCCACTTGGTCATGGTTAATAATGCTTTTTATACATCATTAGATTTGATTTTCCAGGGTTTTATTTAAAAGTTTTGCATCTGTGTTCATTAGGGAAATTGGAAAATAGTTTTCTTTCTTTGGGCTATCTTTATTTGGTTTTGGTATGAGAGTGATGTTTGCTTCAAGAACGAGTGTGACAGTTTTCCTTGTTTCTCAATTTTTTGGAAAATCTTTAGTAGTGCAGGCATTATTTCCTCTTTGAATGTCTGGTAGAATTCATTTGTGAAGCCATCTGGTCCTGGGCTTTTTAGGTAGAGTTTTGATGACTGCTCCATTTTCGCTGCTTGTGATTGGTTTATTTAAGTTCTCTACTTTGTTTAGCTTTGGGGTGGTTGTATCTTTCCTAGAATCTGTCCATCTCATCCAGGTTGTTGCATTTGTTTGCATATAGGTGTTCATAGTAGTCTCTGATTATCCTATGAATTGATGTGTGTGTGTGTTGTAATTTCTCCTCTTTCATTTGTAATCCTGCTTATTTGAATATTCTTCTCTTTTTTGTGAGGTTTGCAAGGGGTTTATCAATTTTATTTATTTTTTCAAAGAACCAACTTTTGGTTTTGCTGATTTTCTCATAGTGTTTTTGCTATCCAGATTGTTTATTTCTGCTTTTATTTTTATTATTTCTTCTGCTGGGTTTTGGGTATTTTGTTGTTCCTTTTTGAGTTCTTCGAGTTGGGAGATTAGGTTATTTCTTTGGTTGTTTTCTTGCTTTTTGATATGAGCCTGTATTGCTATGAACCTTCCTTCAAGAATGCTTTTGCTCAGTTCCAGACATTTTGGAATGTTGTGTCTTCTTTGTCATTTGTTTCAAAGAAGGTTTTAATTTCTTCTTTTATTTCCTCAGTTACCCAGTCTTCATTTAGTAACATATTATTCAGTGTCCATGTGCTTGGCAATTTTCTTGCTTTCTTTTCATTGTTGATTTCTAGTTTGATGCCTTTATGATTGGAGAAAAAAGTTGGTACTATTTTAATATTTGTATACCTGTTAATGTTTGCCTTATATCCTAATATGTGGTCAAGTTTTGAGAATGACCCATGTGCATTTTAAAAGAATGTGTATTCTTTTCTTTGGGGGTGCAGTGTCCGGTAGATATATATTAGGTCCATATAGTCTAGATCTTCATTTAGGACTTTTGTTTCTTTGTTTAGCTTTTGTCTTATTGATCAGTCCTTTGGTGAGAGTAGTGTGTTGAAATCACCTACCACACATGTGTTTTTGCTGATGTCTGTTTTCAGTGCTGTTAGTAGTTGTCTGATGAATTTTGGTGATCCCTCATTTGGTGAGTATATGTCAATAACTGTTACATCTTTATTATGTATTGACCCTTTTACCAATATATAATATCCTTCTTTATCCCTTGTCACCTTTTTTAGCTTAAAGTCTACTTTATCTGCTATCAGTATGACTACTCTTGCTTTCTTCTGGGGGCTGTTTGCTTGCAGAACTTTTTCCCATCCTTTTATTTTTAGTCTGTGCTTATCTTTTGTGTTTAAGTGTGTTTCCTGCAAGCAGCAGAATGTTAGGGTTTGTTTTTGATCTACTCCACTACTCTTTTTCTTTTGATTGCTGAATTTAGACCATTGACATTTAGGGTAATGGTTGATACTTGCTGTTCTGGTGTTGATTTTTGGAGGATCATTTTGAGGATAAGGTTTCCTCTTTTTATTTTTTTTTCTATTACTGATATTTGAGATTCTGAAGTTGGTTTTTTTGGTTGTTTTGAAATTCTGACTAGCTTCCTTGTTTTGATCTTTCTGTTTATTCTTCTGTTGGTTTTAATTTTGGGGCTTCTTGCAATATTTCTTGGAGTGGTGGTTTAGTGGCAGTGAATTTCTGTAGGCTTTACTTGTCTAAGAAGGTATTTATTCTTCCTTTGTAGAAGAAAGAAAGCTTTGCAGGAAAATCAATTAATGTAATCTACCACATCAACAAGGAGAAAATCAAAAACTATATGGTCATATTAGTAGATGCAGAGAAAGCATTTGATAAAGTTCAACACCCATTTATGATAAAAGCTCTTGAAAAAGTGTGGATAAAAGGAACATATCTCAACATAATAAAATCAATTTATGACAAATCTACAGCAAACATCATCTTAAATGGAGAAAAACTAAAATCATTCCAATTAAGATCTGGCACCAGGCAGGGATGCCCACTCTCTCCATTACTTTTTAACATTGTACTGGAAGATTTAGAAAGGGCTATAAGACAAGCAAAAGACATAAAAGGAGTACAAATAGGAAAAGAAAAACTGAAGCTCTTGTTATATGCAGACAATATGATTCTTTATGTAGAGAATCCAGAAAAATCCACAGAAAAAATTCTTGAAACAATAGATCAGTTCAGTAATGTAACTGGTTACAAAATCAACACACAGAAGACAGAAGCTTTACTATACATGAAAAGTTAAGCAGAAGAAGAAATTAAAAAAAAATCCCATATACCATTGCACCGTAAAAAATAAAATACCTAACTAAACATGTAAAAGATCTATACAAAAAGAATGTCAAAACCCTGCTAAAAAGAGATAGAAGAAGACATAAGGAAATGGAATGACATTCCCTGCTCATGGATTGGAAGAATTAATATCATAAAAATGGCCATCCTGCCAAAAGCAATCTACAGATTCAATACATTCCTAGAAAAATTCCAACAACCTTCTTCAAAGAAGTAGAACAAAAATTACAGAAATTCATATGGAATAACAAAAGACCTCAACTACGGGAAAACATCCTGACCAGAAAAAGAGAGAATGGGGGTATTAACTATTCCAGACTTCAAACTATACTACAAAGCCATAGTAATTAAAACAGCTTGGTACTGGTACAAAAACAGACAATCCAACCATTGGAACAGAACTAAATCCCCTGAAATAAAGCCACACATATATAGTCAATTAATCCTTGACAAAGGTATGAAAAACCTACACTGGAATAAGGACAGCCTCTTCAAATACATGGTGTTGGGAAAACTGGACCAAGACACGCAAAAAAATGAACCAAGATACCTCCCTCACACCATGTACAAAAACTAACTCAAAATGGATAAAAGACTTAGATGTAAAACCTGAAACCATAAAATACAGAAGAAGACCTGGGCAATACCTTTCATAAGTTACAATTCAGAAATCTATTTCTGGCTACATCTATGGAAGGCAAAAAAATGAAGGAAAACATAAACAGATGGGACTACATCAAACTAAAAAGCTTCTGTATAGCAAAAGAGACAACAGAAAAAAACAAAAAGAATCCCAACCAAGTGGGAAAAATTTTTGCCCTTTATACAAGTGATAAGGGCCTGATAACAAAGATACTCACACAGCTTAACAAAAACAAAGCAAAGAACTCACACAACTTAACAAAAACAAAGCAAAACCCAGTTAAAAAATGAGGAGTAGAGCTAAAAAGACACTTCTCCAAAGAGGAAGTCCAAATGCCAAAAGGCACATGAAAAACTGTTCAACATCACTAGCAATAAGGGAAATGCAAATCAAAACCACAATGAGATACCACCTTACACCAGTGAGAATGGCCCACATCCCAAAAACAGACAAGTGCTGGCGAGGATGTGGAGAGAAAGGAACATTGTTACACTGCTGGTAGGTGTGTAAACTGGTCCAATCACTATGGAAAGCAATGTGGAGGACCTTCAAGCTAATGAAAATGGAACTACCATTTGACCCAGCAATCACTCTTCTGGGAATCTACCCAAAGGAGACCTCAATGTTTGTACAAAGGGACACCTGTGCTCGGATATTTATTGCAGCACTATTTATATTTGCAAGGACATGGAAACAACTCAAATGCCCCAAGACAGAGGACTGGATGAAAAAAAGATGTGGTATATATACACAATGGAATATTACATATCAATTAAAAATGACAAAATTTGATGATTTTTTTTTGGTAACATGGATGTACCTAGAAGAAAGCATATTGGCAGACACAAGTCAGAAGGAAAAAGAAACCAAATGGTTTCACTAATATACGGACAATCAAACAAAAGTACAGAACTGGGGGTGGAGACCAACTGGAGTGGTCAGGGAGGGAAGGTGGTGGGTTACCCCCAGAGATCACAATGATGTGAAATATATATATATTATAAAATATATATATTATATAATATATTATATATTATATAACTGACTTTTTAAAAACTAATGTGTATATATATTATATATTATATATATAATGTGTATATATATTATATGTATTATACTAATGTGTATATATTATATATATAATATATATAATATATATAATATAATATATATAATATATATATACACATTAGTTTTTAAAAAGTCAGTTGACAACTTACTTTGTCCCCTTTCCATGTAAGTCCATGTATGAATCAGCTTCCTCATGTAGGTATGTTTAGGATTCCTGAAGGAACCCTTGCTTCCAGAAATCCACTGCTGGTCTAGCATGGTAAAGGAAGGTCTAAGCAAAAACCCCAGTGTAACTGACTTACAGACTCCACCCCTCTTTTAATAATGCAATTAACTCCTAGCACAGTCTGAAAAGAGTGAGTTTTTCAAAACCTGTCCTTCTTAAAATTATAGTTCGCCATTACACCAACAAAACAGTCCTTAAGAAACCTATGGGCTCACAAAATTTTGCCTGGCATTGCTCCTGTATGCCCCCAGTTTCAACACTCCATTTCAGTCATATGTGCCTTCCCTTCATCTTTCATATTATTCATGCTTCCTCCTGCCATAGGAACTTTATAGGTACCACTTAATTCTCTTCCTCCAATGTTCTTGTCTCACTATTTAATCTAGTTAATTTCTTGTCATACTACAGTTTTGACTCAATTGTCATTTTCACAGAGACACTCACTAGACCTGGTAAAGTTTCCCCACTATCGATTCACTAGCATCAAGTACCTATTACAATACTTAACCACAGTTTCAAATTTATATTTTATTTATAAGACTTGATTAATAAAGGGGGTTATGTTCATTTTTTCCTCCTTCCTTAACATTTCATTTATTCCCAGCACATAGCCTGACATGTATTTCTTGAATGACTAGCCATAGTTTACTTCTTACTTCCTGTTGGTTGCATTGGGGAGAGAGGGATCAGAGTGGTCCCACAATAGAGAAGCATCACCCATTACCCATCACCATAACTTCAGGCAATGATCTTAATATTCCTTTTCCTGGTAGCAAAAAAAAGAACTTGTGCTCTCCAAGATTAGCTCTTTTTGGAGGAAATGTCTAATTATCCACACAATGTGGTCTCTACTCCAAAGTTAAGAGAAAACATCACATTTTATTGTTTTCTCCCAAAACTCTATTGTTTAGGCACAAGTAATATTCTGAAGGCTCTGCCTCTAGTCAAGATTCAACTCATCTCCTTATCTCCTTTCAGTTTGCTGAAGTCTCAATATCTACTGGAAAAAAATCTTCTAAGAATAAACAATATTTTCAGTCACAGGCCAGCCTACATCCAGATTTAGGGAAAGCAAATTATCTAAAAGCAGGCATCAGCATTTGGATACTTCTCTAAAATTTATCTAATATTGACATATACTAATGACAAAAAGGATGTTTTTATAGGCATAAAACACATTTACTACATAGATGGGAAAGAGCGCTTACAATCCTTCAAATGGCACTTTTCTAACTTATTGAAGATTTACTTCCCATGACAGCTATCTACATATACAAAGACAAGCACAGCCATGTACTCATGGAGCATTATTCCAGTGCTGGCATTTCCTCCTAAGGTGTTCCTGGGCTCTGTCCTGATCATAATCCAAGACACTAAACAGAAGCGAGCAATGGTATGGTGGATTTGAGATTGACCCTCCTTCACTGAAATGTGCTGGTTCTTAGAGGCTAATCCAGTGTGACCTCTTTTCAGTTTGGCTACATAATTTAGTCTTTCATATGCTACCTGAGAGAGATAAGATAAAGCAACTATGTATCTGGGGCATTCTAACATATTGATTGAATAATAAAATGTTTTAGCTTCTACAGACTATCTTCAGCTCATTTTAGAAAAACAGTGAAAATTTCTTGGTCAGTGGTAGAAATTATATATTTAAATATATTTATTTTTTTAAGCAAAAGGGAGAAGTTCCCTAGAGAATGATTCTTTAAAGAAGTTCCTTAAAGAAAGAAATGGAAATGTGTAGCCCAAGTACTAAACTATACATGAGTAATTAGTGAATGTTTTTTTTAATATTTGGTAGACATAACAAAATGTTAAAAGATTGAGGCTGCTTTTTATTTAAAAAGGAAAATCTTAAGAAAGTAATTTAATCCTATACAAGATGTTCATAGTTCAATAACTTTACCATCATACTTTAAAAGTTTATAATGCCATTATACTCCAGTTGGAAGGATTTTCTAGGAAACACAATATAATTATAAAATATACTCAGACAGTACATTTTTGGAGGAAAGTCATCCTTTTCCCAAGTCCACCACTTGTTCTTTTCCTACTATAGTATAATGAAAGTATTTAATTCAAAACAGAAAAACATCTAGTGATTAAGTCATGCTACCCACATGGCATATCATGGTAACCTATGTGGAAATGTAACAGCTATTCCCCAACATATATATCTCCCTTGCATATGTCACTCCTCTTGGTTATAGAGGAATTTGAGGGTTTGCATAAAATGTTAAACCTTTACCTTCAGAATATAACTACTTTTCTTCATACAGTTTTCCCACTTAATGTAAATCATTGAAATGTCCCTCAAAAATATGTATATATATCAAATGGTGAGAATAATAAAATTTAAACATGCAATTGCCTAATACAAGTAAAACTAAGAGAGTTATTCTATTGGAAATAAATTTTTATTAACAAAAATTAAGAGATTCACTATGAATACAAACCTAGAAAAAAAATGAATGCTATATGAACTTCAGAATACAAAGAAATAAATCACTTATTGGAAATATTTATCAGAATCAAAATATGCACTGCCAATTTAACATTTATCTATGAAATTTATTCTTATAGTTTTAATCTTTTATAAACTACATACATATATATCCTTTTGCAGTAAAAACACAGGCAATTGTCTGAATCAAACACTATCTTCTTTCAAAATTTCAACAGAAAAAAACTCTATAGTAACTATATTCTTAAAATCAACTGAGAAATTCCATTCAGTAGCAATCATTTGGCACTTAAACATATAGATATCAAATTGATATACAGCTTCTACTACCCCCGTACTTATAGAATATTTTCCTTTGCCATTTGGTATAAACAGCCAAAATATATTTGAGGAATCTTCTTATGATAGTCATGTAGTCAAAGTAACTAAACTGTAGAGATAATAGAGATTTCAAATCTATTCACTTTGAAATAATTTCGGTCATT
The DNA here is from genome assembly GCA_004024945.1 of Uropsilus gracilis. Lineage (NCBI taxonomy): Eukaryota > Metazoa > Chordata > Mammalia > Eulipotyphla > Talpidae > Uropsilus > Uropsilus gracilis. The sequence goes on along the minus strand of PVHY01000505.1, from coordinate 63,412 downwards.
ATTATCTTCAAGACACAATACTAAACGCATTAGGGGATAAAAAAAAACAAAACTAAAGAAAAGCCAACCAGAATTGTGCATCTAATAATTTACAACCTCTAATAAAGAAAAGTTGTGGCATTGTAGTTCTATGATATCAGACAGCAAAAGAGATATATGCAAGACAAATTAGTTGCAATTGGCAAGTGGGAAGGAAGGATTAGGTCAAAGAAGTTCTCCAAAGAAGCTGCCCTTAGAGTCAGCTTTGGAAAAATAGGCAGGTTTCACATAGATATTAAGGAAAGGGTATTCCAAGTTGAGGCAATACTTAAAGAACAGCAGAAAGACAAAGCTTACTAGGAAAAAGTAATAAGATAAAGGTGAAAGGAGATAAAGGTGAAGGAGGAAGAGAAGGCAGCAGTAGTATCTCAGCATGGAGAGTTAGAGAACAACCAGGTCATGAAGGAATTTTAATAATAAGTCATGTATATCTACATTTATTGAACAGTGAACTATAGATAGACTTTGAACAGAGTAATACATGATCTTTGCTTTGAGAATAATTGGGAGAAATTGGAAAAAGAAATAGTACTATAGTAAGCAACTTTATAGGTTTAAATTAAGATAGGAGAATAATTAAGAAAACCACTCCAATTAAAATTATACCAATGAAAATGAAATATCTGGAAATAAACAACAAAAGATATGAAATACCTATACAGAGAAACCTATAACATTGTTAAAAGAAAGAAGACACATAGAAAAGAAAAGACATTCCCTACTCATGGACTGGAAGAATTAATATTGTCAAAGTGGCCATACTACCAAGAACAAGCTACAGATTCAATACAATTTCAATGACATTCTTTAAAGAAATAGAACAAATATTACTGAAATTCATATGAAATAATAAAAACCTCAATAATCAAAGTCTCCTAACCAAAAGGACAGAGAATGAAGGCATTATATTCCCAGACTTCAAATAATTCTACAAAGCCATAGTATTTAAAATAACATGATACAGGAATAAAAACAGACACAGAGACCAATGAAATAAAACTGAAATCCCAAAAATAAAGCCACACATTTATGGTTGACTAGTCTATGAAAAAGGGGCCAAAATATACATTGGAGGAAGGATAGTTTCTTCAATAAATGGTGATGGGAAAAATGGACTACTACATGCAAAAGAATGAATCTAGACTATTCCCTCAAACCATACATAAAAACCAACTCAAAATTGATAAAAGACTTAGTAGTAAGACCTGAAACCATAAAACATCTAGAAGAAAACAGACACAACACTATATGATCTTTATCTAGAAACATCTACATAAGCAAATAAAATATAAACAGCTGGGACTGTATCTAACTGAAAAGCTCTGTACAGCAAAAGAGATAATAAGCAAAATAGTCACCCACCCAAATGTGAAAAAACTTTTGCACTCCATTTACCTGAAGGGGTCTGAAATCAAAGATCTGCAAAATAACTCATGGAACTCAACAAAGACAAAGCAAAAAACTCAGTCCAAAAAACAAGCAGAGGAACTTAAAGATACTTTTCCAAGGATAAATTACAAATGGCCAACAGGCTTATGAAAAAATGCTCAACATCTTTTATAATTAAAACCACAATTAGATACCACCTCACACCCATAAGAATGGCCCATATCAAAAAATGGGCAACAACAAGTGCTGGTGAGGATGTTGAGAAAAAGGAACACTTTTACACTGCTGGTAGGAATGCAAACTAGTCCAAGGACTATGGAAAGATGTGTAAAAGAAACTCAAACAACTGAAAATGGAACTACCATTTAATCTAGCAATTCCACATCTGGGGATCTACCTGTAGGTACCAAAACTCTAAATCAAAAGGAAATTTGAATGCCTATGTATTGCAGCACTATTTACAATAGTCATGATATGGAAACAACCCAAATGTCCCAAAACAGACAAATGGATAAAAAAAAGTTGCGATATTACATAGTGGAATATTATTCAGCAGTCAACAAAGATAAACTTATGTCAATTATTGACAACATGGATGGTGCTAGAAAGAATCATGCCAGCAGAAATAAGTCAGAAAGAAAAAGAGACATACCAGATGGTCTCACTTTTATGGGGGATATAAAAAAATCAAAAGTACAAGAGAAATTAAACTAACAAATTGACACTGGTGGTACAAAAGCATACAGCAAGGGAAGGAAGGGTGATTGGGGGAAATCTGGGAAGGGATGTACACAAGAGTTCAGGATGACAGTTCACAGGTAAATGGTAGTGGGAGAACCTGGGGTATACAATGACATAAAAAATATATATCTAATCAAAAAAAAAAAACAAGCTAGACTAGGATAAGGATTTTGCAGTGGGAATTCAAAAGGGACTATAATTCAAAAGCTGAAGTGAATAAAAGAAACTCAAATGACTGCTCAACATACAAGAAGCTGTTAAGCTTCACTTATCATTTGGAAATTCAACCAGGAACAATAATAAAGTACCATTTTTAGCTCACCAAATAAGCAAATATGAAAACAATTGATAATACACAAGTACTAGAGCAGAAACACTGATAATATACAAATAATAGCAGGGAGCTTACAGTGGTCTTAGAAGAGACTCCAAATTAATACAATAACTATTCAGATTTACACTGTGCATTTCCTTTGACCCACCAGTCACTCAAATGAGCAAACAAAATCATAATCATACACAGTAATATACCCATTCACACACACTCACACACCCATTCACACACACATAAACACACACAGAAATATAATATAGCACTGGAAAACTTGAAAAGAGTCAACAAGAAGGAACTGAATCATTGATTTATAAATTTAGACATATTTTCAACAAGATTTTAGATAGCACTTTTTAAAAAACCTTAAAAAGAAACAAATGTATATGCATTGAGTTAAATGATGCATAATATATTATTTAATATATTAAGTAGAGGTACAATGGCAGCAGGATGGTATTAAAATGCATAAAAATAAACTGATAAGGCTAAAATGATGTAAGTAGGCAATTCAACTAATGTAGAAAGTAACACTTAGAGGAAAAGATAACCTAGAATGGAAAAACTTGTACTTTTTGCTTCCTACAACTTGAAATTGTTCAAACTTTTTACCAAAATATAGTATAACTTTGTAATTTTTAAAACTTTTTTAAAAAATGGTTACAGAGGGACATCAGAGGAGTCTTTCAGATTTTAAAAATGTTATATGATTAAGATTGTTAAATAAAATTTGTGAGAGGACTTTGTTCAAGCTAAGAAATTAACAAATTCTATAGTAATTTACCTGGAAATACTGATGATAAATGGTTGTTTATCTGTCTATTAGCAATTTGGTGAGAATTCTATCCCCTAAAGAATCTTGGCACATAGAAATGTCAAACTGACCAAGACCACAGTCCTATCGCATCAGAATTCTGAAACATTAAAGATGTTTTAAGGAGGAGAATAGAAAGAACAGAATTGCCAACATTCTACTCTGCTGTCTTGTTTTAGATTCTACCTATGTGATACCAAACAATATTTGTCTTTCTTTTATCTCACTTAGCATACTGACCTCAAAATCCATTCATGTTGCCTCAAATGGCAAGATGTCCTTTTTATGGCTGAAAAATATTCCAGACAAAATATATAAACCACGTATCAGGGGCAAGAGGGTGGGAGAATTAGGGAGATATTTTTTTAAAATGTATAGTACATAATACAATTAAGACATAATTAGTACATAATACAATTAGTACATAATAACTCCTACAGATCTAACAGCAATGTAATGATTGTAGGTAAAAATATTATAAATTTCAAAGTTGCTAAGAGACCAGATCTTAAGTGTTTCCACCACAAAAATGAAACATTTCTGTATGATAGTGGTATTAGCTAAGGCTACATACAGTAGCAGCCATGATGCAATATATAAATGTAACATATCAATATAGATTTAACACCTTAATTCTACACAATGTTATATATAATTGTATCTCAATAAAACATACTTAAAGTGATTAATAATAAAATAACTTTGATCAGAAAACAAATGACTATCTTCCAAAATTTAATCAGAGTCTCAATTCATGTTATATGTGAAGTAAGAGTGCTACTTCAAATCAAGAATTAGTTGTCATCTGAAGCACTTCTACATAGCTTTCTAAGTTCATTCTTGGCAGCACTACATTCACAATGTGTCACAAAAGATAAAGAGAATTTTTATCTTCTGTGTATCTGTAATGAAGAATGTATGACTATAGCAAGTGGAAGAGAGGAGAGAAAATCAATGATGAAAACCAAGTCAGAAGCAGTTACTGGTAAATGTCAGATTTCATACGTCTTGATATCACTGCTCATATTTTAAAACAAAAGATAATTACTTTCCACAAATCTAACTGAAAAAAATGTAGGTTACATCATAAACCTTCACAAATTCAGCTTTATTGCATATAATGCTAGTCTAAAAACAGCTAAAAATCACAGAATTTTATACTCATATTTGAAATAAATTCAAAATATAAAATGAAAATATTATTGAACTTGTCAGATAAATTCACTGTTTTTAAACAAATCTCAATAGGAAATTAAACCCCCAGAAAAAAAGAAAGGTTATGGAAGAACCTTTGCTTTCAAAAAGTTTAGAATTAACTTAAATTTCCAAAAGATCTTTTAAAAAGTTTGATCCCTCATAGTCTCACTGTTACTGTCCCTTAACTTTATGATTTTTGGTTGTATCAAGACCATCAGAATATATATATATATATTATATATATATACACATACATACAGATACACATAACTTGTTTTTAAATTTAATGTAAAAATAATGAGGCCATTTTTCATTATGTTACTCAAAATCGATTATTTGTATTTCAGTTCTTAGTGTCAAAAGGTGTTACCCAATTTATCACACACACAGAACTCATTTAATAAATATTTGCATTTTTGAGAATATGAAATTATACTTGCAATATATACATACCTGTAAAATATTTGCATATAATTTATATACTCTGAAGTATATGAATACAATATTTTCTCTTGTGCAAAATAAATGTACATGTCACAGTCTTGTTCACACAGCTAATTTGTATAATTATTCAAAGTTAAATGTCAACAAAACCCCAAAAGATTACAAATATGCTTAAATTTGTGTTTTGTGTTTCTGGTTCATGTTATTTTATATATGCACCAAGCTAATGGGTAGATTCTCTCATTTGAGTTATTAAAGTTATGACTTAAAATAAGAGCTGGTATAGTCTTTCTCAAATGAGTCAGTATAAAATATCTACTAACATACAAAAAATAAAAGTAGATTAAAACTACTGAAAAACATATGTCAATAAAAACATTGAAAAATATAAACTCATGGATATAAAATTTTTACATAATTTTATTCCCAAGTCAAATACATATTCCAAAGTGCAGAATTATTCTCAATTATATCTCTAATGGTTTTTGATGCATCTAATTAAGATTGTTTACTCATTGCACAACTCTCATTCCTGTGCAAGTGTTGACTGTCAAATCTTTGCCTTCAGTTTTGAATCAGATGTCCAAAGGACCAGCTCCAAGAGCCTAAAAGGAATCCCTGTAAGTAGAGATAACTATTAAAATCAGAAATTGCCTGCATCTCTTACAAATAGTTACTTTAGCACAGCTGATACAAACTAACATTTGCTAAACACTCTTTGAATTCCAAGGCATATGCCAATGGCTTGTACCCATGATCTCTCTGAGTCTTCCAAGAAGTCATTATTATTATTAAATAATAATAAGTTATAAGTAAATAATAAGTAAATAAGTTATAATAAATTAAATAACAACTTCCTATTATTTTGACTTTAGGAAATGCTGCCAGGGACCACAGAGAAGTCCTCTACCTTAAGTCACAAAGCTAGGAAATTACAGAATACTTGGTTGCATAATCCATGATCTTAGCACTGCCCTCACTGGGTATCATAAGCAATTATTTTTCCAACTCCTTAGAAAAATAGGATAGGCAAGGAAAAAAATACATTTGTCTGAAATTTTCTAAATAAGTTAATTAAAAGAAGAACTGACTAAAATATATTTCTCTAGATCTTGAGATTTTCAGCTGATGTCTGAGGATTTAGATTTAAAATTTGGCTGAGGCAGAAAATGTTAATTATGGGATTTTTAAAACTTTCATCTTCACAGTTTGTTCTTGAAGCAGTTCCATTGTCCAGTTTCCATGAGGTAGAGAAAACCAACTACATAATTGTCACAACTGTTCTAAAAATAATTAACATTTCCTTATCTCCTTGATTTACTCTTAAACGCTGAACTAAAAAATAGAGCAAATAGTTACATGACTAGCGATGGTTACCTAATATATAAAGCTTTTATCATTCTTTGTCGTATACCTCCTGATGCTGATTTGAAGAGGTATTGGATTCAGAGAACAAGGTACTTGAGTTACTTCTGAAAAAAATTCACTAGAGTTTCCTTTTCAGAAGCATATGGTGAATTTCCCTACGAGATGGAGTTTAGTTAAATCCGAAAGGGTCGGTATGTTATATTAAAAAATGAAAAGAATAGGATGCTTGCACAAAGCGGGCAGAAAGAACTGCTTTTGAGACAGGCTTGTTCAAAGAGATGCCTACCTACATATAGGTGGGCAGCGGGTGTGAGAGGCATGCTCCCTTTTGCAAAGGTAAAAAGGTTGGGGAAAAGAAATACCTGCATAGTCAGATGTGGGCAGGAGAGCTGCATCTTGTAGTGCACAGATTGCACTGATAAAGCTTTTTCTCTTTGGAGGGTTTTGTTCCTTCGTGAAATGTTTATCTACTATTAAACTACTTCTAGGGTGTAACTATGTTGATCTACAAGGAGCAGTGATTCTCTACAATGATCCACAATCCCCATATCCCCACCTCTGGTCTCAGCCTCCAGATGCTTTCCAGAGCAGTCTGAAACTTGCTATAGCAATTGGAGCCTACAGATACACAAGTGTTTTCTACATATATATTCGTATTTATTCATAAATATATATATGAAAAGGTGTTCAACATCACTAGTCATTAGGAAAATACAAATCAAAGCCACAACTAGATACTACCTCACACCATTAGAATGTGTGTATCATCAAAAAGACAAGAGATATCAAATGTTGGTAAAGATGTGAAAAAAGAAAACCCTTACACACTGTTGGGAGAATTGTTAGCTGATACAGCTATGATGGAAAACAGCATAGAGGATCATCAAAAAATTAAACAATAAACAGATGACCTCATTAGTTTACTCTGGGGATATATACAAAGAAAACAAAATACAAACTTACATAAAGAGATTACTGCATCTGCATCTTCATGTTTTAGCAGCATTATTTACAACAGCTAAAGCAGGAAAATCTAAGTATGCAGCAATAAATGAGTGGATAGAGAAATATAGTGGAATACTAGTCACACTAAAAAAAAAAAAAAAAGGAAGTCCTACCACTTTCAATAACATGGATGAAACTTGAAAATATTATGATAAGAGAATTAGACAAAGACAGACAAATTTTGTATGATCTCACTTAAATGTGGACTCTAAGAAAATAAAAATGTGGATTCTAAGTCATAACTTTGATTTGTGGTTGCCAGATCAGAGATTGGGGTGGGAGAATTAGAAGAGATGGTCAAAAGACACAAAGTACCAATTATAACATAAATAAATAATAGAGCTATAATGTACAGCATGGTCGCTATACTTAAACTGTTTAGTGGATATTTGAGAATTATGCGAGGAGGCTGTAAAAGTTCTTATCACAAAGAATTTTTTTCTGCATTATAAGAGATGATGGATATTAACTAAATGATCATTGCAATGATTTCAAAATATATTCAAGTAATTAGGCCATACACATTAAATACGCATTCTATATGTCAATTTTATCTCAACAAAATTGAAAAAAAAAGGAATAAGAACTGAGGCAACATTAGGAATATTACCTCCTAATTTTTTTCAGGCATTTTTGAATACAGAAAATTACTTAGAACATATATATAATTCTTGGATCAGGTTTTTCTTAAGACCTCTAAAAACATCAGGTAGCAAATCAATTTCGTTGATGTTTATTTCTGCACAAAAGACAGACTTTCCAGAATGAAAAAATGCCTTTCATAATACTCCTATATTCATGTTACTTTTATGTTTTTTAATAAATCATTATCACAAGATATGTCACACAAAAGGAAGAGGAAAGTGGCAATGCACCAGGAATGGGTATCATTTTCTCCACTCCCAAGTTGCTAATAATTTGCTCACCTGAACTACAACTCCCAGCATGCCATGAGGTGGACTTCTGGAAAGAGGGAGGGGGTAGGGAGGAGCTGGGATGGAGGGAAAGGGGAGGCAGTCATTGAAATGGAACAGAAAGGCAAGACACTTAGAGAGGCCACTCTAGGCACTCAATCTCATCGAATTTAACGTTCAGCAAGCCCTTATTTTGGCCCTCTTGTTCCAGCTCTTTGGGACCTGACTCAACCCATGTTTGTGGTCCCTTGCTGACAGATAACTTGTATTTGTTGTCCTGACAACTTAGCAACTCCAGGCTCTGCCTTATAGACTGGGCACTTGCCAATGAGGGGAATGGGTGATTTGGGGGGTTGACTGGGAGACTATCCCCTATTTCCCTATTTATTCTCTTCAAGTCATTCACTGATTAACTATCTTTGAGCAAACTAAAATAATTACTTTCCTTTGTAAGCACAGATGGCTGGCCTTAGAATGGGCAAAATGTGTTTTCCCCCTTAACAGTTTGGGGTCCCAGAGTACGCCTTAGTTTTGCCCAGTATCACCATTAGTAAACTCATTATAAAAATGCAATTAGATGAAATTGCTTTAATTTGAAGCCAAAAAAAAATGGTTTTCTGAATTTCCAGTGAAGGGTTATATTCATTTGTTTTCTAAGTTATTTGAAATTCCACTAGGCTATACCAGGTTTTCATGCTTCAAAGTATATCAGAACTACCATGATACATTTTATTAACTTAAGTCCTGCGATCTTAATCTCAGAGCATTCTTTAGGTCTGAGGTGAAACCAAGGAATATGTGTTTTTACTAGTATCCCCAAGTAATATTAGTGCAGGTGGTCCTTAACACTCATTTTGAGGAATACATGGAGCCTAGACAAAATGTGCATTTCCCTTGATAAAATAATTTGCTTTCATTGTGTAGATAAATCTAAAGAAACAACTATTTTCATATATAGCCCATAGTCAATTTATTCTGACAAAAAAAGAAAAAATATGCTCCCTTATTTAGATTTTTGTTCAATTTGAGTCTTATACCTTATGACAATATGCATTTTATACTATTTGAAATGTTAGTTTTATATTTTTCATGATAAAGGTTCATATGATTCATGTATTTATTTTATTTAAAATGTGATAGTTGTTTAAATCATCAATATGATACAATAGCGTGATGTCCACATTTCCATTGTCTATAAAAACTAATCACTTTCAAACCCAAGAATTATTAAACATTTCCTTCCCTACAATCCTTGTGAAAAAGAGGAATTTCCTGGTTTTCTTGGAAATTTTCCCTAAGACTATTTACTATGTACATCTAGTCTAATCATCTTCATTGCTCCTATAAGAAGACATATTTCTTTACAAACAAAAACAGAGAACATTACAAATACAATCATGCAAGCTCACATAGCATGCAAGCCAGAAAAAACTTGGAAAACAACTACATGTCTTTCAGAGAATTGCTTTCAACAACATTGTAAATGCATAGTTCAGATACCAAATAACAGATAAATGCAATGCTTTCCAAGATGGAACATAAGGTCTTGGTCTATTTTAAGATGAAGAAAAGATTGGAAAATATCCCAGAAATGTGACTGTGGGAGCACGTTGAACAACCCACTATTATAAAAAGAATTTCTTTTTTTCTAATAAAAAAGCAATCATATCACACATTAAATTTAAGAAAGTAGAATAAAAAGTGTTACAGTTCCTTAGGGAAAATAAACAAAAGTTTTGAACTACAAATGAATATTACAATTCAGTAGACACTGTTCAGAATTGTAGTACTGGCAGAGACCTAAACATTCAGCAGCTCAACTTGTTGCCTTCAGTTCAGTTGTATCACTAAGTCACTAAAAGTAGTTCGCTATCTTATGAAATGTTATAAATCTCTTATAAACCTGTTTGATAACCAATGAAATTATTTATTCTATTTCATTCTTCCTTTTATTTAATCAAAATAATATGTATAGATACAGGAAAAGAATTGAAAGACTTTAATTTCTAATGTTTATATATAATGATGAACTCAAAAAGGAAAATTCCCAGATAACAACAAAAAAGTATGAAAACTCATAGCCATAATGCTAAATGCAGTAGCCAACATACCAGGTATCAAAAGGAAATAATTCCCAGTTATAAGCTTTAAAGAATATGGACAGGGATTTGAAACACCAAATTAGTTAAGGAGAAGTTTTGTAGATTTACATATCAAGAAAAGAGGTGGAATTGAGTTTCCTGTAAAAAGTCAGTTTAAATTGATATAATTTCATGAAAATGGTAATAGAAAAGCTTTGCCAAGCAACTCAGGTAGCAACAAAGAAACTTAGTGTGTTTAGAAATTAGTGGAAATAAAGTATCATTATGAAAAACGAAAAACCTAGGTTAAACCTATACATGACTAAGAAGCTCAAGTTTATACTACTCACATAATACTGAAATCCAAAGTCTGGAAATTAACATAAAAATTGATGAAATTTTAGAACTTTTGTGGAAACAAACCTAAAATTACTTTATAATGATGCTGTCTCCATATGGGGTAAAAGGGTTTCCTATAGAATAAACACACTCATTGGAAATTAATTCCTCACCAAAATTCTAAAGCATACAAAAGAATAATTCATGTGATAATCATTAGAATGAAAGAGAATGTACATGCATAAAAATAATCCATATAATTCATAATTCACTGTATGAAATAAAATTAAATCCTTACTTACTAGAGAAACTCTTATCTTTGTCCAAGAAAATGTATGCAAAATTGTTTATAGCAGCGAAAGACTGAAAGATTCTAAAAACCATATGAAATGTAGAATTTCACATATTACATTGTAATAAAATTGCAGTTTCTCATGTCATCTAGATCCCTCACAAAAAATTAGTGCTGAGTGAATGAAGCAATTTAGAAAATATTAAAGATGCTACAGCATCATCCAGGTAAAGTTTAAAAACTTTAAATGTTAAATGGCACAATCTATACACACTATGGTAATGTTGACAACAGTAAAGTAGAACATCAGTTTTCCATTTTATTACAGGTATATTTCTGTGAAATTGTTCTATTTCAAAAAGAATAAAGAGAGTTTGGATTTATTACCAATTTGTAGCTGATTTTTATTTTATTTCTGTTTCATGGGAGTACAGAATGTTTATTTTTTTAAAAAAATCATAAGATTTCATATCAAATTCTTACTACAATGCAAGTTAGAGCAACTGAATCATTAGAAGCACACTATTTTTAAGGATGATGAAAGCATAATAAAGCACATCTTTGACATTGATTATGACCCACCTTCATCCTAAGTAATTTTGAAACCTTCCAAATATTTCTAACACCCCAAACTGAAGTAATGTTGCCAACTCATTTAATGATTTCTGTAATTTGCATAACTCCAGTTCAACTACATGAAAGAAAATTAATTACTTACACTTTTAACATTGTAATAGCAAAACTTTAAAAGTAATAGATACCACTTAATTTTTGTTACTTATTACATGCATAAATATGTCAACGTTACCACTAGACTGAGAAAAATGTCTTTTTACTCCCATACCCATGTAAATTCAAAGCAAAGAGCTACTTGATCAGAAAGATGGCAGTTTGAAGCTTTTTTAAAAGAGTCTAGAATGTAATTTTCACTAATTGTAGTTTCCTTGGAAGCATGGAGATCTATATTAAATTTTGTCACATTTTAATCTACATTTAATTATCATAGATCCGTCTTCAAAAGCCTACTGATGGGAAAGAAAATCACACAGCATATGGTAACCAAGGAGCACAGAAAAGTTGCAAAGTTTCTCTTCCTTTTCTTCTGTGGTAAAGCTAATCAATATTCTCATGTAATCTCCCAAAATAGAGGCACTCGTGGTAAAATAAAGTCATCCGTTCAGTGTGGATCACTTCAGAAGAACTTCCACTGATTGTTAACAGTTATAGATTGAAATTATTTGTTTTCTTTGTGCATCATGTTCCAGCAGCAGAGCTCTCCAGGTGTTGAGAGTGCTGTGGGAGAGTCCCTGGAGAGGCCCGCCTCCCATTACACAGACAGTAATGGTTCGGCTCCTCCTTACAAACCAAGAGTGTCTGCGGTTTGCTCCCACACCAGACACATCAATCTTCATGCCAAGATACTGCCCTGTGCACAGTTCCTGTTGAAGAAATTAGCCACAGCTTTTCCTTCTGTAAGAACAACTGTATTCTGTATCACATGACCCATATATTCTTATTCCCTACTCTTGTCACAGAGAGTAGAAAAATAGGTGGGTATCCAACGCAAGTGAAGACCATTTTTCAACTGTCAGTGACCCATGAGGTGGCTGGTTGTGAAAAGTTTGTCTTCGTCTATTAAATCTCACTCTGGGAAATACAGTGAGAATCAGTGTAGCAGTGGGAAATGAAAGTAAAGGAAGTCTCAAATAGAGCCACGAGGTGAAGGAAAGCCATGCCATATCAGATTGAGTTATGAAGAAGGAAACAGAAATGGGTGGAGAATGTTAAAATGAACTTTTCTAAAGACAGCTGGTTTAGATCAGAGCAGTAGTGACAGAGACTCAGCCATAGGGGCCAGGGGCACCAGAATCAAGCGCCACCATCACACTGCAGAAAAAGCTTTCCTTCCCAAAATTGTCTTACACTGTGCCTCCACTCTTGCTGCAGATATCCTTAAAATAACACCCTCTTACTTGAAGTATACTGATTTAGGAATTGAAATGGAAGTAACTGTCATTTTTACTACATTTTAAATTGTGACAAGCATTGTAAAGTTGACAAAGCTGTATTGCAATCTCAAGGTTACCTTATTAAACTCTTACTTTGCTCATAAGCTTGTCAATGTACCTTTATAACAAATTTTGATATTTACCACTCTTTCAGGCTAAATTGCCAACTCTAGCCCAGTAGAAAATACAAAGGTTAGCAAGACATTTGAGAAGTTAGTGCAATATTTATGATATTCGTATTCCTACCTCATCATTCATATATGACTTGGGTTTTTCCTGCTAGATTATAAGAAGAGCAGATAATGGAGAGGAAGAGTACAACATTCCTTATTCTTGTTGATTATCAGACATGCCAATTTAAGAAAAAAAAGAGAGAGAGAAGCACTCAGGTCTTGTTTTTTACATTCACTAAATATTATCCATTCTCCCATTTGAACCACTTCTTAGTTTAATAAACACTGTTAACTAGAAAAGGGGAAAAGTATAAAATCAGAATTTTTGAAGTGTAACTGCACTTACAGTAAAAACAAGGTAAGGGCAACTGAACAAAAAAAAAATCTGACAAGCAATACAAAATTCCCCAAGGAAGTTATTTATAGTTGAGTCAAAAATCACATGTTTGATTTTTATAGTTAAAATAAACTGCTCTCAGATTTTCACAAAGAATTTCTGCTTCAGATATCAATGTCAATGACCCTGAGTGAAAAATTTTAAAAAGAGATCTTTTTACTAAGTTACACATAATTCACACTTTTACTTGTTGTTTCTAAAGCTCCAGTATCAAGATGTCTTAAATTTCTAAATCATCTTACATTTTTAGTGTTAGAGTCATTGCCTCCAAATTCAATCATTGGCTCTATATTAGAAAGGAAATTTCACTCAGAATTCTGTTTCTTTCTTCCTCAAATAAAAAAAATGTGAACAATTCTCCATCATCCTATTAACTCACAACATTCTCCTAAGCAATGATCACAACTACAAAGTATTTGTAATTATAAGGCCATAGTAAATCAAATTGAAATGGCAACAGGGCATTATAATTCTAAAATGAGTTTTGTTTTCTCATAACTCAAATGTATGTACACGCTATTCTTGATATGCTGTTCCTTCTTTATAAATCATTCCTTTCTTTGTATAAGTCAAGTACAATCAAAACTTTACTTAAAATTATCATTTTCTTTTCCAAAATTTAAAAAGCTGATAGCAATATTCAAATTAGTTTTTATCACTGCCCACTCTGAATTGTGGTTTCACACCCTTTGGGAAGCACAATGACCCATACTACCATGTCCCTAATGTCTGGATTCCCCACAGCACATCCAAACCAAACTCCCCTCTTCAACAAGTGGTAGAATAAGAACTCCCCCATAATAACAATGGCATTAAATAGATTTTTCTAAAGGAGGGATGGTAGTATTTGTATAATAACACCAGGTCAGATTTAGCTAAACAATTATACTTTTTTATAATACATAAAAGCAAAGCAGAGTACTCACCAACAATCTAAAGAAAAAAAAATGAAGATTTTTTTTTAAATCCCTTTCAGTATCTTGAGCATGTTGGATCTTCAGTATTAGCACAGTACACATAGTAGTCACATTACAAGTATTTACTGAAAGAATAATGTTACTGTCTTTTACCAACATACACTATAATGAGGCCTTCTTGTTTTCAGTTTTACTACAAAAAAATGGACTTCATAAAAAGACACTCCTCTTGTATTGCACAAAATAGTCATCTTTGTCAGCCATTCCAAGGAGCTAACATTCATGACAAATTTAAATCACCATACTATTAAATTGGACTTTATGTTCATATCTTGAGTTTGTCAATAGATCACTAGTTTAATGGAGTGTAAAAAATGAGTTCTTAATTGATTATTGTTCTCATTAATCACTGCACCTCCACCAAAAAACAATCCATGAAATACACAGACATAATATGATGTCCCAGAGCAGAGAGTAAAATGGGTAAGAAGCATATAATTTTGAAAACTCAGAAAAAATAAACCCTAGAGCCTCACATATTAGAATCATATTGATAGTTGGAATTATTTTAAACCAGTCTGCACCACAAAGTGTAATTCAGTTTTAAGAAATACCTATAATAAAAGATAGTTCCTCAAGGTGCAATTTCCTGATCAAAACAGATTTTTTTGCCCCCACATAGCAATAATGTTTCAACATACCTAGGAGTTTTGACTGATAACTACTGATATTTCAAACTGTGACCATGCACTGCATTGCTATTTCTGGAAGAGCTGGTGAAAGTGCTCCATGATATAAAGGAATAGCTCAGGGAAACAGTCAGTTATATGTTCCACTGTCACCATTGAATAACCAATGATAAACCTACCTTCTAAAATGTATTTTATTTGAAATGTCCTTGTAGAAAAGCACAAAAGCAGTTTCTTTTATTTGAAATAGTTGAAAGAACACTGAAAATATTGAGAAAATAATACTCATCTTTTCTGAATAGTAAATCAATTGTTTCATCTTATCTTTTTCTGTCATTATAACACTCACAATATTATTAAGGGGTCTCCATTTTTAAAAGATCCTATTAATCTTTTATGTTTCTGTGAAACACAAATACTAGAAAATTATAATTTACAAAAGTCCAAAGGGTAGAACAGTGCAAAAGTAGGACTAAAATCCTGATGTTTTGACTCCTAGTTAGACATTCTTTACATCACACCCTAGCAAATTCTTTACTATGAAGACAAAATACCATATAATGTCATCCTCCTCTCAGAACTTCATCTTATTCTTTGTTCTCAAAGCCTCAAAACACTGAAAGGTGGTATATGGGAATGAACTCATGGTTGAGAGTACAAAGGATCATTTTAATTCTTGTTTGACACCTCTTTTCACTGCATTAGAAATTCTTGATAAAGTACTCTGCTTTTATTACAAAGAGTTTCTGTAGCGGCTTCTTATAAAAGTTCAAACATTATACAATATATGGCAGATGAACAATGTACTCATACTGTGAGGGTAGCCACTTCCTTACTTGTCCCCTGCCAGTGGTTTGTGATCCTGGGACTGGGCATTTCAGTTCCCCTGCAAAAATCTGCCAATGAGATTTCTTCACTGCTGAGTCAGGTTTCACATACATTAATCCTCTCAATGTTAACAACTGGATTAGTAGGAATCAAATAAAAGTCTCAGAACAGTA
Organism: Uropsilus gracilis; assembly: GCA_004024945.1. Lineage (NCBI taxonomy): Eukaryota > Metazoa > Chordata > Mammalia > Eulipotyphla > Talpidae > Uropsilus > Uropsilus gracilis. The sequence continues at coordinate 47,272 of PVHY01000505.1, read as the reverse complement.
ACACCAATAATGCTATGGCAAAAAAGAACCAGATGTCTCTTTTCTCTCTCCCTGCTCCTCACTTCCCACATTTCTGGCCCTTCATCCTTAGCTACAATAAGTAGGGAATAAATATGAAGATAAAGTGAATATTCCTTAAAGTGCTATTACATAAGCAAAACAAAACCTGGTTAAAAATTAAATGCTTAAAAGAAAGTGAATGCAGTAAATTGCTCATCAGTCTTGGTTAATTGACTATTACTTAATTGATCCAGAAGAATCTGCTACCAGACCACATCAATACACCCTGTCTTAGATGAATGTGTATAACATAGATGTAGTCAATCAGTAGCCTACTTCTGATCCGTATTTCAAGATGTGCAATCCATAACAGAATACGCTCTGGGGAGATTATTAGAGTTGTGACTAAAGACACTGCCTATTCCTTTTGTATGGTAAACTAGAAAGTTAACTGAGAAGTGTCAGTGGTCAACTTGTCATTTCTGGAAAGATATGATTTGAGATTCAGGCCACCTGGTAGGAAATCAGAACCAAAATATGAACAGAAACAAAATCTTAACTGTATAGTTGAAAAAACACAACAAGCTATTACTGAAAGCAAGTCTGAAGAGCTTGAGATATGAAGCAAAACAATTTGTAAACATCATAAATAGTGAATCTGACTTTTCAACATCCCCACAATTAGCAGTCTGAAGCAATGTAATCTGTTTTTGAGATAATCTCTTTTGAGTCTAGTTTCTACCATTTACAACCAGGTTAGAAAAAAAAAAAGATGACAGCAAAAGACTGAGAGCATTTTAAAGTGTTATGCAAATATAAATAATTTTTATTGTTTTAAAGTAATGATAGAACTTTTCTGAGTATATTAATTTGGTCTGATCAAATTCAGTGACTCTGTCACTCTTTCATACAACTTTCAATTCAATTCCTACTACCCTTATATTAGATAAGCCAGTATGACTCTTATACAAGACTGAAATAAAATGTAAATGAAAGCAACACAGAATCATTCAAACCTAACTGCAAAGGTCATGGAAGAAATAAAAAGTTGCCATGAAAGCGGTATACTATGACTATGACAAAATGGAATATCTTTCTGCTGTCACAAGGAAATGTGCTAAATTCATAATAAAAATTAATTCATTGTTGTGACTGGTAAGTACAGCTGTGTATGTCCATCAATAGAATTTGATTTCTGGAACTTTGAGCTGGTCAGCACACAAATTCAAGGATGACTACTCTTTAATAATAAAATATACTTTTACCTCAAAGAATAACTCTTCCTGGAATGATTGCATTCATACCCCCCTTTAAATTTATTCTTTCACCTTTAACTCATAAATCAGAAACTATGCCATGAAAAGATTATTTCCATGAGAAAGTTCATATCATAAATCTCAGTCTTTTGAAAATTTTTTTATATTTCAAGTCTACTTTTAAAATACTGATCCATAAAAAATTATTTTCAGCTTATGTTCATTTCACTTAAAATGAATGACTACTTACTTCAGATCTCAATTTTATATTTCAGATCACTACTAAACAGTGAAATATTCTCTTATACAAGAGAATTTTGTATCTCTTATACAAGAGAGTCTTATACAAAATATTCTTTTGTACAATATTCTCTTCTCCAAGAAATATTCTTTTTGCTCAGTTCAGTTTCTTTGGTACTATCATTATGCAACTCATTTACAGGGAATAAAGCAATTTCTAACCATTATAAATATAAGCTCTGATTTTCCTCCCTCTGTCACCTTTAACAGAGATATTAAGCTGGTAAAGTCACAGAGAGAGAGAAATGTTGCTGGACATGGATCTCTACAGAGAGAAAGATTGCAGTTATAGAAGGAAATCTTGGCAGGTTGTCTTGTTAACAGACATATATAAAGAATGGTATGTTGAACAATTTGGCCAAAACTCCTCTGATTTAGCATAAGAGTAGAGAAACTGGCTCTCTCCTACATATTTGAATCCTAAATCTGAAAAATCAGTTAGGAAACCAACTTCTCAAAAGTTGTTATTTAATCTTTTAAAAATTCAAGAAGGAAATTCAGGTTAACATCTACTACAAGAAAGACAAGATAGGAAATCAGGAAGAAAATTCATATCAAAGGAAAACAACCTTTTTTCACTCCCTCCAAAACCTTAGAACACCATCATTCACTTCTCTCAGAAGATTCAGACTCCAAAAGTGGTTTTATAGCACAATTAATAATTTGTAACTATAACTGAATATTAGTCATTTCTCTTCTTCTTGGAATGTACTTGTTGGTAGATTCAAATCCCACCCATCTGTCCAAGTCCAGCCACAATCCTCACTACCTCCACTGACATAACTGTAATTTCCTTAATGCCACACCAGTTATTCTTTTCTGAAATACTGCCATCCATTGCCTGTCATCTCTTTCCAGTGATTTTAAGACCGCTGTGTTACTGTTATTTGTGTTTATGTCTTTACTTCCCTGACAAATTAAGAGCTCCTTTAAAAGAGTCCAGCATAGTTCAATTTTCTGTCTTAGCTATGTGCCTTGTACAACATAAAACGTTGAAAAAAATACTTGTCAAAGGATGGCATCGATATATGAATGGAGAATATGTTTAAGACCAAGAATTAGCAAATATTTTCTTAAAGAATCAAATAGGGATTAAGATGCTTCTCTCTTCAGATAGTGACAGAAAAATGCAGCAAGCCTTAAAGAGATTTCCTGGATAGCATAAACATAGGTGATTAGAGACAGCTACCTGAGGAATCCACTGAGGCAGGATAAGAAACTGAGCTTTCTCCACACCCCCAGAGCCAAAATGGAAACCGGATAACTTTTTCTGTCTAAGTGCTGGAGAAAGGACATGAGTTTAGACATGAAAGCAGCACTGCAGAAGTATCAAGACCAAAGAATAAATAATAAGAGTACTTAAGAGGATGCCTATGTGACCAGATGATGACACTGTGAACCAAGCAGGCATGAATGAAAGGACATTACAGATAGAGATAATAGAATGATCACACAAATGGAAAAGCAAGAAATCACAAATACTGTCAAAGTATAGCAAGAAACTCTACATGGCTAGACTCTAGGCTATTCATTGCAAAGATATTTTAGAGAAAGAATAGGTAAGGATCAGTTGGAACATGATTTGAACTTTGGCATTTCTGTGAGTAAAAAAGTATACGTTGTAACAGTGCTTAATGAATCTCATTCAAAATGCAGGATGGTCATGGATTTTTGAGTTTCTCTGCAGTGAAAAGAGGTAGAACTTTAAAATGGTCCAGTTCAGGGATGATGAAGTTTGACTTACAGTTGTCAAAAGAAGTAAAAATGAAAGTGAAATTTTATGATGCACTGAGATGTAGAAATCAAGAACCTGAATGTATTCACTATTGAAGGTATGTGAGGGTAGATAGTCAAGAGTTTTTATTGATAGGAGCACAATAAAAAGTTCAAGTATTCCTTTTGGCCTTTTTCTTTTTCAAAGAATATAACAGCAAAGTGTTACATTTTCAAAATTCTACTAGTCATGCCCTCCCTTCTCTCAAGAATATACAATTTTTGGAGCAAAATGAAGGGCTTCCTAGAATTGATTGCATCAAAAGCTACTGAATAGAGCATAATCTTTTTTGTTGATCTTTTTAGATATTTTGTGCTTCATTTTATCACAAACCTCTTGAGTTGAAACTTCCCGTCTTTTTTCAATCCTATGACCTTGTTTGTAATGCATTCATTAAATTGCTGATTGTAAGACCATTTACCTGATTATAATGGCACATAGTTGCATAAGATGTATAAAAACTTCAAGAATTACCTGGTCATAAATCTACACTAGATTCCCTAAATAGTACTTTCAAATACTGTGACATCCAGGATAAATCATTGGCTAAAGTTACAGAACCAAACAGAATGGCAACATTCAGGTAATAAAATATAATGATATTAAATAAAATATAATGAGGACTTCAAGTCATAACTGAATCATGCAATAAATGTGCCACTATGCTATAAAAGAGGATTTTTCAAAATAATTCTGACTTAGAAATTTTTAGTTCCTTTGGGAAAAGAAGAAATACAAACTTATTTTTTAAGATAAGCATCTCATTAAACACCACAGTAAGTAGTTCAAACTTAGTTCAATCCAGTTAAGCATTAAAAAAAAAAAGAAATTATGCTCATTGGCTGGAGTAAAGGGAAAGGTATAGGGAGAAGGAAAACTTAGTTGAGTTCTATAAGTTCTTTGCAGATTTTGGATATTAGCTCCTTGTCAGATGTATGATGCGAAAATATTCTCTCCTGTTCAGTAAAGTGTCTTTTCATTTTGATGATAGTTTTTTCCCACCTGTATAAAAACATTTCAGTTTCACATAGTCTCAGCCATTTACTTTTGCTTTTGTTTCCCTGGTATAGGGGTCACTTCACAAATCACTGAGGCTTAATGTAGAATATTTTTTGTCATTTTTTTCTCAGTATTTTATGCTTTCATATCTCACATATAAACCTTTAATCCATTTTGAGTTAAGTCATTTACAGATGATATGAGATTAGTGGTCTAGTTTCATTCTCTTGCTCAAGGCTGTCCAACTTTCCCAACTTTGAAAAGACTTTCCTTTCTTCAAGTATATTCTTGACTTCTTTGTTACAAACTAGTTTTCTGTATAAACATAGATTTAGTTCCTGGTTATGAATTTTATTCCAATACTGTGTGTCTATTTTTATCTCACTAACATAGTTTTTGATTACTATAGCTCTGTAATATAGTTTGAAGTCTGGACATATGCTACCTCTGTTATCTTTTTTGTCAAGATTGTTATCTTTTTTGTCAAGATTGCTTTAGCTATCCAGGATCTTTTATGATTCCATATCAATTTCACTGATGTTCTATTTCATTAAAGAATGCCATTGAAACTTTTGTAGGTATTACTTTAAATAATCTGTATATTGCTTTTGATAAAATCATTTTAACAATACTAATTCTTTCAATATATGGGCAGGGAATGTCTTTTTTGTGTCTTCTATTTCTCTTACTCTTAACAATGTATTATGTTCTTCACTGTAATATGTCCCTCACTTCCCTTAAGTTTACTCCTGATATTTAATTCTTTTTGATGGCCTGGTAAAGGTGATTATTTTCTTTCTCTTATAGTTCACTCATGCATATAAGAAGGTAACTGAATTTTGTAGATTGAGTTTTATACTGACACTTTACCATACTGATTTGTTGTTTCTAATAGTTTTTTTAGTGAAGTTATTAAGGTGTTCTATGTAAAATATTATGTCATCTGCAAATAGAGATAGTTTTAGTTCTTCTTTCCCAATTTTAATTCCTTTTTATATCTTTCTTGCCTCCTTGCTCTAGCTAGCACATTCAATATCATGCTGAATAGTAGGGGCAAAAGTGGCTACCTTTACCTTCTATTTGATCTTAGTGGAAATATCTGTAGTTCTTCACAATTAAATATGTTATTTGTCAGTATGTCATATGTGCTTTTATTATTTTTAAATGTGTTCCATATATACCCATTTTGAAGGTTCTATCATAAATGGATATTGATTTCTAGCAAATGCTTTTTCTATATCTATTAATATAATCATGTAATTTTTATCTCCACCTTCTCAGATCTTAGTAGGAACTAGAGAATGTGAAAAGAGTCCTATGTTCAGATTTTTAAAACAGTATATGATTCAGAGATAGTTTCACATCTCTTTAGATATATATTACCATACCACACACGCCACCAAAGTATCTTAGCACCAAGACACTATACCATAGTCCATTGATACAGATATTATATGGAATGTTGGAAATTTTATCCCCAGAACTTGTCTCTTGTGGTACATGTTGTGAATTAGTATTCCAATTAGAATGGACAATATGATCTGGTATTTCTGAGGAAAGACTTTAAAAGGTATAGGTGTTATTTGTTGAACAGTTAATTATGTGATGAATATACATCCCACTGAAATTTACTGTGCAAGAAATCAAACAACATATTTAGAAACCATTGTGAGAGAGGCACTTCAAAAATGTTGTTTTCTCATGTTTGGAGTCAAGACATTAATTTGGGTTTCTAATGAGCAAACCTTTCCCATGCTACCATGACAGGGCCTCTGCCAAACAACTTTTAATTCATCATACCTGTTCCTGTTTCACATGACTTCCTCTCTGGCAAAATGTGAAAGGAAGTGGTTAGCATTAGGGAATAGACAAATAAAAACAAAAGTGTGGCAAATGAGCACAACAATACATAAATTTACAGATAAGCTTTTCTCAAATATCTGAGCTTTAAACTTGCATAATATATGCGGATTCACGTGTTATCCTATTCATGTGGTATCATGTGGTGTCCATGTACGTAATTCTTTTTCTTTCACTTCTCTCTACATATTTTCAATATAAAAGCAATACATGATCTTTTTAGAAAAAAAAACCTATGCATAGTTATTATATAGTTGTCACAAAATTAGATTGAAAATGTTAAAATGTCCTCTAAGTAGTGGGAAAGAGTGAATATAAGAATAAAAGTATTTTGCTTTTCACTTTTTACTCCTCTATACCATTCGGATATTTTATAGCATGTATTATACCTTTTATTTTATTTTTATGTATACATATATTTCACATCATTGTAATCCCTGGGGTCACCCACCACCTCCCCTCCCTGGCTGTTCCAGCTGGTCCCCCCCAGTTGTGTATTTTCATTTGGTTGTCCATATAGTAGTGAAAACATTTGGTTTCTGTCTTTTTCTTTCTGACTTGTTTCTGCTAATATGATTTCTTCTAGGTACATCCATGTTATCATAAAATCATCATTTTTTCATTTTTAATTGATGAGTAATATTCCATTGTGTGTATATACCACATCTTTTTCATCCATTCATCTGTTTTGAGACATTTGGGTTGTTTCCATGTCCTTGCAATTATAAATAGTGCTGCATTAAACATCCCAGCACAGGTGTCCCTCTGTAACACATTGAGTTCTCCTTTGGGTAGATTCCAGAAGAGTAATTGCTGGGTCAAATGGTGGTTCCATTTTCATTAGTTTAAGGGTCCTCCACACTTCTTTCCACAGAGTGCTTTACATTCCCACCAGCAGTGTATGAGTATACCTTTCTCTCCACATCACACCAACACTTGTTGCCCGCTTTTTTGATGTGAGCCATTCTTATTGGTGTAAGGTGGTATCTCATTGTGGTTTTGATTTGCATTTCCCTGATTGCTAGTGATGTTGAGCAATTTTTCATGTGCCTGTTGGTCATTTGTATTTCCTCTCTGGAGAAGTGTCTCTTTAGTTCTCCTCCCCATTTTTTGGTTGGGCTTTTTGTTTTGTTTTTGTTTAGTTGTGTAAGCTTCTTGTTGATCTTTGTTATTAAACCCTTATCACTCTTGTGAAGGGCAAAGATTTTTTCCCATTCTATTGGACTTCTTTGTTTTTGTATGTCTCAGTATATATATAATATATATGTATGTAGATATTTAATATATATGTATATGTATGTATATATATAATATATATTGTATATATTATATATATTCTACTATTATTAATAGCTGCAAAAACGTCATGATATAAATGCACAATAAACTATTTGATTTACATTTCGAAAGGTACTTGTTTTTAGTTTTCCACCATAGCAGACACTTCAGTGTACATCATTGTTTACGTATCTGACACATCTGCATATGTGTGTGCAAGATGAATTCCCAAAAGTAAACTTTTTGATCTCAAAGGCGTTCAACTTTACTAAATAAGTTGAGCTCAGTGAAATATAAGCAAAACAACAGCTTCTTTCTATCTCATTCATCCCCATTTTTCCCTCCTTGCCCTTTAAGCAGATTGCTTTCAGTCACTTTTACTTTCAGATATTAGAAAATGCAAACTAGTCTAAAACTTAACATTCATCAGGTTTAAATATGCTTCTCTCCATCCAGCTCAGACCTGATCCTGTTACAAGATTCTTTAGTGGAAAAAGAAAACTAAAACTGTTTTTTAATAATTCTCCTTTCCTGCTTGAAATGTCCCTTGAAACTTTTGTTATTTGGCTTGAGATAGGGGACAGAGGAGAACATATCCTGGAACCTTTTCCCAACAACTCTTGCCATTTAGGTAATAAACTAAGAATTGCAGAATCAGTTTACAATTCTTTCATACATAAACCAAGAATATCACTAAAGAATAAAACATCACCTGTTTTAGGACATTAATCCAGTTTTAGGACATTAATCCAGATAAGCAAATGACCTTAATGCTCTATGATTTGTACTTTTAGACAGATATTAATAAGTAAATCTCCAATATAGTGAAACAAATTTTCACTCCCACTAAGAACATATTAAATAACATACTTCTCCTTATATAAGTTCCAAACTTTGCCATTGTGATGGGTAGAAAATGTAATACTAATTTTTGTCAATTCTTACATTAGTGTTCAAATACCATTTCATTAATTTACCAGCTATCAATATTTATTTCTCTGTGAATTATCACTGCACACTTCCATTTGAGTTTTTCTTTTTCTTGTATATGTATCTTATGGATATTAAGCATATTAGTTTTTACTTATCTTGAATATATATATCTGAAACAGGGATGAACAGATAGATAGAAATATATTTAAATAGATATATATTTAGAAATATATTTGCCAGTATATACTATCTATATAAATATAAATAGACAATATATAGACATATAGTAAATATATGGAGACAAATATATTTGTCAGTAGTGTGAACTTTAATTTTGTTTATATTGTTGGTTCTGTTTTTGACATTATAATAATCAAAATTATCAGCCTTTTAGTCTATAGTTTCTGGGAACTAGGTCATTGTTTAATATGTCTACTTCTTACATGTTGTTACTGCTTTTGAATCAGTTTTGGTTATTTTCACTTTTTTCTAGGAAATCACAAATTTCTTTTAATTTCTCACATTTTCACAATGATCTATGACATATTCTAATAATTACCTTAGCTTTTCACTTTGCCTATTATCCTAACCATTTGCATTTTCACCATTAATTTTTAGTACCTGTTGCTCCCTGTTCCTTTGCTTGTAAGGCTAACTAGTTGATTTCCCAAATAATGACTATAATTTATTAATCAATCCTGGTTTGTTTTCTGTTTTCTAGTTTATTCATTTGTACTGTCTGATTAATTTCCTTTATTTTATTTTTTTGAGTGTTCTTATGTTTTTCCTAATTCCTTGCATTAGAAAAATCTCAATTTTTAATATATTTATTTTGTTTAATACTGCAATTATGTGAATTATAAATGTTATTTATGGTGCTAATTGAGGTCACATGAGAGTGTAGTTAATTTCTACATGTTCTATAATTTATTCTATATTTCATCCTTTATAAAATTTATTTAAAAATAAACTCAAGGATCACCACATTGCCACATTGCCAGAGTGGAAACTATTATATAACTGCATTCTACTTTAATATTACTCTCTACAATACAACCTGAGTGACCCAATTCAATATGAAAACTGCAAAATATGGTAGCCCTGAGATTTTTTTTTTTTAGTTTCTTAGGTGTGAAAATGCTAGTATTTGCTGCTTATTCCTAGTTTAATTGCATTGCAGTCAAAGAATGTGATCTCTGGTGTTTCTATTTTTTTATATAAAAGTGTCTTTAGGTTTAATATAATGCCCAACTTTTATAAAAGGTTGTCTTATAATAAAGACTCAGTATAGAACTACTAGAATATCCAGTGATGATATAATTGTAATTCTATAGAATTACTTGGTCTATCATAGGCTGGAAAATAAGACTTAAAAATCTTTTACTCATACTAAGTTGTCAACCATTATTACTTAGAGCAATCTTTTTGGCACACCTAGTTTTATGACAGCTATAGACATCTTGAGAATTTTACTCTGCATCACTGAACTGAAAATGAAATTGCCTTCCTAACATTTTCTTCCCCCAGCTATAGAGGAGCTATATAACTTAGATTGAATTGAGTCAACTTTCAGCTCTATAAATAATACCTAATTAATGTAAATCAGTGGTTATTAAAATTTATGACCTTAAGTCTCCTTTAAATACTTAGAACTTATCAAGAACTCGTACTGGAACAAAACAGACAATCAGACCAATGAATCAGAATCGAGTGCCCAGAAATAAAGCCACACATGTATTGTCAACTAATTTTTCACAAAGGGGCTAAAAACATACACTAGAACAGAATAGCCTCTTCAATAAATGGTGCTCGGAAAACTGGACCACGACATACAAAAAAAAAATGAACCAAGACAACTCCCTCACACCATGTACAAAAACCAACTCAAGATAGATAAAATACTTAGATGTAAGACTGGAAACTGTAAAATACATAGAGGAAACTTGAACAAAACTCTCCAAGAACTACACTTCAGAAATCCCTTTCAGGATACATCTACAACTGGCAAAAGAAAATTAAAAAAAAAAAAATGAAGCAAAACATAAACAGCTGGGACTACATCAAACTAAAAAGCTTCTGTATAGCAAAAGAGACAACAAAAGAAATAAAAGACCAGCTGAATGAAAGTTTTACCCTCCATAAAAATGACAAGGATCTGATAACAAAGATACACAAAGCATTCACACAAATTAACACAAACAAAGCAAAAGGCCCAGTCAAAAAATGGGGAGAACTAAAAAAGACACTTCTCCAAAGAGGAAATACAAATGGCCAACAGGCATATGAAATATGTTCCACATACTAATAATCATGGAACTGCAAATCAAAACCACACTGAGATACCAGTTACACCAGTAAGAATGGCCCATATAAAAAAAAACAAAAAACGGGCAACAAGTGTTGGCATGGATGTGGAGAAAAAGGAACACTCTAACAGTGCTGGTGGAAGTGCAAACTGGCCCAGTCACTATGGAAGGCTGTGCGGAGGACCCTCAAGCTACTAAAATGGAACTACCATTCGACTGACCCAGAAATCCCACTATTGGCAATCTATCCAACGGACACAAAAACACTAATTTAAAAAGGCACATGTACCTGGATGTTTATTGCAGCACTGTTTACAATTGCCAAGATATGGAATCAACCCAAATGCCCCAAAACTGATGAATGACTGAAAAGGATATGTTATATTTACACAAGGAAATATTCTTATGTCATTCACAGCAACATGGATGGAGCTAGAAGGAATCAAGTTAGTAGAAATAAGCCAGAAAGAAAAAGAAATAGAGGGTGGTCTCACTTATATGAGAGATACAGGGAGATACAAACAAATGGATAAGAAAAATTTAAAACTGCCAACAGCACTGAAAAATAGAGCAAGAGAGGGGGAGGAGAGTGAAATCAGGGCAGGAATAGGGCGCAAGAGATTAAGATGGTTCATGGGTGATAAGATGATGGGAGAATCTCAGGGTAGACAATGATGTAATTATATATATGTATATATATATGTGGGTGTGTGGGTGTGTAATATATATATGTGGAATCAATAAGACATTTAAAAAAGAACTTATCAAGAACTCTAAAAATCTCTTGCCTAGGTGAATTATATCTATTAGTATATTTATTAGTAAATTAAAAGAGAAAATGTTTAAATATTTATTCATTGATTTTAAAATATACTAAGTAAAATAAATCAGAAGAAGATAAATTCAGAAAACTTTATTCATTTGTGGAACATAAAGAAACAAAGTAACAAGTAAAACTAAACCAAAATAAATCCTAGAAATCTGTGAATTGAAGCTAGCAGACAAGATTATGGGCAATGGTGAGCAAAGAAGAGAAGAAGAATTATGCTGGTGGTGGGTAGGAAGTTAAGCACCTCTAGTCCTAAATCATATAGTTTTGTAAATCAACCTTAATAATATATAAAAAAGTAAATAATTAAAAGGTTGAAAACAGCAAGAAAATAAACCTATTGCATATTAACACAATTAGCATCTTTTTATGAGAAACAAACATATTTACCACCTAAACAAAAGTAATGAGAGGAGAGGCATTATTTTTTATTTTGGTGATTCTCTTTAATATCTACTTAGAAGGTTGACCATATCTGCTTTCACTTGCAACTTGTGATATGTTGTTTAAATTACACAAATACTTAGTTATACACAAATATGCAATTAGAAAAAAGAATATTTTAATAATTTTTTCAGATAACTGTATATTTTTTGATACTATACTACCTCAACAGTGGAAAAGTATCTTAAACAGTTGCAATATAGAATCTGAAATCAAGTTAAAGAACACTTTGCAGCCTTTAAACAGTTTGTTACTTTTAAGTGTGTTTATGTTTTTTGTAGTTTAAGTATATCTTTTACGAAAAAAATTTTTAATCATATATTGTTCACTTAGAAAATATTGGTTCCATAAAATATATAAATCTTTTAAATGTTGACATATTTCATCGCACCATATAAAAGAAATCACATTGTAGTATCACCATCAATATAAACAAAAATAGGTTTTAATATTGGGAAGTAATTTTTGAATTATTTTTAAAAAAATTTTTTATTAATCATTTTGTTGTTTGCATATTTATGTGTATATCTACCTACATATTTATATTACATTGCATTGGGAAGTATTGGAATACACAATTTTCCATTTTGAATTTTTTACCTAAAAATGGATGTTATCTCTGGGAAAAAATACTATTAATTCTTTCACTAAAATGATAGACACATTTCATTCGTTTTCAAGAAAATGTCTGCAAAACACCCATTCTGATAACAACCATTTGCAAATCGTTCTTCAAAATAAAATGGTGTAACCATGAAAGAAAGCTGTTTCGGTAACAATTCAATTTCAAAATGCTTCACTCAACACTACTTAACACTTAACACTACCCATCACATTTCAAACAACTGCGTGTTTCATACCTCCCATTTCATCATACAAAACATTACAAGACAGGCATTCAAGTTTCTAGATATAATAATAGCAACAGCTTTTACTAGTTTATCAGTGACATTTTAGGCAAAACTGGCATTCTTTGGTGACAATACAAGGATCGCTTATGTTCTTTGGTGCCATTGTCTTGAACCGTGCTAACTAGCAGCCTTTCTAGTCAACGTTTAGATCATTACCACAAATGTCAACACAGTGAAAGGACAAATCATCGGTTCATACTTTTATGAAAATAGGTTTACTTTTGCAGACCTCCTAAAAGTGTTTTGAGGAGCCTTGGAGATTGTGGTTTACACTTTGAGAAATCGGGTCTAAATCAAATGGGAAAGCATTCTACAGTCTTTCTGATTGGTTAAAAGGGTGGCTGGGGATTTTTTATAGATGTGGTAGGGAGAAGAGTCATGACTGAGAGTGAGGAATCACATTTCCTTTGGGGAGCCTTCTTTGACAGTGAGAATAACTGCTCACCAGGGAATGTGACAGGAAAAAATGAGGTCATAGCACCACCACCACCTACCACCCCATCCACTAAACTTTCTGGTTAAACAGACCAAATAGTACCTTCATTTTCAAATCAGTTTAACTTTGTCTCTTTAATAAGCACTAAAAATAAAATAGTGAATGAAACAGATAAAAATCCCCTTTCTCATTGAAGGAAATTAGTATGAAAATCTTTCTCTTGTTACAGGTAATATATCTTATTTACACTCATTTATTTAAAAAGATATACAATCTTCTTATGTCTGATATTTTAATTCTAGTTTCCTACTGCATCACTTTCTTCTATTTTTTACAAAGTTGTCTGTGAAAAAAACAACAAAGTTGTCTGTGGTCTTATTTATTTAAGTAAAAATTTAAATACAAATGAAATATATTTTAGAAATATCGACTTTACATTTTCTGACATCCTGATTAAAAAAGCAACTTATATTCCATTTTAATTCACACTTTTACTTTTCATCTCCCATTATTTTGTTTTTTAAACTTATTGTTATCTTGTGTACATTTATAAATTTTGTCCTTTAACCACAACTCCCATCATCACTGAGCCCTGATTCTAACACAAACATACTAATATTCAGTGCCAATCGTCTAATAATATTTCCCCTATTTCTGAGATCCTAGGCATAGCACTTTGTTAAAGTCTAATTTCCATTAGGCAATTTTTTTCAAGAACTAATTTGTATTATATTCTTTTTTTTTCATATTAGCTAATATACATTTATGAATTTTATCTTTGGTAAAATAAAAAATAATGGTTGTCATACTTGTTCCTCTTAGAAATCTGATTTTGCTTCATGACACTATCACTGAAAGTCACTATGTCTGATACAATCTAAGTATATTAACATTTTTCTTTTGCTCTAGGAATTATCTCTGGATCTTTGAAATTTAGTAACTTCTCTAAAATACAGTGTGATATTGGACCTACTCTACTGTCTTTAAGCTTGCATGTCCTTGTATGTCCATCTGCATATATCTTTACTTCAAAGATTTCTTCTCTACTGTCTTTGAATGACAATTACCTGATTCATTTATTCTGTACTAGTCTAAGGCCATACCATTCTGAGCATGCCCAATCTCATGATTTATTCTGTCCTCTTCAGGAGTATAACTGCAATTTGCTAAGTAACAACAGGAATTTCTCCTGGAAATGAGAATAAAGATCCCACACCAAGAAAAAAATTCTCTACTTCCTACATTGTAATTTCTATTTTAATCAACAGCACTTGGTCTAGACTTCTTCCTGCGGAGCAACTTGAGAGGACCAATTTGAAGGACCAGCTCCACCACTTGTACCAGTCAATGTAAAAGTCAGACAAGGAGAGAAGGTGCAACCACTAAGGTAATCTAGTATTCAGAAATAAAAGTTATTTATATCACCTTATCCCATACAACCCACTACCAGATTGGGTCAGGAAAAAAGGATGATTTACTTGTCAGAAGCCTTTAAGTAACAGAGTGAAAAGGAATAGCACTTGTAGACATACAGAAGGGAGGGGTTTACACAACTAACAAGATACCAGTTTTAATTCAAGCTCTTGAACTTTCATAAATGTAAAGCCACCATGTACATGCACATGTACATAAAACATAGTACTTCATTTTTCCCATTTAAAAAAATTACATTCTAAGTTAATTGTTGTTATTGTCTGCCCAGTACAAAACATCTTTCCTAATATTATGTGAGACTGGGTAGAAAACAAATGCCCATCCAATCACTATGCCATCGGAGGGGAAGCAGATGGTGCAGCTCCCATCCCTCAAGTCAGGGCACAGGCACATTGCCTTGTCTCAGCCAGCTGGCCCTCTCCTCAGGGATTTGAACTGGAGTTGGTGATGCACAGAAAAGGGAATGGCTAGAATCATCTGCGGTTGCATCAGCCATCAGCATGGAATTCAAAGCTAATCTTAAATGGGGCTGACATTTTTATTATTAAAAAATTAGAGCAAATTTCTATTGTTTGATATTAAGACCCTGACTGCTCCATACACGATTAGACTTTCCAAAAATTTTCCTGTTATAATGTATGTGCATATATAGGTGTCAAATTAACTAAGTAGTATGTTTTAAATTAAAATTAGGATATAATTGACAATACCTCACATACCTGCTCTTTCTCTTCATATAATCCTCATTTCTTAGCATCCTAAAAAGAGAATAAAAATTCTGTTCTTATCACTAATAGACAGAAGATAGAAAATAATAACGACATAAAATCTCCTTCTACATGATTTAAATTAGATGATATATAAAAGAGGTTATGTTATCTTCATTTTTGTTATACCAAATTACATTTACTAAATTTTATGTTATAGGATTTTATATTATTAACTTTGACCTAGACCATGAGTGAGTTGGTTCCAGAATTTGGAGGAAGAAATGCAAAGAAAGGACTACTACATTAATTATCTTTCATATTGCTAAGACTCATTCTCTCATATACTTTCATCTGTCACTTTTTTCACCAATCATAAGAAAGTGAATCTACTGGTATTTTATGTCTTTTTTCAAGGAAAATAAATCTTTACCAGCTCCTTACTCTCAAAAGCTCTGCCCCATTATTGTGGATATTAAATGCCAAGCTCTTGTTTGAAAATATAGGTTATTCTCAATAAGGCAACTGAACTTCAGAGCGATCAATTCTCTGCCTTCAATGAGATCTAGACACTCTTGCTTCAATAAAAGACTGTTATTAAGCCATCTCACTTTCTAAAGAATTTCTGGTGCTATTTTTTTTAATGATCCTGTTTTCATTTTACATAACTTTCTTGAATCCTGTTACCTTGACGACAAGTTAATATGCACTTGATGAAAATCATGAACTAAAGACAACAGAGTTTAATCCAGTTTTCTTCATTTAAGAATTTATAGATGAAAAAAGAAAAAGAAATTATAAATGGGGGATTTTGTAGCATACTGACAAAGTAATTTTCTTAAAAGTCAAAATTATTGCTTCATTGATATTTTTTAGAAATTTTAAAGTGTTTTATTCAGCAATATATAGAGAGTGTTTATGTGGATCAGACATTGTTACAAATGTATAAATTAAAACCTAAATTTTCCTGGCTTATTGAGTGATATACTCTTATTATCCTCATTTTACAGATGAGGAAACTGAGATATAGGATGTTCTACTTGCTAACGGTCAGTTAGTAAAGGTCAGAGGCTCATTTCAGCTCCTGATAGTTTAGGCCCTCTGAGTGACCAGGCATTTGCATATTGATGAAGATTATCTGTCAATGAACTTGATATTTAAATAAAGTTTAGTGCTTGGCAGCATAAAAAGTAATAATCTTACTTCCATATCACAAGGTAAATTGTTATACCTCAGCAAGCTAGACACCCTCAGTTCAAGCTAGACACCGGATGTATTTGGGTTCTTACTCCACAACAAATTAAAACAAATCAACAGAAGAAAATTTCTAACATTTCTTGAAAGAATCATGTTTTTGAGAATCATTTACTCCTCATAATAGGATAGGCATATTGATCTCTGTTAAATGATTAGGAACTAAGACTCAGAGGTTTAGCAACCTAAAACCATTCAGAGACAGAATTGAGAATCAAAAACAGTCTGGTTCCTTCTGCCATACTTTACCAGTTTTTACCATATTTGGTACCAATAGAAATGCAAAACCCCAACTGATGTAGATACTCTCCCAGTTAGCTCCCTCTGAATAACACTTATTAGTTATACCTTCAATAGGTAGGGGAGGAGGGTCTCTCTCTCTCTGTCTCTGTCTCTCTGTCTCTGTCTCTCTCTCTCTCTCTGTTTCATATAAAAACAAGACCTGTTGGAAACAATCTGTGCATTTTTATGCTCGATTTAATGAAGAATGGATAATTAAAAGAGAACATGATAGGTCAAGGAGTAAGAGATAGTAACTGAAGCAAACTTAGCAAGGACTTTTGTTGGCATTCTTCTCAGCCTTCCTGATCTGCTGTTTACTCAGACTCCTTCAGTTTAAAATATGCCAAGAGTATGATATTTTGGGGTGGCATGTCCTGAGCTCTATTACCCTCTCACTATGGGTTAGACAATACACTCAGATTACGGTATCCATTTGGAATCAAATGGTGTTTGTTTCCAAGTTATCCTTATTATTAATTTCATTAATATTACTTCTTTATAGTAAAGACCCCAAAGCTGAATTTACGATTTAAGAAAATAAACTTTATTATGGTCCTTAAAACATATATTAAACTTACTTGCCAAATATCTTTAGCAAATTACTTTGTCACTACATGTATATAAATGCAATAATCTCGAGAATTTTATTTCATCTTTACAGAATAGGGCATGTCATAACTTAAAATATGTCACTAATATAGCAGAAAATTTACCTGACCTAGAAGACCTATATGTTATTCATCTCCTCTGATAAAAAAGAGACATCCTAAAATTATTAAGTTTGATATATCAACTGTTGTCCCTACGGTTCTCTAATGCATATATTCTGCACAAAGAACATGTTGAGGGGAAATGATTTTAATATTCACTGAGGTTGAACTAACAAATCTCTATTTGCTCTCCTGTCCACTGAGCCAGGATGGCCTCTTTAACCCACTCATTTAAGAATCTGAATACCAAAAGTACACTTGCTTTCTAAATTGATTTCTCCTGACATATTAATATTTTGCTTCTTAACAGATGTGAATGCAGAATATCACCAATGTTTAATCTCCATCATTGACCTTTATAAATACCAGATCTACACTACAGCACTCAAAACAATCACTGTTATGAGCAAGAACAGAGCCATTCAATAGCATTGCAGTTTTCTTTGATAAAACAAATTCCTAAGAAGAGGATCCTAATGTTGGAAGCATAATGAAGTAACTCAGATTGAGGAAGCAACTTCATTGTAATCTCCTAGGATTCTGTTATTTGCAATGATAGCAATAAAAATTTCCTGTAATAAATCATCCAAATGCTTAACCTAAAGTGCACATTATCAAAATTTTATTTGGCTATTTAGATATTTAGACAAATAATGTATTCACTTTCTCTTTTAAGGATGATGATATATGAGAGTATTTTCCATATCAAAATACTATGACAAAACTTACAACAAAGCTGTTTCTTAGATAAACAAATTAGAAACTGAAAGCGTGAGTCTAAAAATAATGAAATAAAAAAACTACGAAAGTATGTAAAAATATTGACATGATATGCCTAGCTCAGAGATTAAACTAATTATATTAAATGTATTTAATTAACTATCTCAAATACATTGTACCATTTAATCTATAGCATACCAGAAGGAATAAGAATTAAGAGAAAGTTCTCAATGTTACACTTAGTGAAATAAGACAGATGGAGAAAGACAAACACCATACAAGTTTACTTATATGTGGCATATAAAGAAGCCAAACAGATGAATTAAATAGTAACAAAATAAATGTTTAGACTCTATACCAAATCATTGATTACCAGAAGGGGAGGGAGGGAGAGGATGGATTAGTTGTATAAAAGAGAATAATGTTATGGTAAAGGATTGAATTAGACTTTAGTGATGGGTTTAATGTAATAAACACAGGTGTTGATTTTTAATAATACACAACAGATATTGATATACTATAAAGTTATTTCAACAAGAAACTATTAACAAACAAACACAATCTTAAACCATTTTGTAATTCTTCATGTAAATCTAGGCCCTAGAATTTTCTTTCAGGAATCTGTGTCTAAAAAAAAAAACAAGATTTTTCTCAGCTGCTTTCACTGTCATGATAGTTTGGTTAAATATTGGTGATTCCTTTTTTCACTTTCTTTAGAATTTTGTTAATTAGCACTGAGTGTTAGCAGACCATACAGATAAGCTGACAAATGACCAAAACATGTTAATAGAGAACAGCTCAAAATTTCCTTGCTATCAGTCAGAAATAATTGGTACTTTCTTCAAGCTTTCCTAAGAGAATGACAAACCAAGAGGAAATGCCTTTTATTTCAAAGGATTTTTATTGGCTCTGGATCATAAAGCAAGGCAATTTATTTCTCCTTTTTTATTATAAAGAAAATAGAACAACAATATTTCTAAAGAAATACTGATCCAAGTTAAGGATATTAACATTTGTCAAAGTGAAAATAGGTCAGCATCTAGAGAAACTAAGGATACAAAGCTGCTAAGGGCCCTGACTAGTAGTCACACTAACCAAATCACATTTTTGGTTTGATGATGCAGATGCACTTCACACTGGTAAATGAAACAAAGAGAATAATCTAGCATCATTTAGAAGTAAATGTATAGGCTAATTTCCTGTTGGGATCAAGATAAACAAAATAATATGGGAGACTCATAAAAAAGCAACAACATAACATTTATAAGATACCTCTGTGTATTGGTCATGATAAAAACACTGTAAGCTTCCTTAAGACTCAGGCAAGACTGATACAAACAATGCTCAAATTGGTAAACTCTGGGGAATCTGTGTTAATAACAATGAAAACACAAATTTCAGATTGACAACAGCTAAAAGTAAGACTTCCTTATGTAATGATATAAAGTTGTTATTTTTACTTTGCTTTGTGCTGTACAGATTTAGATTTACAAGAGCTGGGTCTAAGGTATTTAGATTCATTTTTAAGCAAGATTCTCCTTACACTTTATTAGGATACATACATTTCTTAGAGAATTAAAACTAACGCTTCAATCAGTTATGAATATTTGGAAGTAAGTTTTCATTACCACTTTATGTACTAATTCTTTAATTTTTATATTAAAATTTATTGCATTTTGTAGCTCCTTGGTACTTGAAATGGAACCAATTTCACCATTTCTACTTCAATGAACTACAAAATACATTACATTTAATTTTAAAAATCATAGAATTCACATATAAAATGAAAATAGTTTTATCCCCACAAATTCATATCTAATTTAAGCAGCAGTTGTGGTGGTTCCAGCCTAATTATGTATCTTTTATGCATAAGAAACTACTTAGACTAACTCATTTGGGAAACTGAATGTTAGTAGCATTTAGGACAACTATTGGGTGATAAAGTTTGTTTTAAACACATTCAAAATCTTCTTTACAGAAATGAGAATATCGGTTTCTACTCTGCCAAAGGGAACACATCTGATCCTTGTTCTAAATTTCACCAAACTATTTCTGGCCTTTGAAAAAACTTATGCTTTGCAGTCTGTTTACTGCTTCCTGGAACTACATTTTCCATAAAACAGTAAATATTCACTTCTTTTGGTTTCAATGAAAAGGATGTAAAACTTCATCTAAGCAGTTTACACATGCAATTTATAGTACAATATCTGATCTTGCTCCTTTTTAACAAAATTTCATAACATTTTAGATTTCCTTAATTCATCATCATACATATGCAGATAATTTCTGAAGATTTTTTAGTGTTCATCGCACTTTACACATAGACAATAAATAAGAAAGTTCTTCTAGGCATTTTGCTATGTAAAGTAGTACAAACCTTAAAGAAATTCAGTCAGTAAGTATTCAAGTTTCCAAAACAGATACTTTAAAGACTTAATGAAATATTTCCCAAAGTTTTAATAACAAACTCCCTGGGGACTTTTATAACACAATTCTGATAGGATTTGTTGATATCCAACCATGTGCCAAATGTTCTAATCAACAAGGGAGGAAAAAAGATAAGAAAATCCCACTACCTGTAATGAAGAATCTCAAGTTAAATGACAGAAGCAAATACATAAGTAAATAATAATATAATTATAATATTTTGTATATTTCAATACATAGTGTGTCCCAACAGAAAGTCACTTATTTACATTAACTGTGGGACAAGTACAACAGTAGAAGCACAAATAAAACGCATGAGAGGAAATAAATTCAATTTATAGTTAAATATATAAGAACTCTGATAATGATCAATGAAAGGGATTCCTATACAGATTTCTTAGGTTACAATCTGGCACAATGCCATAACTTTTAACACACTTATGTACTTTAATTCTATAAAGAGAGATTATCAATAACTGATAATTAAGTAGATTACACCATTTTGCTGTTCCATTCTCATTCTAAAGGGTTGTTGATTTTATACATGTCACATAAATGCCTATTTGAAACAGCACAGCAAAAGAAAGCTTTGTTTTTTTTTTTTTTTTGAGACTAGGTCTTGCTATTTTTGCCCAAGGAACCCGCAGGCTCACATTGCCCTGGGTACCACAGACTCAAGCAATCCCCGGCCTCAGCTTCCCAGGTAGCTGGGATTACAGATGTGCACAACCACGCCCAGCTCAATTTTTTTGGAACTAGATCTCTCTACGTGCCCCTGGTGGAACTCAAACCGCAATCCCTAGCCCCGGCCATGGCTTCCTAGGCTGCTGCTTACAGGCATGTGCCACCATGCCCACCCTAGCAAAAGACAGTTAAGAGGGAATAGAAAGAATTGATTAATTTGATTGTGCCATCTTTGTTTTCTCATCTAATTGCTAGATTCAAATCCTTTGATAAATGTTAGTCTTCTAAATGAATAGTAAAATTAAATATTAGCTCTGTAATGATAAGCTAGAATCATTATAACTTGAAAACAATTCCTCCATAATTCTATCTCACATATATGACTGGGAAAAAAAGTTGTGTTTTATGTTCCAATTGTATATTCTAGAAAATATTAAAAAGAGCCTTTACCTAGGAACTTGGAAGACAAGTACTATGATAAGACATATTCTTTTTGTCTGACTAGAACTAAAATCTATTTGGGAATAGATTCTGCTATCCTTGGTCCTTGTTGATAGTTCCTGAAATTAACATGTACTCAGTTCTGGTCACAGTGACTAGATCAGGAATGACCATGTAACCCAAATCAGTGAATCAAAGTCATTAACAAGACCTTGGCTGGCGATACAAAAGAAAGAGGTGCTAGCTATAAGGGTAATACAATAAAGATTCTGGGGCCATCTTCAACACCACTTTGAAAGACCCTAACTAGAATGAAACTAAGTCATAGAAAAAGCATAGTCAGGAGATAGAGCAGAAGACTCAAATTCCAGGTATTGCATCAGTTATACTTCCACATAAAATATGCCTGTAGCTTGACTGTCCTCTTGAAGTTTGCAAATAAGATTACATATATAGAAATTACGATGTGAGTTCTGGCAAAGGAAAGTAGGAGACTCAACTAATACAATGCTTGACAAGTATAAATAAGTGATCCCATTTCCTCCCTCCCTTTCCTTATCCAATTTATTTTTTTATTTTATTTAAAACACTATTGATTACACATATATACTTTTACATAGTTGTATATCTTCATCTTCTCCCACCACCATGTCACCTGTGATTTGTCATCCTAATCTTGTGTTTGTCCCTTCCCCAATTTCACCCTCCCTTATCTTCCCTTGCTGTATGATTTAGTTCTACTGTCAACTTGTTATTTTTAATTTTTCTTGTACTTTTTTTCCTTATATTCCACATATGTCAGACCATCTGGTATTTTTCTTTTCTTGCCTATTTCCACTAGCGTGATTCCTTCCAGCTCCATTCATTTTGCTGTAAATAACATGAGCTTGTCTTTTTTGATTGCTGAATAATATTCCTTTGTGTAAATATACCACAAATTTTTGCTCCATTCATCTGTCTTCAAGCATTTGGATTGTTTCCACACTATTGTAAATAGTACTGCAATAAACATAGGAGTACAGGTGTCCTTTTGAATTAGTGTTTTGCTGTCCATTGGATAGATTCCCAGAAATGGAATTGGTGGATCAAATGGTAGCTCCATAAAACATATAAAAAAAAACATAAGCAAAACACTCTATGACCATAAAAACATCTTTCAGAACACAAATATGTAAGTAAAGAAAATGAAGGAAAATATAAACAGCTGGGACTATATTAAACTAAAAATCTTCTGTACAGCAAATGAGACAATGACCAAAACAAAGAGACATCCAACCAAATAGGGAAAAAAATTTACACTCCATTCAACTGGTAAGGTTCTAATACCAAAGATCCACAAAACTCACACAACTCAACAAAAACAATGCCAAAAAATCTATTCAAAAAATGGGCAAAAGAGCCTAAAAGACACCTTTGCCAATTTCTTTATGTATAATTTAGAACACTACAAAAATGGACATACTAAAATACAGGTTATGTAACTATAGGTTCAAAATGTGTAACAAACCATTTTATGTAAAAGAAGCAGAAAAATACTGAGATAAAGAATTTCAAAAGAATAAATATTACTTCCAGAACTTTTTATCACTACATCTCTAGCTTCCCTTTGAATAAAATAAAATGAGTATGATGACTTTTATAATAAAAATCCTCATGGTAAAAAAAGGCAGATAGACACATTTAGGTTTCATAAGACTAAATCTGAAAACTCACAGAAGGTAACAAAGAGCACGAACTTTTTGTGTTACATCAGCATTTAAGGAAAGCTCTGTCATTTGCTGAAAGAGCTCAAAGAAGTATCCATTCTTCACTCCCTTTATGACGTAAAAACTATATATGTTCCATTTTACCCAATTTATCAAGAAAGCAGAAAAAAGTCTTAATCTTGCTAATCTTTATTGTGTTACACTATACACAAATAAGTGAAGTCAGAGGAATAAAACAGGAAATATTCCTATTTGTCACAGAATATTCTAAGAAGAAAATGCAAAACTGCTTGTGGTTCTATTAATGTTTCTCTGTTTGAAAGATGGTGCGTGAAAAGTAATAAATGGACTAAGTTGTTAGCAAATTGCACCTGCATATTATCAATACTCTACAAGAAGAAAAATCAAAGGCAACTTTTCTGACAAAAGTAGAATTTGAAGAGCACCATGAAAGGCAATGAATTACTCTCTTTTCAAATCTTTCTCCTTTCCATAACATTGTTCTTTAGACAGAATAGGGTGTGTTTCTAAGAACCTGCAACATATATTTATATATCCGCAAGTTATCTCTCTTCATTTGGTTTTATGTCTCCTCCAGGTGCAGTCACCATTTTGTATCTTTTATATAAAACAACCTAACTGCTTGAAAGAAAAAAAATGCCTTTGCTGCCTTGGTATTTAGGACATCTACGCTTTAAACGGTGGTATCTGCATTCCCATTGAAACAAAATGTGCTTTCAAACACTGGTATACAGAGTAAACAGATACATGAATAAAGCCACTTCCCTTTTCAGTTAATTATTGCCATCTTTTCAGGGTAATTGCTCCATAAGCTTTTCCCTTTTTCCAATTGCTGTTCTAACCACCAGTATCAGGAAAGACCACGTGCCACCAATATGCTGCCCAAGTTAGGACTCTTTAATATTACAGCATTTCCAAAAATGATGCACCACTTGTTTGACTCTGCCTATAATCTTGCTATCAATTTCTATTTGCCTTGGGCAGATTCCTCCTGCCACATATCTGTGTGTACCTAACTGTACCACATGCAGTGCCAGATGCTAGAAATGCTATGATACCAAAGCATGTGACACAAGGATAATCTGTTCTTTCCTTATTAATTAAAAGAGAAAACTGCAGGTATAGTGTTTCCCCCTCAGTCCCATCACAAATGGAGCCAACAGATGTCACCACATGAGATTCATGTAAGTATGAAAGATATAAACAGACCTCTTAACAACTTCTTCATCAAAAACTAGAACCCCATAAGGTTGGGTGGATTGTGAAGAAAAGCAAATGTTAGTAAAACAAATCTTGGATACAGCAATACCCAAGGTAACCAGCATTCTGGCCACTGTCCAAAGCCATGTCACACACTTGCCTCATGCTTTAACATAGCTGCCATTTCCTATTGCCAGCTGCCCAGGCCCTGAGTTCATGACAAGCGAGGATTAAACCCACTGGCAACTATTTCGCCCATGTCCATCAGCATGTGCTCTGAAAACCCCTTAGACTCCTCAGACTTGCCAGCAGCAACCAATGTTTCCTTTGATAACTGCCACCTCTCAGCAAACCGCATTCAAAACAGACAGCCCATCTGAAAACCAGTTTTCATTTCTGCACTCCTTTATCACTAACAAGCCTCTGTCTAATAACCACATAAGCCCAACTATCACACATTGAAAAAAGACTTTTAAAGAAGAAAACAAAACCAAGTAGTACAAACAATGTTTACAGCATAATTTATAGATAAGAGGACACTGTGGATAAATTATCAGTGATGCTGGGAACAAAGTATAACAGCGAGTCTTAGAAGATTCAGGACAAGATACAAGAATTTTATAACTTTTCTTCAAATTCAGTCTGCATTTAGGCTTCTGGTCTTAATTCTATTGATTTTCCTTTAATTTGTCATTGAACCCTCTCCAAAATAATCATTCCTCCTACAATTGATGTAAACACCAAATAATGATTATTAGGGGTGCATTATTCTTCAAACATTTGCTATTAATAGGTTCACCATTAGCTATTTAAAAATGATCACAAGGAATTGTACTGCAGCTGACAGTTTTCCCAGATGTAAACATATACTCAAAGAAATTTCATATTCTCTGAAATGAAATCATGTTTTCAGGTACTTTATGTAGCATTTGACATCTCAAGTAATAATGGAATGATAGTGTAGTTAACCACTCTTCTCATAAATGCATAGCTGACTTCTCTAAAAATTTCATGTCATCTTCTGTGGATCCCCATGGAGTTCTCAGCTTCTATCCACTTCTAAATAGTCAGAATGAAATAAATTAAAAGAGGCGAACATAGCTGCCCACTGCCTTGCTGATGTGTGGAATTTTTACTTCTCTAAAATTTTTATTCTTTGCCTCTATTCTCAGCATTTAACACTAATACTGATGACCATCTGAAAACTGGACCACACAGTCAATATTTCTCTTAGATTTTAAATTCCTAATTTACAAACCAGTCACAAACATTTCCATTTTTTCCATTGATATTTTGGTTTACAACACTGCATGATTTAGATATGTAGGTTCACACCTCTTCAGATATAAGTAATCACACCACACCTACCACTAAAGTTGCAATAACCCTCATCACAGTTCACTGAGCTCCCCATAACTCCATATCCCCACCACTTCTCTCTACACTGAAAACTTGTGTGAATGGCTTATATAAAAAATAAAAATAAAACAAATAACAAATGTTGATGAGGATATGGAGTAAAGCAAAGCCTATATACTGTTGTTGGGTATGTAAACTGGTCAAGCCCCATGGAAAACAGTATGAAGATAACCTCAGTTCTACAAATAGATTTCCAGAGTATGTTTTGGCTGTACCTTTCTTTTGTTTCTCTATATTTCTTTTTTCTTTTTTGAAACTAGGTCTCACTATATTGCCCAGGGTAGTCGCAATTCCATGGGTTCAAGTGATCCCCAGCTTCAGCCTCCCAGGTAGCTGAGATTATAGGCACCCACCACCACATCCAGCTGCTTTTTCAAGATTAGGTCTTGCTATGTTGCCCAGCGTAGTCTCAAATCTGAGAACTCAAATCTTGCCTCTTGCCTCCCAGCACTTGGATTACAAGTGCACACCACCACATCCAACTCTTTCTCTATATTTGAAATGAGTGAAAGCATGCATTGCATTTCTTTCCTTTCTGCTTTATTTCACTTAACATAATCCCTTCTTTCATCCATTTTGTCCTAATTGGCAAGATTTTTTTTAACCTAAGTAATATTCTACTGTCTGCGCAGTTAAAATGGAAAATAACTTTGATTTTGTCAGTGATTATTAATTTGATATCGCAATGAAATCTATTTTTAAGAGGAGGGGTCTAGTCATCAGCCCATACTTTGGCTTGAGAATTTCTTAAAAAACTTTATTAAAAGTATCATTTAAAAAAACAATTTACCTGAAAAGTTGGACAACTACTTCTTTACTGACAAAAGGGAAAAAAAGGAGTAAAGCTTGATGTGTTGTTCACTTAGGAAAGGGAGCACTAGGCTGGTTAGGTACCATCTCACTGAATTAAGCAAACTGTTGATATTACATTGGACTTTAAGAAGACTATATGAGGAGAATAATGGGTTTATTTGTCTTAGAAGGTGACTGATGTTGAATAAAGAAACAACTGTGTTTAGTTGCAGAAATAGCAAAGAGTAGATGTCAGTCTTAGATACAAGATCACTGGAGTAGATTCACCACTGACTTGAGTTTCACATCATAAAATTGTCAGTGATTGGCTAACTTTCAGAGATCAGTTCACAAAAACAAATTATTCTTCATCCATTAAATAAATTTAAAACCAGCTTTGGTATTTTATTGGCTATTATGTCAGTTTTTTTCCTGGCAGTAGGAGGACTTTTTAAATTTTCATGCATAAAGAATATGCTAGTAATAATAATTTTTGGTATTAGAAGTATTTTTTAATTTCATTGAGAAATGCTATCAACTAAAATAGAAGAGCCAAGTTGGCATAGTGGTTTCCATTGATTTACCAAAATCTATCAATTGGTAGTGAAACCTAGAGTAACATATTGAGAGGATTGTGAGATTTTAAGGCCCAGAAGGTTATAGAGTATTATCACTCATGAGTGACAGAAGGTTATAGAGGATTATCACTCATGAGTGATGCTCATTATGGAGAGAATTGAATGGCTACCTATATGTCTTTTCTGAATGTCTAAAATCCAAATGCCACTCAGACTGTACAGTTGAAGAACTTGGACTCCATGAATGGTTATTGCAGAGATTGATTTTAATAAATAAATTTAATTGGTTGAGTTCTAGGCAATTAACATTTAAAAATCATAATGACATGATTGAAATAAAATATGTTTGCTAAAGCAATGAATACAGTATAAAAAATTCAGTGAAATCTTGGTAAACTGAAACAGAGTACAACAATGAACATTTATATACAAAGATATAAGAAAGAAGAAAAGTCAATGTCCAGAACAAAAAATTGTGCCTAAGAGAAAAAAAGTTTAACAGTCGGTTGCTGTGGCACATGCCTATAATTCCAGCCTTGGGAGGCTGAGGCTAAGGATCACTTGAGTCCGGGGGTTCAGGACTACCCAGGGCAACATAGTAAGACATTCCCTAAAAAAAAAGTTTAATTGAAAATGTCACTTTTAACAACTTTTCAATAAAAAAATTCTAAATTTAATTTCAAAATTTTTAAAGTGACTAAGTTTCTTAAGCTTAATTCTGTATTATTAATATTCAATAATTTTATACTCTAAATTTTAGATAAAGATGAGTACATAAAATATATCTCCCAATACAACTATTTTTGCAATCAGAAGTATTTATTTTTTGTCTCAAGACTTGACATGTGCATTTTTCATTATTTTGACAGCAACTTCAACAGCTGAGGCTATAAACTGAATTTAAAAATTTGAATTGGACAACTGTTTGGAGTATCAGAATATGTCACCTTTTAGTGAGTGAGCCTTGGTAAACCTTTCAACTTCCTACCTCAATTTATTTTTGCATCTTCAAATCATCATTACATGAACAATTCCTATAACTTTGGCTCTTCTCTTAGTAATCCTGGAAAGGAAAACTATTGCTTATAGTAATAATAAAGAGAAAGGGTGGGATTCTATGATATTAAAGGGATTTATGAATTTGGAAGATTCCATAGATCTATAGAAGTATTCATCATGATAGTCAATGTTTTACCCAGTTTTGATTTCTCCTCAATGTTCAGAGTTGAATAACATTTTTAAAATTCATATCTCCAATGGTTTCTGTATAATGAAACATCTGGATGTTTTTACTCATCAGGATATGAACCAGAGCTGAGCCCTTGATGCTCTTTCTAGAGCACTGATCATTCTGTATGTTGTAAATCATTAATTCTGGGCACATTCATAAGTTCTCATTTCCAGAAAGTCTTCACTGAGAAACAATGAGGTAATGACAATAAACTATATAAGACTGTATAAAAAATTAAAAACGAGCAATCTTAAAAATAGAATTTAACATTAATATATAAAACAAACTGAAAATAAAAAGGTTTAAAATGGTAGCACCACTTACCAATGTTATGAGCAAATTTCTTAGCTTCTCTGAAATTTATTTTCCAAATTTCTAAAATAGTGACCTCTTTCATTGTATCTTTTTATTGTTAAATATTATAATTTATAAGTATTTACTTAGTAATTGACAGATGTCAAGTATTTAATACATAGGAACAAAGGCGCTGGATGTGAAAATAAGAGATATTTTCCTCGTGATGGTAAAATCAGAGTCAGCTCCCAAAGTAAAAATCAAAGAGAAGAGCAGAATCTATTCCCAGTAAAGACATGAACAGAGAAATGGAAACAGAAATTTTCAAGAAAAGCATTTAATTATATTCATCATAGAAAATGGTATATTATCATCTAATTCTGCAGAAAACCATATTAACTTTCTTTTTAATAATAACATAGGAACTGAATTGAAAGAGATCTTGAAAGGACAGCCTAGCTTTAACTTTGACTTCAGACAGGCAGGATCATTTTTAAGCTACTTATGTGTTATTTACTTGAGATGACAAAATAAGAAAAATCATAGCAATTTTCAAACTATAAAGCCCTGTCTTTAGTAGTCAAGCCTACCTTTCATTTTAAGGCTGTATAAAACTGTCTTGAAATAATTGTCAATTGCATATTTTCTACAAGAGCAACAACCAATCCTTTCATAGATCTTTTTCTTTTCCCTGGAGTGTCAGTTATCATTAATGCCCCTGAGAGCTTCATTCAGGGCACTTGCTGATGTGGAAGGTGTTGTTACACCTGAGTGTGCCATTATGGATAGAGAACAGTGTTCAACATAAAAACTTCAATCAAGCAAATGCCTAAAGAAAGATCACTTGCATAACCAACTTGTAATATCGTTAACAGATGGGGATACTAAGCATTTGTTAGAAGGCATATATTGTAAAAAGGGATTGGGGGGGAGGAATTTAATCGATAAGTTTTTTAATAACTTTAAATAAAGTAGATCAAGTTTTACATATACTTAATGTTCTTTTAGACTTGTTTTCAAAAAGATTCAACAATAATGAATCTGAAAAAATAATTATTTGTAGTAAAAACACCAGTTCTAGTAGAACACTCCCACAGTAAGTGATGCCTAAAATTGTCTTTAAAATCTGTCTATATTTGGAGAAAATACTGGGCATCCAGAAACTAAGGGTCCAAGGTTTCAGACAGAAGAGAAATACTTAAAGGTGAGCCAAATATATTGCATATGATTTCTGCTTCTGGGGGGTTTGTTAAGGATTACAGCAGGTGGGCTATGGGTGATTTGGTGCTAGGTACCCTACACTGGTGATACCTTATGGAGAGAATCCTAATGTAACCACAATTAAAAGAATTAATTTTGAAAAATAGTAATGATAAAACAAGTAATTTTCCTTCAAAAGTGATACCAAAAATGTGTAAGAATTGGGAGAATAGGTATGAAAGAATCAGGTCAAAGCAACATTTTGAAGAAACAAGGTTGAGAAAGTTTTAAGACTTCGGAACAAACTACAGATCATAGAGTACAAAGAAGTCTTCTTTTTCAAATCATGATAAAGAGGAAAATCTAACACATACCTGAAGAAGGAGGGTTCTACATTTCTGAATCATACACAGCATTGTAAACAAAATTAACCTTAATTTAAAAAATGTATAAAATTGTGGGTTTTTTTCCTGCTTCACCGATTAGTAAACAATTACTTTTTAAAACTTTACAAAAATCAGCAAAGAACAAAGTACATTCATTTCAAAGTATCTAAATTCAAACAGAATGATCAAATCCGGAAGAAAATAGAATAACTGTTGATTTTCCTTTTTAAAAAATATAATCTTTTTTATATATATGGTTAAATATACATATATAAAATAAAAATATTAAAAAGATAAAGATACAGAACCTAATTTAGGAAATATACAATGAACTAAGAAGTAAATAATATATCTGCTGAATTACATACAATGTGAGAAATAGCTAACAAGTAAGATATGATAAAAGCTAAGACAGGAAATCTGGAAAAAGAATACACAGAAACTTTTTATATTATTCTCACAATCTTTGTTATTTATCTTATTTTATTTCATGTGTTTTGAAATTATTGTTTCTGAAGTCAAAAGTTTTGAGAAAATAAAATAGGAGAAAATGAAGTATTTCTCCCCATTATTTCATATATCCTTTTCAAAACTACAAGTGAAGTTAAATAGTGAATATTTGAGGACAACAAAGAATGAAAAATATAAGGAAGAAAAGAACAAATAAGTGAGTGAAAACAAATAAAAACTGACTATATAAAATATTTTTGTGTTAATTTTGTGTCATGTATAAAAATCATGACATCATGTTTAGACATAGAAAATTTTGAATCTCAATTTTGATCCCCTTGACATGGCTGTAGTAAAGGAAACTGAATTAGAACAATAATTTAAATAGGTGTAATTTCAAGAGCCAATTACTAATGCTTAGAAGTGGTTACTGGGTAGAGTATCAGTCAGTTGCTTACACAACACTCCTTTGTGAGTTCCCCCAACTGTGACCATGAATTGTTTCTTAAACTTCTGAGAGAGACTACATTTTTCTAGTTAGGTAGTCAGTATTCATGCTTTCAATTTTCTAGTTAGTATTCATGTTTCACCTGTATTTTCAATGAGTTCAGAGTCACATACTTGATTATGCAAATCTCTTACTTATATGACCAATTTTTTGATGCATAGATTTTAATTTTTCTTCTCAATATACTTTCCAGTTTGGTCTGTATCCTTGAAATAATCAGGTACACAAAAAGGAAAAGAGCAAATATCTGCCAATTTCTCACTTCTATAAATAAATCTCTTGGATGAGGCATGAAAAGATTTTCACTTGCCAAACATGAGAACTATTGTCCCAACCCCTTCACTTTTTAACCATGATAAAGACAATAGGACAATCTCCATAAGCCAAGGTAGAGTTCCTGTTAACAAAAGATCTAATAATGAACAGATAGCCATGATATGTTATAACATCTTGAAATGACCTCTCCCAGGCTCAGAATGTTAAAGTCTCAAGTCCTCTTCTGACACTTGAAAGAAAGCAAGAAAGATGGGAGAGTTATGTATGAGGGGATTAATTATAGTGACCAGAGGGACCTGACACTTCCTGTCATTTCCCAATCCCACCCCTAACAAAGCCAGATGTCTTCAGTCTTCAGGGATCATATTAGAATACCATTTTATAAACGTTAGTCCCATGGTATTACGCCTTTTCAACTAATTATCTTTCCAACACAGCACCATCAGGTATGACTTAGATATTATGTTTGTATGGAACTGAAAATGTAGGTGGCAGAAACCCAGTTCCTAAGCAAAAAAAAAAGAAAAGTCTATAGTAACTCAAAAACCAGAAAATGCATTTGGCATGACTTGGTTCAAAGATTCAACAATAGACAAGAATCTGATTCTGCTCCCCTTGGATCTTCTTTCTTCTTGACTTCATTATCAAGTAGGCATTTTGAAAAATGATTGGAAAATTAGCTATCAACAGCTTGAGTTCAAGTCTTCCAGGTTAGAAATCCTAATAGAAAACAACACACTCTTTTCCCAGTAGGATCAACAAAATATGAGCAATGTGTCTCTCATGGCCAAATCCTGTGTCACATGAAAGGTGGGTTCCTCATCAACCTCTTCCATACTTCTAGGACTGAGAGGCATGAAAAGGAATTATGCCCACCAAAAAAATCAGGGAGTAAGTACAGGGAGTAGATATATGAGCAACAAAACAAATATATACTCAGGATCAGGATATATGATTTAAGAATGTCATTATCATTAAGAATTCTCAGGTAATGTCTGTTAAGCCCCTAGGTCCATTCAATATTACAAAGATGTAGGGTGAAACAAAACTTGAAGATAGAGTACAAGTAAAAATATAGCCTGCTTTACTTTTAATAGCTTGGAAGGAAAAATGGAATGGAGAGAAGGAAGGGTAAAAAGAAACAGGGGCAGGGAGACCTAGTGTCACCTTAAGGTCTAAAAAATGACAATGGGATTTATCACAGGGGTGGAAGGATGGTTCAACATACACCAATCAATCAATATAATTCATATCAACAAAAGGAAAGAGGAAAGACAAATAATTATATTTTCTTATCAACAGATGCAGATAAAGCATTTGACAAGATTCATCACCTATCTATGATTAAAAACTCTCAACCAAATGGAGATAGAAAGATACCTCAACATAATAAAGGTCATACATACCAGACCCACAGCTAGCACCATACTCAATCATGAGAAACCAAAATCTTTTTTCCTCTAAGATCAGGTACACAAGGAAAATAACTCTCATTGTTAATGCTCAACATAGTGTTGAAAATTCTAACAAGAATAATTAGGCAAGAGAAAGATATAAAAAAAAATCCAAAATGGAAAAGAAGCAAAATTGTCACTACTTGTAGATGGCATGATAATATAAATAGAAAATGCTAAAGATTCCACTAAAAAACATTAGAAATAATAAATTGGTGTTGTAAAGTGATGGGCTACTATATCAACATATGAAAGTCAGTAATATTTTTATATGCAAATAATGAACCAGTAAAGAAAGAATTTAAGAAAACAGTTTTATTTACAGTAGCATTGAAAACATTAAATACCTAGGAATGAACCAAACAAGGAAGAGAGAGGACTAGTTAACAAAAACTAGTAGACACTGTTGAGTGAAATAAGACACAAGGAAAAAGATACTGAATTGGAAGGATTAGTATTATTTTCCCAATTAGTATTACTAGCATTATTCTTTCAATTAGTATTATTCTTCCATGAACTGGAAGAATTAGTATTATTAAATATCCACCTTACTCAAAACAATGTACAGAAATCAGTGAAATTGTAAGTTTTAATGGAAGTCTTTGGAGAAATAAAGCAAACATTACTCTATGTTTCAAAATTCCTTGAGATGTATATAGAACCACAAAAGACCCTTAAAAAGACTCCTCTCACAAAAGGAGTAAGAATAGAGAGCTAACACTACCATATTTCAAATTATACTACAAAAGTATAGTAATCAAAACAGCATGATGATGTAATAAAAAGACATAAACCATCAGAAAATTAAAAGCCTAGAAATAAACCCACGTGTATATAGATGATAAATTCTCAGCAAATGAAGAATGGAATGTCTCTTGAACAAATGATGCTGGAAAAACTGGACAGTTACATGCAAAAGAATGAAACCATACTATTGCCTCTTATTGTACACAAAAAGTAACTCAAAATGGATTAAACACCTGGGTGTAACACCTAAACCATAAAATATATAAAAGAAAATATAGTCAAAGCACTTCTTCAAGATACTGACATCAGTGATGTTGTTAGGGACTTAAGCCTAACAGCAAAGGAAACAAAAACAAAAATAAACAAATGGAATATGAACAAATATTGCTTCTGCACAGAAAAAGAAACTATCATTAAAATGATAAGACACTCTACTACTGAGTGGGAGATGATATTTACAAGTCATTAACTGATAAGGGGTTAATATTCAAGATCTACAAAGAAAACATATACAACAACAAGAAAACAACCAAATCAAAAATTGAGCAGAACTAAATAGACACTTCTCCAAAGAAAGATATGCAGATAGCAAACAGACACATGAAAACTGCTTATCATTTACCATAAGGGGAAGTTAAATCAATATCATAATGGGATACCACTCACTCCCATTAGAATGGTCCATATTTAAAAAAAAAATATTTTTTGGTGAAAGTGTGGAAAAAAGGATTGCTCATTTGTTGTTGGTAGAAATACAGAGAGGTCTAGACCTGAAAAGTAACATGAAGCTTCCTTAAAATAATAAAATGTGTCATATAAGATAGTAATTCCATTTACAAATATCTACCCCCAAAATTAAAAAAACACTATATCACAAAATATGTACTCCTATCATTGCAGCACTATTTATTATAGTCTAGTTATGAAAACAACCTAAGTTCCCAAGGTGAGTAAATTAAAAAGATGTATATAAACACAATGAAATACTACTCAATAATAAGAGAGAACAGAGATGAACTCTTGCCACTTGTAATAATATGAATGGAGATGGAGGGGATTATGCTAAGTGAAATAGATTAGAAAGAGAAAGATAAGTGTTCAATGATTTCTCCCACATATGGGATATAAAGAAAAAAACAAAGAAGAAGCAGGGTAAGAATGAGACCAGAGGAGAGGATCAAAATGGTCTATGGTAGAAGACTATTGGTGTTTTGATGGTAGGTGTGTACGGTGATATACACCTGAGAAGCTGTATACCTATTTCCCTAAATCTTATATAGAGTGTTGTAAATCAACATTACTTAAAACAAAAAATAGATTCTCAGTTCTGTGTTCAAATTACAAAAAAATCAAAAATTTGTTCCAGTACTACTACAAATTCCTCAGATGTTTGAGTTCTCATGGAGCAGTCACTAACAGTTTCTACTTCCTTTTGCACACTGTACAATCCTTATCACATTATCACACATTGACTTCTACCCCTACCATCTTCCTAAGCAGCAACAATGGCAAACAGTTTGAGATTAGCTTCTCAGTGGCCTATGAGTATTGGCTATGATACTTCAATTGTTAAGGTCATAAATCTGGTTCTCTTGGATTTTTCAAATCTGTGGCAAAGAACCATGAGGTCCCTGGCATATCAGTACACATCTCTCTCACTTCCATGGAGAGATAAGATCTCAGTTCCCTTTGGAAAACTGCCCTTCAGTTTCTGCCTATACCCTCTCTCTCTCCATGTATTTCAAATTCAAGTGCTTAAATTTAGTAAAAGGACTGGTGCTGAAGCAAAAGTCAAACTCTCCCTTCCTACCTTAAAATTTTTAAACTTTTCTTCACCTAGGATAACCCTAGATGCAAGTTTCTTTAAATAGTTCTACCTTTCATTATTTTATCTGGTAATCAAACTTTCCCAGAAACTTAAGAGTACTAACTCTTAAGACTCTTGAGACCCAAGCCAGTCACATGCTGGATAGCTTTGTGGCAAAATATGAGACCTAAGGCACAATCTCTGCTAAGCACTGACCTAGCAAGGTGACTCTCAGCAATGGATCAAAGTTGTCTTTTGGCGTTTTGATATAGGATCTTGCCATATTTATTTCCTTATCTTGTCATAATATACTTAATTCTCATTGCTTTTTAAAGTATCTCATCCATTGACTACACAAGGCATCAGTGATTTATCACCAAAAATAACAGATTGCATTTTGCCCAGATAATTATATTTAATTATATTTTATTACTTTCTCAATGTTTTTATTACTTTTTCAATGTTTTCATTATTGAGTGTATTTTTCTTGTATTTGGACTCATAGTCCTAGTGATATTGTTTAACTTTGTATCTGTACATCTCACTCTCCTTACCCAACTTTTGAAGTAGCTAATACAAAAAAGCACCAAAGTGGACATAACTAACTTCGATGTAGCTTCATCAATGTGCCTTTGAATGCTTTAGGTAAAAGTTCAGCAAGCAAGGAAAATTTAGGTTCAGACTAAAAGGACAAGTAGGCCTTAATTATCTTATATTATAACCTACATAGCATGGATCAAATCATGATGGGAAGCACAAAACTCTATCTCATCTCCATGGCATAAAGGATAAATGGAGAAGCTAGCGGAACTGCTATATATTAGGTGAACTATTAAAAAAAAAAACACTTAAGCATAATCTGGGCAGCCAGACACTACAGAACACAGCGGAGCAACTCCTATCCCAAGTATATTAAATTCTTGAAGAAACAAACTAAAGACTGTTTCACCTAAATTCATATTATTATTTTTAGAGAAACTGGCAGATAAGGAGCAAAAATTAGGGACCAACTAACATTCCCTTTCCTTCAATATTCTAAAGTCTAAAGTAAGCTAGAAACAGCTTCCTAGAATTCTCATTCTCTACTTAACAATATTCTCATTAAATGTAATGCCACCTAGATTTTCAATGTCAGTAATGATCAGAAGTCACCTGGGACACTTGGCAAGCAAGAATCATGCAGCAAGTCATTGGTGGCTTAAAAACGTCATATTTTACTGTAATTAGAAATGGAGCTACTATGAAAAAACTAGAGCACTAACCAGAACTATATCAGATAGTTGATGGGGCTAATGACAAAACCCAAGTTTTAACTCAGCAAAGATTAAGTGAGCCTTTAGTAGGACTTATGCTTCAAAGTCTTCCCAGAGAGTACCATAAAGATCTGTGGGAATGAAGATTAGAAATTTTCATTGAAGTCACAAAATATTCAGATTCCACTTCTTCAGGAATGCATAGAGAAAAAAGCAACCTGAGACAGATTACTTAAATGGTTTATTGAGAAAATTAATCATCTGCTTTGTTTTTAATTGTCTTTGCATCTTAATCCTCCCTTATGTTGCACAACAATCAATTGTTAAAATAACAGAACAAGACACACACTTTATAAGTATCCTGCATGTGTATTTAATAAATAGCTGTTGATAGGAAAAATGAAAGAAAGGAAGAGGAAAGAGAAACAGGAAAGGAAGATGAGGAGAGGAAGAGAGTAAAGAAAGAACAAATGGTAAGCCAAATATTTTTTGTTTAAAAAATTTTGTGTTTAAAAAATTACCAATTTTATTGCTAAAAGAGAAAAATATTATCAACATGTTATCTTTACTGTGAATTCACTTATACTTGAGATATTCAGACTAATGCTAGATGTTATTAATATCTAATGAATTATTTATATTAAGAAAGTAATAAATTATATTCAAACAGAATTGCTCTAGAAAGTTTGACTATGTGGTCGTAGACCTTGGACAACAGGAATGTCTAAGAATTTCATGAGGGTATAGCTTTAAAGTGGTTTTGCAAAGTACTTTCCCTAAAGAACTTTTATAAGGAGAAGTTTTGCCCATAATCCCAGAGTTCACTTCCCAGTCCAAACTATGACAAGAACCATAATGGGCTCATAGAAACAGCCTCCTTCAATATCATATTTTAACAAGGAAACCAATGTGCTCTGTCAAAGGATTGACTTTAGTAGAGGCAAACTATCTTTTAAATTTAAAGAAAAGTACAAATTCTCAAGTGTCTGGGGGAAAAAAATCTTTAAGAAAACATGTGAGTTTCCAATCAGAAAACAAAGGCAGCAGCAGCAAACATTCTGATCAGTTTGGTTTTCAAATTTCACTTATAAGTTCAGATCTGAAGTTTGTTAATAATCTGTTCTCCTCTCAATTTACAGGCAGATAATATCTAGAATCAAGGAGGTCCAAACCATGTAATGTTTTATAGGTTAAATTTACTGTCATGAAAAAATATATAAGCTTCAGGAAATGCGGGATTTTCAAAATATAGCTATGATTTCATACATAATTCTTCAGCAATTATTCTGGGGAAGCAATATGAGATTTAAGAGAGGGTGAAACCGGGGATTACACTTACCTTACAAAATGAACAATACAAAAAAAACACAGTTCCAATGTGGGACTTAAGGAGCTTAGAAGTCATCAGTCCACAGTAACAAGTAAAATATTGAATAAGTTGAAATATCAACACTCTTCTTAAATCCGTCAAAGAAGTGATGTTGAAACAGGGCGACCCGAGATGCAGGGGGAGAAAGAAGTGAAATGGTCAAGGTGAAACAGGTTTCCTGGAAGGCGGGAAATCAGGGTATCTAAAGGGTGTGCAAACAAAGAGAGGGATTCAGATTCCAATATGGAGATCGGATAGAGAAAGAGGTTCAGTGGAGGAGAGATGGGAATCGGCCATCTTGTAAAGATGTGAGCCATGTGAGCTTGGCCATGTGGCCACCGGGGGCCTGCAACCCCTGGCTGGCCCAGGCTGGCCCATGTGTGCTAAATGCAGTTAAGGAGTTTGCAGATTAGAACTCCGTGTTGGAGTTTGTTTTGCTGAGTTTAACTTGTGTCTACGAGAGGCCGTGCAAAAGACAGGCCTAAAAAGAAAGTGAACTTGGCTGGGTCTGGTACCATGAAGTTCCTGCTACCTGAAGGAGACAAGGAGAACACAGCGTGAAAGACAAGGAGGAGGAAGCCAAGGAACAGCCAAAGGAACATGTCTTCAAGCATCTGGAGATGAACTCTGACTGGATATTGGTGAGAGGATCCGGACTGAGAGACTGAGGATATTTGGGCAATCTAGGTAAAGGACTTTGGACAATGCTGAGAAAGGTTTTGGACAATGTTAAAGTATTTTGAGTCTTACATGTTTCTTTTGTAGTTATTACAGGAGACAATGGGGGGGGGGAGCATACCCTATCAATGTTACTTAGGCAAACCTGTGTCCTGAAAGTTAGAAAAACT
Source organism: Uropsilus gracilis (assembly GCA_004024945.1). Taxonomy (NCBI): domain Eukaryota; kingdom Metazoa; phylum Chordata; class Mammalia; order Eulipotyphla; family Talpidae; genus Uropsilus; species Uropsilus gracilis. Next base: position 7,748 of record PVHY01000505.1, on the reverse strand, counting down.
TGGAGAATATAGTGTTTCAAATTTATCACAGTAGAAATTCATGAGTAGAAAGTACCATGGGAACTAGTACCAGAAAAACCTGAAATGAGGCTGATGAATTGCTGGAGGCTCAGTGTGGACAGTCTGAGTTAAACACTCCAGGGGGATGCAGTTAAAAAGATAACCCACAATCGTGTGAGTTTTACCTCCAGAAGCTCTACCAGGGTTTCACAGAGAATACCTGAGAAAAATTCCTTTATGCTTCTGGCAGGAATAGAGGAATAGAAACTATTTAGAAATATACTAGAGTATAGCAAATCCATGTATAATATTATTTTATTCAGAGTCATTCTATTATAACACTGCTAAGAAAAAACAATCCCAGTCAACATTGAACTGAATGATGCTATTTAAGCTGCTGCTTTTATTATACATTATTTCACTCAAAGTCACAGTTTCTAAGACACAGTTTCTAAGAATCTATTGAAGGCCTTTTCTGAGGACTTAGTGAATTCTGTTCTTCTGAACAAGGCTTATCTTAGAAAGAAGGAACTCCACCAAAGAGGAGGAGGAGGAGGAGGAAAAAGGAAAAAAATTTTACAGCTTAATTTACTCGAATTTTATCAAAACCCAATTTACCTGAGAGGAGGGAAATATCCAACTCCAACCAGCTCTAGCCTTACTTATGAGACAATGAATATACCAAACTCCAGCTGCCTCTCATCATCCAATACTATTTAAGAGTAGAGGAGAAAACTGAGCACTGATAAAGTTCAGTGTCTGGAAAAAAAAAAAAAAACCTCACCAGAAGACTGATATATAAAGAGTAATTAAGAGTAGTACTAAAGAGTAGTTTTCCTCTATCACATCTTGTCGCAACATTATTAAAGATATATGTTATCAGAAATGCACATATATCTATGTATCTATGTAAAAGTTCCTTTTACACAATACAATACATAACCTTTCAAGAAAAAATTACAAAGCATTCTAAACTGTTTAAAAAAAAAGCTTGAAGACACTTCATTAGAACTAGAATCAAATATGGCAGGAAATTATTTGGAATTATCAGACAAGGAATATCCCTATAAAAGTTACAGACTTTAAGAGTCATCGATCAAAAATGGACAGACATAGCAGGCAAAAAACAAGTAAGAACATAATTTAATTCAACAGTACCATCAATCAACTGAGTATAATTGACTACAAACCTATAAAATACTGCATCCAACAACAGAATATATACTCTCCTCAAGCTCACATAGAACAGTCACTAAAATATATCATATTTTGTGCCATTAAATACACTTTAACAAATTTAAAACTCATATAAAGTATGAGCTTGGAGAAGATCTAAAATCTTGAAAAGTACAGAAAATCTTGAATAAGGTAATAGTTTTTTAATATGATACCAAAGACATTATCTAAGAAAGAATCATTGATAATTTGGACTTAAATGTGGAAGATACTATCAAGTGAATAAGGAAAAAAACAACTGGGAGAAAATACTTGTAAAATATATTATATGATGTAAGACTATTATCCAAAATATATAAATTTGTAAAACTCAGCAATAAGAAAATAAACAACTTGATTTTAAAATGAGTAAAAGACCTTATTAGACATTTCATCAAATAATCATATGAAAAGATACTCCACATTATATGTCACCAGGGAAATGTAAATTTAAATAATTATGACTGTACACCTATTAGAAAGGTCAAAATCCAAAACACTGACACCACCAAAACACTGATAAAGATATAAAACTCATTAATTACTTATGAGAATGCAAATAGAACAGTTATTTTGAAAGACAGTTTGACATTGTCTTTATGAAACCAAACACATTCCTACCAAATGATCCAGCAATTGTGCCCCTTGGTATTTATCCAAAGAAACTGAAAACTTATACCCACACAAAAACTTACACAGGGATGTTTACAGCAGTTTTATTCATAATTGCCAGAACTTGGAAGCAACCAAAACATAATTAGTAGATGAATGGATAAACTGTGTGGTACATTCACACAGTAGAATATTAGTTAATGCTAAGTTAATTATCAAGACATCACAAGAAATGAAAGAAATCAATGTGAAAATTTTGCATGACCCCAGTTATATGAGATTCTGGAAAAGATATAACCTTAAGAGTAGTAGAAAAATCATTGGTGGCCAGAGGTTAAATAGAAGGGAAAGATAAATAAACTTATCACAGAGAATTTTTAGGGCAGTCAAACTATTCTGTATGACACTACAATGATAGATAGATAGATGTCATTTTACATGTGTTAAAATTGACATAGTGTACAACACCAAGAATGAACCCTAATGTCAACTATGGGCTTTGGGTAATAATGATGTATCAATAATGGTTCTTCAATTGAAAGAAATTTAACAGTATTTTAGAGGATGGGGCAGGGAAATTGTGCATGTGTAGGGGCAGGGTATATTGAAACCCTCTCAATTTTGCTGCTAAATTAAAACTGCTGTCAAATAAAATTTTATTCATTTAAAAATGAACAACAATGCAAAGACAAAATTAGAAAAGCAACTTCCTCCACAAAGACTGGAGTATTTAAAAAAAATTTTTTGAGTGTCAACCAGATAGAAAGCACTGGCCTAAGATACTATGAGGACAAAATAATTGAAACTTAAATGCTACCTAGTGGGGTGAGGATATAATCACAGAATTATAGCATGTAAGAAATTTATAATAAATGTATTTAGAACATACTGTGGAACACAGAGGGAAAAAATAGAGCAGGTACTCAAATTCCAGTTGAATTGAAACACAGTAAGCTTACTAGGACAAAACCTACAGAAAAATGAGGATAGTTGCCTGGCACAAAGTGTGTTTCTACAAAACAGTTAGTTCATCTGTAATTGGTAAATGGAGGAATCCTACCAGTGTAGTATGTAGAAGTTGTGTTGATTGATAGTCATTTTTCCAGACAATGAGAGTCAGAAATAGGGAAGGAAAAATCTAAGTTGCAGCCTATATCTGCAACTGTGCAGAATGGAGCCCTTTCAATTTCCTTTTATTTCAGATGACTGCCTGTATCCAGGATCCCTTCTCTAAAGAGGTGCACCCAGCCTTTAAATGCTCTTGTTCATTTAGTCTGAGCTCCTATTCTAGTTGCATCAGCTCTGTGTTAGCAACCCATCATTTTCATTCTATTTGGCTTGTGTATTTTTAATATCCCCTGAGGTAGCCCCCATCATTCTACCTTCAGACACCTTTACAGTTGGTTACAAAGTCGTGTGGGTTTTAAGTGGTCTGCCGTATTCTATTTTCCCATCAGACTTGTTATTTTTAGTACACCATTTTTCAGGACAGGAGGTATTCAAGGCAGAAAAATTTCATGTTCTATCAAAAATATCTACAGTTATAAATTACTCTCTTAAAAAGATGAACGGGTAGTTAATTTTGATGACACAGACTGTTACTAGGCTGTTCTCTACCCCCATGGATGTTGGAGAGAGATTTGAGAGTTAGTCATTAGTTCTGTTATGATTTAAATTAATACAGTATTCTCCTAACCCTTCTGCTTACTTCACCTGGTGTCTATTTTTCTTTTTCTAGAAAACAGCATGTCCATCTCAGGACCTTTGCAGAAATTCTCTTTCTTGTCATTTGAGTCTCAGTTTAAATGTCACCATCTTAGAGAAATCTCTCCTGTTCACCTAACCAAAGACTATACCGTTCACATTTGGGTTCTTTCACACACTTCTCCCTTCATTGTCTTTCTAAAACTTGAGTTTCTTGATTTTGATTTGTGACTTATCAGGTTCATGAAAGCCTGTACCACATCTGTCTTTTTAACTAGAGGAATGCAACTACGGGACTCAAAGTCTCAGGAGTGTGCACAGTGGAAAGGGCCAACGACCTACTGTCCAGTCTATTTAACCATGTTTCTAGCCTCATTTCATACATTTCTAATAGCTGTTCATCGTACCCTAGCAATTACTGAAAATTTATAATAAAGTTCCTATTTGATCTCTTCCTACTCCTCCTAGTTCATTTATAAATCCCCAGTGTTTGAAAGACATTGACATCTAGGAGGCATTAGAAAACATTTCTTGATTTTATAACATAATAAAAGACAAATACTAATTAACAAGTGTTTTCTGGCCATTTAACCCTTCAGTAGTTGAATCTAGTCAGTTTATTTTGTTTTCTCCATGCTTTTTTACTCAACATCTGATTAACTCCCAATACATGTAGCTGAACAGATCTACCACAGTTTCAAGTTATTTTCATTTTGTCTTCTTACACAGCAGCCTTCATTTGTTTTCCCTATAGCTTTTTGTTTGTTTTTTTTAAATAGCTTTAAAAGATGATGGTGTGAAAACAAGTAGAATTGAATCAATGGATGGTTAAGTGACTCAGATAATTTGAGTACAATAAGTTCTGGCAAAAACATTTTCTTTATAATAAATAATAAATAACAGATTGAAGGGCCTTAAAATCCAAATTCAAAATGGTTTGATGTTCTTAGAGTCATGACTCTCATTGGCATAAAATGAATAAAAGAAAATTTCAGACTCTGGGATTATTCTTTGAAACATAAAGTAAAATTAATTTCCCCCTTTTTCTTAATCCAAACAAATTTCAAAGAATGATTCTACTCTAGATCTGCAAAATCAGAACTGTGTTTTAGCTTGTATTCACATACAGATTATTTTTCCATACTAAAAAAATTAAGCCGTAAAAATTAAACCAGACAATAGGTAGATTGGTTAGTAAGAAACAATATTTTAAAATAGTTTTAATCTTTTAAATTAAAATTATGTGGGTTGTTGTCACATAGTTAAAATCATGATAAATATGAGCACTGGTTACAGTGGTACTTTTATTTATTCACCTAGAATCACTGAACAATTTGAGTTATGACTATTATAATTATGCTCTAATGCAGGTATATATTTCTATCTAGTTAGTATGCAAAAATTCAAGTAAATGGCACTTTGTTCAAACTTATTGGGGACTTTAAGTCCCACCAGCTCCACAGCTATATTATAGTCTCATTCTAGAGGGATCTCAAAGTAGTTACCCTATGCACTGATCACCTTACAATTAGGAAGACCCTTTGCTTCTCCAAGCAGTAATTTCAAATGCAAACAATATGTTCAAAACAAACAAAAAAATATTGGAAAATGCTAAGCTTAATGCAGCTGCAAATATCAAAGTCTAGGAAATTGAATATTCTTGCTACAATAACAAATGAATTCACTGTAAATGAAGCATATTCTACTAACTATGCCACTGGGGCTAGGTGGCTTTGCTGTCAAGAAATTTCCCATGGGATTACTAGGCACAAATTAGTCTAACACTAATGAATCTCATCTTATTTACCTCACTTCTAAAGTCATTATATAAATTGGTTCAATTTTGCATGGAGGATAAACACAGCAAGCAAGGGAATAAAAAAAGGGCAATGAGAGCCTGGCATTAACGCACATCAGCACCTATATAGAGAAGCTTTAGTCAGATCCACTGCAGAAATATAAGCTAGTAAATATTAACTGTTGTTGTTATTACCACATATTTGATTATAATAGGTAATATTATGCGGCTAATATGCATCAGGAATTGTTCTATTAATTGGTAAGTACTATACATAAACACATATACACTCATTACTTTGTTTCACTTCAGGGAAAACGAAGGCAGGACATAGAGAAGTTAAGTCACTTGTCAGGAATAATATAATCAGTTAACAGCAAACCCTAAATTTCCAGCCTTCAACGGCATCAGAATAAAGAAACATCAGCCTACCCCTTATAGGTTATATTATCTATTAAAATAATCCTGCTAAATTTAGTTCCCCCAAATTTTCCAAAATGCGACATTTTAATTTTCTTATGCTTTCTATAGTGTAGCCTTATCTTCTTATCAATAATGCAGCGAAGTTCATGGGTCAAACTTCAAGAAAGGTAAAAGTTGATCATATAGAGACCCTAAGTGAGGACCTCTAGCAAGGCCAAGAAGGTGTTAGATAACATCATAGGTCCCAAGAGAGCAAACCAAAGGAAATAAAGGTTGTCAAGATCGTAAGCCTATCACTATTAATTCATGGATTTAACAAATTTAACAAATAAAGTGTTCTTCATAGAATTCTCTCAATGCCTCTGTGTGGTTCTTTAATCAAAATTACCTTTAATAAGTACTTTAGACCTAATAAATACTCACCCATTACAGTTATCTCCTTATTAAAAATCAATTACTCTATTCAGAGAGGTTTTGTCACTTGGTCTGACCTAACTCATGCAGGGCCCTCAAAAGGGTAGTAAAGCAGCAAGTCCTGATAATCGCCTTGCTGCCTTCTGTATAGAAAAATAGGACTTAAATTGTTAAATGATGAAAGGAAATGCTCTTTTTTGTCCTAACTGAAGTATAACATAAAGTGTACAAATAAGAAATAAAGAGCTCAGTCTATCTTTACATAGATTTAACTCCCATTTTATGTCTACATATATAATCATGCTAAGTTTAGGACATCTCTGGAAGCACAGAGGGTTCTCTTGTGCCCTCTCCAGGTCAACACTCCCCACTAAGGATAGTCACTATTTTACCCCTTCTCCTCATAAATACATTTTTCCTCTCTTTAAACTTTTTTAAAAATAGAACCAAACATACAGATTATATTTCTTTTGTTCTGCCTTTTTTTACTCAATACTGCTTTTAAAGGTTTGTCCCTGTAGGTACTTAGATCAACAGTTGATTCTTTTTTATTATTATGCAGGTTTTTGTTTCTGTAGTTATGGTAAAGCGTTTTTAGTATGGAACAACTCTGACTAAAATGACATGAACATTCTCATACAAAATATCTGTTGGACAATATCTGTTGTCCAGGAGTGAAATTGTTGGACCATAGCATAGGTATATACTCGTCCTTAGTAGATGCTGCCAAACAGTTTTCCAAAGTAATTGCACCAATTTGATTCCCAGCAGTAGTGTATGAAAGATCCAATTTCTTCACATACTTGACTGGTTTATTGATTTTTAAATTAGCTGAAGGCAAGGAACTTTCTTAAACATGACTGTGACCTCCAAATTTCTAATCATTCCTCAAATCTAATTACAAAACTTTATTTTCCATAACTAAAGCAACAATAAATGTTTGTTCAGATAGTTAATCTAAATATCAGCAAAATGTAAAAGATTTTAAAATTTTCAGACCAAATATGAACATATCCTGGTAACAATAAGTAGTTCGTAGAAAAAAAATAATGAGGTATCTGTTGGCTGTGTATGCATCCACTTGCTTGTATTTTTTGAGCAGGCTGGCTGACAATGGCTTTCAGTAAAAATTAAGCAATTAGATGATTCTAATTTTTTCCCTTGCAAACAAATTTGTTGTTAGCCATCACAGTGGGTAATGAGAGCTTCTTCTGCATGAAGTACAGCTTTGGCTTTACTACATCTGTCTTCATTAGCTGTCACAAGGGCTAATATAAGAAAGTTACACTTTCAGCAATTTATTCTTGAACCAATTTGATTATGAAGTTTGTATATAAAGGGCACATTTGTCAAAAATATAGAATATACTTGGTTGGAAATAGAAGGTTTCAAGTGGAGATAAATACTCTCTGAAATTAACCTAGAAATATCTATGCCTTTGCACATTAAGAGTCAACAGAGGGTCCATTCTGCTCTAATTATTTTACAAAATAACTTACTTTCTCTTGGCATGTGTCATATACTAAAACACATATGCATAGCAATCCTATTCAGTTGCAACTACTTATTATTCTCATGAGAA
>PVHY01000504.1:0-225042 GCA_004024945.1 Uropsilus gracilis | reverse complement strand
CTCTCTCTCTCTCTCTCTCTCTCTCTCTCTCTCTCTCTTGTCTACTATCTTGTGTCTCAGGGATCTGCCCAATACAATACTGACTACAGAAATCCAATTTGTAAAATGAACACATTCCCCATTCATGTATGAGGAGGCTGCTGAATTATCATAAATACACTGAAGTAAACATCCAGGGCCCTGAGTCATATTTTTTATACATTTTATATGAGAGAGCCTCAAATAACATCCTTTTATTCCTTGTCACTTCCTTATAATGTTGATGAAAAAAACAAACTTGGCAGACAGAGAGGGAAAGGATTTGGTTTTGTTCTATGTTGCTTCACTTAAAGTTGCAGTTTCCAAGACCCTATGCAGGAAGTTAAGTACAGAATAACAATGTGAAAAAGTTCAATAACCAAAAAGCAGAGGTTAATTTCTTAGTACCAATATTTCTTGGATGAATTCAGATAGCTGAATTTTGATGTCCTGACATTTAGAGAGGGGGACTTTGTGAAACTGGGTTTATTGAGTGTTACCATCTCAACAGACAATTAAGAGGAAATGGCTTGACTTGACTTACCACAAACCGATCAATTGCTATCTTGAAACCCTCTCCCCATCTTTAATGGTGTCTTGGGCAGATGCCATGATCCAGCTTTGTTTTGGCTATTAAAACTCTAGATCTACTTAAATTTTCATTCTCAAATTCTGTTGTGGTTTTAGGAATGCCTCCACCCTGATACCATGCAAAGCTATGGCCCAGGTTGGTAAACAGGAGGGCTGGAATCTGGCTTTGACTCCTACCCTCCTCCTGCAGTCAGCTGGCAGGGAGGGCAAATGTCTCCTTACATGAATGGGTGGTGTCTGAGTTCTCCCAAGGGGCCAATAGGAGTGCCATACTGCACAGCTTCTACAATGGAGACCTGACCCCAGCTCTGGTTCAAGCTCTTTCACCCACTCCTTGGCGCCCATTGCCAGAAATCAGTTCCTTAGGGACAGTCCAGCAAGATGGCTCAAGATCAACTACCACTAACAGCAGCCACTCCATTCTTGAACTCCTGTCACCCTGCCAAGCTACATTTAAGCTGTTCTACTGGCTGCCACTCCGCCTTTCCTACCTTTCCAATGCAGGTAGGCATGGGGGAAAGGTAGGCAAGTTATCCTAAGTAGACATTTGTCAAGGAAATCCAGTGACAGTTCTGTCTCCTTGCAAAGACCCCAATCTCTAGGACTGAGTCTCCTAAAATTTTCTTTCTAATTTTTGTCTAAAGCTAAAAAGCCCTCTTCCTTTTCCTCCTTCCCCCGTGCTCAATGAAAATTAGAAAAAAATTAGGGCAAGGTTTTATTGACGACAGAGGGGTCAGTTTCCCTTCCTTTTGTAAGTTCTTTGAGGAGGGGTTCCAGCCTCAAATGGTCATAGCTGGCATCAGACTGGGAGGTTTTCAAAGCCTCTGTTCAACTGGTGAGCAAAGCAAAGTATAACTCAAATAGCACCAAAAATATAATCAATGATAGGATAAACTCTTGGAAATACATCTCTTGCATATGACAAGGTCCATTCTTGGTGGGATACAAAACAATAATCCCTTAAATTTATTAATTACATTGAACAAATCCTAGCATTCTTATTTGGTATCTGTCCTTTTGTCTTTATCAGATGATATATGTGCTTGTTTTGCATTTGTTTAAAATGGCATTTTTTTGTCAATGTTTTTAATATTTCTGGTTGGAATAGCAAATTCTACAAAGTTCCAGTATTAAAATGTGTGTTATTTAGAGATTAAATTACATTTTAGTTTAATTTTATTAAACTATATTTAGAGATTAAACTGAATTATGGCATACAAATCCACTGTAATACAATAAATTTTTAACTTGAATTTAAAGGAGTGATCCCAATTCACTTGAATTGTAAATTTTTTTTTAATTTTTTCAGGATAACTTGCAATTTTAATTTATTTTTTGACTGCACACATATATATACAAACACACACACACATATATTTTGCATAGTTTATCCCAATATTCTCCCATCACCTTATCACACATGCATCTTCTTTATCTCTTGTGACTGCCCCCGATTTCACTCTCCTTCCCCACCCTTAATGTATTTTTTAGCTTGTCAAGAAAAAGTAACTTTCCAAATATATTAAGGTAATGGCCTAATTAATAGCTTTTTAAGTTTTCAACATCTATTCTTAAATCATTTTACTTTGCCTTTCCAGCAGTCCTACCTAGCAAGACAGGTATTTTCAATCTCTTTTAAAGATACAAACACAAAAAATTCTGAGATATGATGAAGCTTAAAATTCTATCACAGCTACCCATAACTAGGTTTGCTGAAAATGAGGAATAAAATAGGACACTTTTTATCTCTATTCAAAAAAAAAAAGTGCTAAATGGGGCTGAATATTATCTAAACATTTAGAGGCTAAAGTAACTCAACTGAGATATTTATGTTAACTTCTAGAATTCAAAATAGGCCCTTTTATGTTCATTGTAACCTGCATCATAAAATATACTCGTGTTTCCTGGATTCCATAACATGGTATTTTTAGACAGACCCAAAAATTTTTTATCTTACCAAGCATTTCTGGGGGATATTATGAAATAGTTAATATCTAGACCACAGATAAATTTTTATAAATAACAACATACATTACCATACTATGCCTCACACTATTATTTCTACTTTTTAGGCAAACAACTTTTAATACACAACAAAGAGATATTTTTAATTCTGTGAAAAAAAATGTGGCAGTTACCAGAGGGGGAAGAGAAGGGGGAAGTGGGGAGGTAAGAGAAATGGGGGTCAACTGATGGTGTGAGATCAGTAGGATTTTGAAGGTGAGTAACTGAAAAATATATATTATCAAGGCATAAAACCATCCTGAAAGGATATCATTTTGTAAATAAATGGTACATTTATAAAATGTGATTGAGAAAAAGGAAAATAAACCTTAAAGAGCTTTTTGGTTTTGGGGGGGTTTTTTTGTTTTTTGTTTTTTTTTTTTTTTTTTAAGTACAGGTCACATAGCTAGTAAGTACTACATTTAGAGCTCAACCTCAGGCTTTCTCATTTCAAATGTTGTTCTTTTTGTTCACTATTCTAAGTTAACTAGTTTCCCCATGAAATTTAGCATCTAGACTCAGACAAGTTAATTCAATCATTTTACAACTTGCAAAGTTCTTACACATACTTTAATCTCATTTGATTTTTTCAACACCCCCCTAGAGAAGATCATCTAGATAATGTGTTTGTAAAGATGAAGAAATCCAAGCTTTAATGAGGATAACTTGTCAAAAGGTTAACTTTTCAAAGCTCTTCCAACTAGAAAATACCAGAGAACTGGAAGAGAGTCCTCTGACATCTAGACATTCACCCCTGGATCCAACAGGTTTCACTTTCTACAGTCAGTACAAGAACAAGAAGAGAGAAAGGAAGAACAAGTTAGATTACGTCTTGATCCCTACAAGTCCATGAATCCCTAACAGCACCAACCTTTCCTGCCACCAGCCCACTCAGGTACTGTGAGTGTTAGGACCTGGGGAAGAGGAGAGGAAAGAGCAGCAGCATCTGAGCTTCCGGGTACATCACAAGGCACCCAAGAAAAGGGCAGCCTCAAGAATGCTGGACCAGTGAGAAGATGCATCTCTGATGACATGAAGAACAACACAATGACTTGGCCAACAGCAAAATAAGAGAAACTCAACGAAATGTAAAGTATGGGCTAGTAGGTTGGAGGAAGGATACTAGGAGGGCTAGTAGGTTGGAGGAGGGATACTCAGATTCCTGCGAAGATCTTAAATGGATGCCTTCTGCATGGTGCGGGTGAACGCTGGCCATGTGGAAATTCTGGCACTTTGGCCAGGCATAGAAGGAAGCCACGGCCAGGCCACACACAATGTAGAGCAGAAGGGCAGGGCATGTCTGGACAAAAGATTGAAATTAAGATCAACATGCTGACCCATCCTCACCGCAGCAGCCTTGACCTCAGAGACAGCCCCAGAGCCAATGCAGGTCCAGATTTTAGATAGATCGTTCCTTTTGCAAAGCTAAAACGGAACATTTGAATCAACACAATAGATTCATTATGTGAAACTTCACAGCTTAAGTAGTAGCCATGGGAAGGAAGTCAAAACTCCAGCTCGTGGACAGGATACAGCCCACAATCTCGAAGGAGAGGAAAAAGTTGCCCAACGAGAAACGTCTGTAACAGTCTCTTTTGTAGTTATCCAAAGAGACTAGTTAACTATGATAAAATAGCACTTTATATTTAAAAAGCATATCCAAAAATGAGGGGGGAGAAAGAGCTAATTCCTATATGTTAGCCCCCCCCCCCAATATATGGTTTTGTCAGGTTAGTTGGAACATAATTTTTTAATTCAATAATCACAAGACACTGTGAGGCAGCTATTATTATACCCTTTTCCCACACTAGGATACTAAAATCATAAAGGTGAAGTTGGGGGACACTAAAAATCACCTAAATCTCACTTGAATACTGGTTTCCAGTGAATATTAAAAGGAAGGAAATGAGCCTGTCATATGAAAAGCTAAATGTCATCCCAAAGACAGCACTTAAAGGACTGGAGCCTTCTGAAAGAAGGAAACTAATCCCCTATCTTCTACTACTCAAAAAAAAAGAAAAAAGAAAAAAGAAAAAAAAAGTCAAAATGAATTAAAGACTTAAATGAAAGGCTAGAAATCATAATACTTCTAGGATAAAAGCTCCTTGACACAGGTAAATCTTGGCAATTACTTTTTGGATATAATACACATGTACACCTCATAGATAAACAACCCAAAAAAGGTGGAGTCACATCCATTTTAAAAGCTCTGCACAGCAAAAGAAGGCAAAAAATGAAAAGGTAACCTACAGAATGGGAAAGCTGTAAACCATGTATCTAACAAGGGTTTATTATCTAAAATACATAATGAATCCTTTACTTCTGTAGCAAAAACAATACAAAACAAAAAACAACTAACAGTCCAATTTTAAAATGGGGAAAGGACCTGCACAGCCATATTTCAGAGAAGACATACAAATGACCAGCAGGTACATGAGAAGGTACTCAACATTACTCATCAGGGAAACGCAAATCGAAACCACATGAGATAAATCATCTCATGTCTATCAGAATGACTATTACCAAAAGGACAAAAGTATCAACAAGACAAACAATACAAGCACTGGCAAGGATGTAAAGAAAAGGGAAATCTTGGCCACTGATCAGAAAAGAGAATGGAAGTTTCTCAAAGAATCAATCTAAGTACCCAGATAGATACCGATAAGTGAATCAGGAAGATGTGGTATACATATGAGCACAATGAAATACTACTCAGCTATCAGATGAGATTAGCTCTTACCATGCGTGACAACATGGAATGAACTGGAGGAAATAATGTAAAGTAAGTCAGACAGAGAATGATAAACACAGGTAGTATTCCTTATTTGTGGAATATTGAGAAACAAAAGGTCAGAAAAAGCAAAAGAAGAAAACTGACTATAGAACGGAGGCCACCAGAGAGGCAAGGGGATGAGTGAGAACAAAATGAGGAGGGAATACAATGGACTACAGTTGTGGACTATGGGTATCTTGGGGTCATGTGCTAACAACTCTTGAGGAGCAAAAGCCTATACCTCTAATATAAGAGACCATGACATAAGCACACTAAATAAAAACAGAACATATGATCAAGTAACTAAGCCCAGTTCTGAGTAGAGCCAAAGGAAATGGAAACACTGTCAAAAAGATATCTGCACTCCCGTGTTTACAGTAACATTATTTACAACAGGCAAGAAGCAGAAGCAGTCTGTGTGTCCCTCAATGGATGAATAGGTAAAGAAATTTTGGCATATAACTACAATGGACTATTATTTGAAGATAACAAAAAAGGAGGAAATCCTGTCATTTGTGACAACATGGATGGACCTAGAGGGCATTATGTTGAGATAAGTCAGAAAAAAGACAAATAATATATGATCTCATATGTGGATTCTTAAAGTTAAAAGAAATCTCACAGCAAAAGAAATCAGATTTATGGTTACTAGTTGCAGGGCACTGGATGAAGTTCATCAAAAGGAACAGGCATCCTTCCAGTTATAAGATAATAAGCACTGTAAATGTATGCAATGTAAAACATGAAGGCTACAGTACATACTGCTAAGTGTGATGTTAGAATGGCACTAAGAATAAATCCTAAGAACTCTCAACACAATGAAAAACTCCTTCTATCTACCTGTTGTATCCACAGGCGATGGTGGATTTTAGAATGGGATCAGTTTACAAAATATGTAAGTCATTACACAGAATACCTACAGCTTTGGCAGTGTTTTAAGTGGATTAAATCTCACTAAACTGGAAAAAAATAAAATGAAAAAGATAATGGTTCAGCACATGTGAAGATAGTGCACTGGTTCAATATCACAGCCTAAAAGATCAAAGCTGTGTGTTAAAAATGGTGGATTTTTGATCAAGTGGCATTTGATCCATTAGTGTATCAAGTGGCATTTGATCCATTATGTTTACAACAGGTAACCAAAAAGTTTGCCAAATTAAAACACATAAGCACTGAAGACAAAGCCACTTTGATCTCTGGCCCTCTCTATTTCATAAAACATGATGAGAAGAATAAGGAAATTAAGCATAAATTACAAATGCTTAAACAGATAATTGAAAAGCATGATCTGAGCTTCATTTGCTTACCAACTATACAAATCCAAAGAAAGCTTTCTTCTTTTCCAGTAAGCCTACAAGCCCACAGCCCAGGGGTGCTTACCACTAGGGAGGTTTGGCACTATGGTCAGTGAGTGTCATCCAGTATAGTCACAAGACAGCAATCTCATAATGTGGCAACCCATGAAAAGATTGAGGTTTGGGTTCCTGAACCACTGTCAGAAAATGTGTCACTTGTGTTGGTGAAGAATGGGCAAGGAGGAAAAAGGAGGTGCCTGTTCCCAGAATATCACTACTTTTGCACACTCTCAAATAGGCATCTGCTTGTGTGGGAACTGTGATCCCCCTCCCCGCCCCATTCCCCTCTGGTATTGTTTAAAAATGACAGAAGAAACAAAAGAGCCCCCAAGTTATTTTCCCAAGCCAAATGTTACCAAAAGATTGGCAGGCCTGGGGTAAAATTAAAAGTGATGGAAGGAGCCCCGAGGCACACCAAGATCTGCTCCCTGGAGGATCTACAAGCTGGACTACTGGCAAAGGGCCATTTCCATTGCTGGTCCTTGGGTGCTGTGTCTGAAAATATGTAGAACTCAGAAATTAATTAACTAATTAAATTAATTTTATGTGTTTTTCACGGTATTATTTTCAATAGTTAACAACACTGGGATGCAGATTTGCACCTCTCAAGGTACATTACCACACCTCACCCACCACCAAGGTGAACATGCTGTTGTTAAATACAGCCTGTAGACTACTCATTGGCTGACATTCTGGTGGCTCAATGCAGATGGGAGGTGGGCAGAAAGGTGGTCCCTTTCTCCACTTTCAATGACTGACATTTTCCATCATCCTCCTGCATGTTGAGCTGCCCCCAACCCCAACTTCATCATCCTATTTATGAAAATCAGCAGCTCACTGACAGCAGGGGAAGAAGCTCCAGGTGTTGGGGGAAGAAAATTCTTCATAATTAGCATTTTCCCCCTTGAAATATCTTATTCCCAAAATACTATAACTCGAGTATCCTTAATTTTCTGCAGATTTTCACTTTGCGGTGGGAACAAGATACTGGTTCAGGGAAAAGACAGGCAAGAGAGTCAGCTCCATGCCAGGACTTCCTTAAAAACACAAGCACAGGAGACACAGATGTGCGGATAAGCATAACTCTCAGGTCAACCAACCAGGTCCATGCACAGGAAAGCACAATATGTGCCTGCAAAGACTGCAGAGACACAGTAAGAATGAATTCTAATGAGGTGTTGTAGGCAGAGACTTGCTTCAAGTCAGATTCATCCTAGGCTTCAAAATCAGGTTTTAGACGCAATTTCTAGTTTAGTTTTTAGACATACAAAAGAATCTCTGGATTTGAAAGTTCTGAAAATTCTTGAGGGGCATTCATTTTGGCAGAGCTACAGACTTTAAACATTACTTTTTTTAGTATTGCACTAGTTTGATGTATAAGTATAGGATACAATACTTGGTACCAGTATCAGATTATTACTGCTGTACTCTTGGGGCATGTTTGGTCCTTTAAAAAAATTTTAAAAACAAAATTTTCAGCCATTTTTAAAAAAACTACCCCCCAAAAATATGCCACTGACACTCCATATTCTACACCTAGAAGGCCAGGGCTAGGTTGGATTAAGTTCTGGAAAGGGAGCAATGGAAATTCAGAGAAATACACGACTTGGTAAGCAAACCACTGGGTACACTGGGAGGAGATGCCATCTGGTTAGCCGCTTCCTACTGAAGACCTGAGTGACTCGCCAGGAAACGGAAGAGCCACTTGTTCAGACTGTCCTTAAGAACAATCTAAGTTTTTTCCCACCGCTTGATATATCTTCTCCCTGTTTTGTTTTGTTTTTTTTCCCATTATATATAGGTAAGTTTCTTTTCTCAGCTGGCTCAAAAGCATCAGCTTATTTTCCTTGCTGTGGGGGGAATACTGTCCTTTGAACATGTGTGCACACTAAAGTGCAGGATATGTCTGTTTTCCACTCCCACCTAACACACTACCACAAACTTAGTGGTCTATATGAGAGTCTTTATTGGACACATCCTCCATGTCAGAAGTCCAGCACACTAGGGCTACAGTATCTGCTCAGCACAGACAAGACCAAAATCTAGGTATTTACAAGACTGAGTTCAAAGCTAAAGGCTCTTGGTGGTGAGGAGAGGATCCCACTTCCAAGTTTATTCTCACCACTAGGTGAATCCAGGTCCTTATGGATGTAGGACTGATGACACCATTTCCTTGCTGGCTGTCATCTTCTAGAGGCTTCCCCACATTTGTTGCCACAGGGCCCCTATTCAAGCCAGCCAAGGTGTATGTGACCTTCTTACCTAGTAAATCAAAACAAAACTGCTTTTATTTTAAAGGCTGATAGAATTTGGTCAAGCTCACCTGTTCAATCCTCCTAATTCAAGGTCAACTCTACATAGATGCAGGGGTTACTTAGCTCATTGAGGGTCTCAAAGTTACACAGAAGTCTGCCTTTCATACAATGCTAAGGCCATGTAAATATTACCCCCAACACTGCCTAATCACAAAAGTAATTCTGTCTGAACCATCCATGAAGTGACATGAACACAATCTAGAAAGACCTTTCTCGAAAACAAGCACATTCTATTGTTTAAAACTAGGAAAGAGTGTCATGCCACTTTAATCACTGTCAATAGGAATGGAAAACATTAAAATAAATAAAAGAATGTAATCTGGGGAGAAATCTGAAGGAGATAGTCATAACTGGACCTAGAGAAGAAATTTTCAATCACCATATACCAACGTGGGTATATTCCAAGAATTCCAATTTAAAATTTTTACCTTAAGTTAGAAATTCAAGTAAGAAAATAACTCCCAAAACACAAATACCAGGAATTAGGACACCTAGTTGGAAATGGCTACTTTGGTTCTATATTTTTCAAATTAAAGCAATTATATGCTATAAATATTTTGTACAGGCTGGACACAGTGGTGTGTGCCTGTAAGCAACAGCTTATGGAGTCACGGTGGGGTCTGGGGATCACGGTTCAAGTCCCACTTGGGGCAACACAGCGAGACCTTTCAAAAAAATAGCTGGGCATGGTGCAGGCATGCCTGTAATCTGAGCTAACTGGGAAGGTGAGACTGGGGATTGCTTGAGTCCATGGTACCACCGGCAATGTGAGCCTGCGGTTCCAAGGGTAAAAATAGTGAGACCT
The DNA here is from genome assembly GCA_004024945.1 of Uropsilus gracilis. NCBI lineage: Eukaryota > Metazoa > Chordata > Mammalia > Eulipotyphla > Talpidae > Uropsilus > Uropsilus gracilis. Next base: position 215,181 of record PVHY01000504.1, on the reverse strand, counting down.
GGGGGGAGAGGAAAAGAGAGAGGGAGGGGAAGGGAGGGAGGGAGGGAGGGAGGGAGGGAGAGAGAGAGAGAGAGAGAGAGAGAGAGAGAGAGATTTTGTGCATGCTTGGGTATTTTTTAAGATCGTGCACTACACTAAACTTTTGTAATTTACACTGCATGTGTAATCATATGACCAATCATCTAAAGTGACAAATTAGTCTTATTTTCTAATGTGTAAATTTAAAAACTTATATTAATAGTTTTCCTCTTGGGCTCTTGGGGGGGGGGGTATTTCACTTGTGGTAATAAATTTAACACAATTTATCTTTTTAAGTGCATAGTTTACTAGCATTAACAACATTCACATGGCTGCAAACATCACCACTAGTCAGTCACCGAACTGACCTATTTAACACTAATTCTCTACTCTTCCACCCCAACCCCTGACTCACCTACTCTTACATATTTCCAGGAGTTTGGCGACTTTTGCTATACTCTAAGTAGAATCACACAAGAGCTGCTCTTTGTGTCTGGTTTATGACACACAGCATATCATCAACCTGCAACTGTATTGCAATGTTGTTGCAAAAAGCCTTCCTTTTCAAGGTTTTGGAATGTCCTGTTGTATGTAAATACCACATTTTCAGACATCTGGGTTGCTGGGTTGCTTCTGTGTGTGGACTTTTAAAACTCTTCCCATCATTTTTTTAAAAAATATGTATTTTTGAGATGTAAAGTTTTACTTTGGTTTTAGGAAAATATACCTATCTTTTTAGGAACGCTGGAATTTCAGCAGATGATTGTAGGAACAAGGGAAGAGAGGATTACTATCCCTTTGAAATTGTAGGGCTTTCCGAATAAGACAATAAAAACAATCATGTTCACCTTTAAGATAACCCACATTTTCTTTTCCTGAACATGGCCACGCTACCCTCCTTTTCTCAGTGGTCTTTAAAAACTTAACTCCTCCCATTACTTACTTGGAAGAAAAGTAGACAGAAAGCTCAGCTGAATTAGGGGATGTACTGACTTACAGATTTCTTTTTTAAAGCAAAGCAATCTTATTACTTTCAACCTATGGGAAGCTAACAAATTGTCAATGGAGCCTTAGGCTCATATTTTAATGAACACAAGAGAATCATACATAATTACCCTATCAATGGAAAAAGAGATGTCTGAAGACACTTGAAAATAGTTTAGACTCTAGGATTATTAAACACCATCACCACTTCACAGAAACATTCAGTATTAATCCGAAGCACTGATAAAGTTTTACTTAGCAAAGATAAGGCCAATATTTGAAATTAGATTTCCTGATGTTTTTACCAACTTACAATGGAAATTCTTTACTGTAAACAATTTTTAAAAATAAAACTGAAAACATCTGAAACATGAACAAATGCAGATTTACCACTGACTAGTCTATTTTAACTGTCTAGGTCTATATATAAACACGAAATTAATTTATTGGCAACTACCAAAATTAGCAAGAGAAAAGAAAAAGGGAGAGTCAATTCCCATCACACACTATCAGCTTAGGGGAAAGAGAAGAGCAAAAATATGACCGCATTTTTGTGAGGAGACTAAGTGATCAGAGACAAAGGCAAATGAGAAAACAATGAAATATCAAAAAGCCCAATAAAATCCCTCAAATTTGATAATGTTTCATGTTGGAAGGTTGTCTATTATTCAGTTTCAATACTTAACTTCAAAAGTAAAGGAAGAAATGTCTGTAGTTTTGGATCATGGAATGATAGCATATAAACAAACCCATCCTTTCTTTCATTTGTTTTCCCTGAACCTTTTCAAATTGACAAGTACTAGAATTCATCAACATCATTACTCCCCACCTGGATTTGGCATCCTTAAAGGCTCTTTAAAAAAAAAAAAATCCATTCTTTTTCTATCTTATGAATATTCTGCAGTTACAAACAAACCAGAAAATAAAAATAAGCACCACAAAAGCTCTTAGAAAGAGTACTCCCAGCCAGTGGATAGAGGCCATTTTACATCTTAAGAAGGCATGTCAGTGCTGAAAGGTGGAGCAGACAGAAATTGCAAATGCTTAAAATCCTTTTGTCCCCAAACTGGCACTGTATTGGGAGCTGCGAGGAGAATAACAGGCTCACTGGAAACCCTCTTCATTCTTAGGGGTATTATCACTTTGATGTCATATAAGAGAAGATCAGGAAAGGGAGAAAGGACTCTCCACAGTGAGATGAAAGTGATGAAAGAATTATCAAGGGGAAAAAGCTAGAAGAAGAGCAGGCTGATTGTACATAATTATTATATATCCCCTAATTTTTGAGCTTTTATTAAAAGGAGAAAAACATTCTCAGAAATGATTATTCTAAATGAGGTATGTATCAAATACATTTTAATTAACCAAAGAGCAGTTATGAGCCCCGACTGCATGCTGCCAAGAATAACCTCTGCAAGATATGCTCCCCCACCTCCCACCTTTCACAGTGCTTACATGGGGGGAGGGGGGGCATGGCATCAATCCCATGCACCTCTTCCTCTCCTTCTGGAGGGACAAGTCTTGTTTAAAGTACAAAGGCCTCAATACCTTGTTCTACTAAACAAAAACCTTGCCAATAAGCATAGTTCCCACCTCCATCACTCTCCATCATTACAATCCAAACTCCCTTGCAATCTCCACTCTTCCCTATACACACACCAGGCACCATGTTTGGTTTTGCTTCCTATTCTTTGGGCTTCTTTTATCCTTCATCTTCCAACCTCCCTCTCCCTTTGGGCTTCTAAGTCCTGGGAAAACCCTACTTATCTTTCAGAATGTCCCTTTAATTATCACCTCCCCATGAAACCCTTTGCAAATCTGGGTATTATTCATAACTCCTCAAGGTTCCAGCTCTAAGGGTGCTCACAGGTCCATCAGACATGCCACAAGTATCTTGTGATTCTGTTCATCATAAATCTGGAACCCATCAGCAGAAGTGAGTTCTACTGGGTAGACTTCTACCATATCATGGGATACAATGCATTATGCTCAGCAAATGCTGGCTGAATAGATTTAAAAATAATCCCCCCTTCCAACAAATTCTGTAATTCCTTTTTTCTCTGTGCTGGCAGAGTCTTGTCATCTGATTTATGCTCCTCCTGAAACCCCAACTATACACAGATCTCATCTCCAGTACTTCTGTCCCATGACCAAAGCAGTGTGTGGTTCTCTGATGAGGTAAGAAAGATACTAGAGGTTAGGTTGCTCGGTTTTGCTTTTTTAAAATAACTCATGAGGTGAGTGATGGACAGTCAGATTTGGAAACCACCAGATTCTCCATATTTCTATTTTTACTACTTCCAGCAGCCTAGCCCAAAAGTCATTGCTCATAGATAGCCTCTACCCATCTCATGATGAGTATATCTTGTACAATGAGTCCACTTTCCCAAGTTCCCCTGTTACTTATGATTAAGCAAAGAGAGGTGTCAATTCTTCCTGGAATGCATGTATTAGTTCAAATATTTACTTTGTCTTCTAAAAGCTGTGATACTAGCTTCATATAAAGGATTGCCTACTGACAACTTGATCTTGAACTCTTCACTCAGATAAGATTCTGAAAGCAGAAAGCAATTATGTGCCATTCCAATTCAGGACAATGTGGATGGTAACAGAGTTTTTAGCTCCTAAGTGAGTGTTCACAACCATATGCAGCCCCTGAGTGTGGAGGTTACATGCTAAATTTAGATTAAGCCTCATCTATTTAGCATAATTTTGGATTTCTAGGTTCCAGTTGCCAAACCACAAGAAATGAGCGATTCTGAAAAGGAGATTTGTTTAGCAAATACGCTATACTTTCCCCAAAATCAATTTTTGATAAATCTGGTTGCAATTGAGAATATGCTTGTCTTTGACTCAGACAAATTCATATATTTGGTAGTTTCAATAGTCCTTACTGAACAATCATTTGGGGTTATTTTTTTTTTTTGCCCTCCCCTCATCTTACCCCCCCCCGGAGAAAGGGTGACAGCTGATTGTGTTCTATCGAACTGCTGTTACGGTTTTTCAAGTACCCAAGCCTTTGGGTGTGACATGCTTCTGCACCTGGAATCTCAATTAGTTCCAAGCAATATAAATAGGAAAAGCAGTCATTAGTAATGGATATGCAATAAAATGGCAGAGGGGCAGTTCTCAAGAGTGAAAATAACAACTCTGACAATGAAACGAAGGAGTCACACACAGGACAGGATCTCATTGGGCTGGTGCAGAGGAAAGCAAGGTCTGTAAACTCCAGACATATCTAACACGCAGCACTGGTTCAGAAGCCTGAGTGCAACATCCGGCTTTTGTTCATGTCTACAAGCATCTTTTAGAAAAAAAAGAAGCCCCAGCACATACAGAGGAAGCTGCTGCAGTGCTGGCTTCTAATTAGATCGCTAACATCACTGGAGGAAAAGGAAAATGGATCTGTCTACTGTTTCTTTAAAATCTGCTACTGCTTTATCAGAAACCTATAAACAAACATCCTAACTACTGCACTGTACTTGAGTTCAAAAGTTCAGCAGTATCTGGAGAAATGGTAGTACCATCCCCGAAAGGAGGGTCCAGGGGTTGTGAGAGACCAAGAGCTGGGGGAGGGAGGTTGGTTCTTGCCCCGCCCACTCAAACCATCTGCTTTGCAAGCAGACTGACCTTCAGGCCCAGCGTCCTGACTCAAACTGCACCTGCCCAGGATTAAGCTTCCTGCCAGTGAATGATTGTTCCTCTCCTGGTCTATGCATGGCTGTCAGGTGATCACTGAAAGACAGAGTAACAGTTAGCCCCTTGCAGAAGGGCTGAGCTGGACAGGGACTGGGTGATTCATCTCTTTCAAAAACCTGTTCCTGAAAGGCTGGTGCATGTTTTTATCACTTCTTGTTTCAGCTCACAGATAATTAAGGCCTGTCAGAGACAGTGCTCTCACCTGGAAAACAGACTTAGCTCCATGACTCATTAGAAATCTAAGAGTGAATGGGAGTCATTGTCTTTCTCTTTTCCCTCTGACCTCAAAGGTCACTAAATCTATGGTGTCTGACTGCTGGAAAGAGCGAAAACTTTTGAAAAGGAAAGGGTCATCCCCCTGTAACTCAAGAAGCAATGGCATGGCATAAGTCAATTACACCTGCTCGCCAGGCATTTTGCAAATTCAAATAAAGTCCACAACCTGCTGAAAATAACCTTGGTCTGTCACTCGACCAGAGATGGGGTAAACCTTAGATACACTTTTCACTGTAAGACAGCAGAATTTACATAACATTTGGACCTGTTATTAGGAATGGCTACCCAGCCTCACTAGCAGGGGAGTGCATTATGAAATGGTTATTCACAAGCAAAGTTAAACATTCCAAGAAAGAATGCTGTAGGCCAAATTTCTACTCGTAATCATGGCTTTCCCTCAAAAGGACATCTCTCTACTTAGAAAAAACAGATAGACTTATAGAAAACACTTCCCAATGGTTCATCAAAACACATGTGTCTCCTCAATAAGAGGGAACCAGTGGGCATGGAGAATTGTCAAGCCTTCCCAGATCTCTGGGGTCATAAATTAATGCAGGAGTAGACAAGTTGCTGAAAAGTGACCTTTTTTTGAGACTAGGTCTCACTATTTTTGACTGTGGAACTGCAGGCTCACGTTGCCCGGGGTGCCACAGACTCAAGCAATCCCCAACCTCAGCTTCCCAGGTAGCTGGGATTACAGGCACATGCCACCACACCCAGCAAAATTTTTTTGGGGACTAGGTCTCGCTATGTGCCCCCACATAGCGAACCGCAATCCCTGGCCCCGGCCACAGCTTCCAAGGCTGCTGCTTACAGGTATGCGCCACCATGCCCAGTCGAAAGTGGCTTTCTTATGAAGAATTTCACCCTTTGTAGCAAGAATGCCATTCTATTACACATGCATACGCTCATACACTGGCACATGTGTGGACATGCTACAAGTGTAATCCCACCACGGAAACACAATCACAAGGCTAGATGAGTGTATAAAGTGGGAAAGCAGACTGATTTAGATTTGATACAGAGTTGGCCAGAGGTAGAGAAATAAAAATAGGAATTAAGAAAATAAGAAAGCACTTCTTATGACCTATCCATATCCTCCCCATACAAACCAGTGGCCACCTTGGCTCCACACATTCTAGAACATTTGCAGGCTGACAGGAAGAAATTCCCGTCGACTGCATTAGCACTTCATGTGGGAAAATGTCAATTGTATGTGCCCAGGTGTTGAACAGCGTCTGTCTTCCTTTAAGCAATAAGACAAGACAAGCTGAATACTTGTGGTTGATTATTGCTGTGTTCAAGTGAACACATGAGAAACAGAATTCTTTCAAAAAAACTGACCAAAGTGTCTCATTTGAGATGACAGAATGGATTTTCTGCATTTCAGCTCTTTAAAGAAGAGAGAAAGAAAGGAAAGAAAGAAAACAGGCGGATCAGTTTATTTTCTGAGCACAGTATTAGTGACAAGATGACATCACCAGCAGCCAATCAGAAAGCTCTCTGGTGTCTGGTGTTCTAACACCATTTCATATTTATGGATAAGCACCAGAAGGGTGTCAACTCTAAGCTGCATTTCCCTCCCTACTCACTTCTAAATAAAGTGCCTGCTTTCATTCAGCAGCCAAGCTGCCAGGGAGGGGGGAAAGAAAAAATCTTAGTGGCTCTTCCTCCTTCCTCCTCATCCCAGGCTGTTTTCTGACAATCCTGAAACAATAAGTGGAAGGCGGGGGAAGAGTGGCTGGAACCTAGTGTCACCACTTCCTGCAAAGCTGCTCAGTGCATGCTGGAGCTACAGGCACAGTCCTGCACTGGCAATCCATGGCCAAGGCCTCATCTGCAGAGCGCCAGGCATCTGGATGCAAGGTCAAGGCTTGGTGTGCTCCAGAAATAAAGGTGATCATTTTCCCCCATTTTGGAAACACTATTATCTATTCTACCACTTCCTCCTTCTTTAAAGCCATTTTGAAGTAGGGAGAAATGTTAACCCTGAAAGGATTAATCCCAAGGCAATGGGGACTCCAAAGGTCAGGACTTCTGCTACTTTCTGCTCCCCAAGATCACGCACCACCAACAGGTCATCCTAAGAGGATACAGGATGAGGAAGAAAGATCTGTGATGGGCCCCTGTTCTCCAGGCTGGTGCTAACTGCTGAGCTGCTGGGAGATGCAGAGGCCTGAGAAGGAGCATGGCCTACATTTGCCTCAAATCAGCAACCAGGATAAACAGAAGCTGGTGCGCTATTCCTACTCCAGACATGGGAGAGGCCAGTGCATACAAGGAAAACCCTCAGCCCAGACAACAGAAACATGGACTCTGTGCTTGCATTTCTCCCCAAACCTCCTCTAGAGATGAATATAGCCCTTTTCCTTTCCCATGCTCCAAACCATCTGATGTATCCGGATGGCTGGATTAAGCCCAAAGCCAGAATTATAACATATAATAAAGATGCCTGACCACGCAGCAAAGATGACAGCATTTGGCATGCTGGCCTGGAGCCAGAACCACAGATCTTGAGTTGATGCTTCTTTCTTATAGATTTAACAATGCACACGGAGAACAATACTAATAATCTGCTCAGAGGAAATGCAATGTCTACAAGCTTCCTTTGGTTTGGCTCTGACATGCCCCCGCCCCCACTTTCCAGGCAGCCAAAAACATGCAAATCAAGGGGATTCCAGCCTGCCCCTTTTCATAAGCAACTTGGTTCCAAGGTAATGCTAAGTAGATTCCAAAGGAAGTGAAAGAGAAGCTGGGTTCTCCCCCCCTTTTTTTGAGAGGCTATGTAATCAGAATCACCTAATTTCTGTTACAAGCATCCACAGAAGCCAAAGAACAAAGAAATTTCTTTGCCATTATCTCAAAGCTTATATATTTCATACCCAATCTAAAAGCCCCCACACAATTCAGAAAAAAAACAAAACAAAAAAACCCACAATGTAAGAGGAACAACAGTGTGCAAAGCAAAGGAAAATATCTGACCTCTAGGTCATCCGGGGTTTAGAAGAAGGGAAAAAGTTTATTTTCTAGGGAGGTCTTATTTAAAAAGGGGGAGTGGAGTCAAAGTTAGGGGTTCTATTCTCCCCGATACTAGAGTTAAGGGTGTTGTCATTTTGAAAGTAAAGAAAATTTACAACGACAAGCACATAACACAAAGATCTGAGCACTCAACTAAAAGGAACAAATTAAAAGGCTGGCATCATAAATCCAAAAATAAATATTTAAATACACGTTTCTAAAGGATACTTCCCAATGGCCTTTGCAATACAGCAACTGAGATTCTTCCCAAAACCTACCTATTAGAAGACCTTGTCATTACTCTCTCATCTTGGTGTGCCATGCTTGTTGGCAGAAAGGAACACTAATTTGGTGCATCCAAAAATCATTTACATTTGGTTTTAGTTGTATTATATGAGGGTGGTATGTTGGCAACAAATTCCCCTCCTTAATTAGGTTCAGCTTAAAATGATTTCAAAGTTTATATTCCCTCTGCACAAGGCAACTACAACTGCAGAAAATGGCAAGCTGGCAACAGGCAAGTCAGTTGAAGATCTTTTTTTTTTTTTGGTCAGAGATTAGTTATGGGCATGCAGCTAATCATGGTGATGGATCAGCCTCAAATCCATGGTGATGGATCAGCCTCAAATTCTAGAGGCCCAGATTCACCGATGGAATAGTGTGTACAAGCAAAGGTGTGGTCACATGTGAGATACCTCTCATAGTAAATCAATGGCAGTTTAGCCATTGTAATCAAACCCCCTCATTCAGTGTTCCTTGCTCAGTATGCTGATCCTTCCCCCCAGCTCTTCAAAGTTAAAACTACTGCTTATATTTCTTGATATCTCTAACTCCATTCAATATGGTCATGACACAATCATAAAATTTAGAAATGTGATGGTTCATGGGTGACATGGTGGTGGGAGAATTTTGGGTTGTACAATGATGGAAGAAAAAACATATGTGTATATATATATATATATATATATATGTGTGTGTTTGTGTGTGTGTGTGTATACACACACACACATACACACACAGATATATAATCAGTTTTGAAAAGATTCAAATTTTAAAACATTGACTACAAATGATTTAAAAAGTGTAAACATGACATTTAAAATTATAATGAAAACTAAGCACTTCCATTTAAAAAATTAATAAAATTTGATTGTTTTAATTTGGGGGGAAAAGTTAAATGACAGAAGGAATGACAGAACCCCAGTTCTGATTCCAGAGGAATAAAAAAATACATATTTAGACTATATCATGATTCATAAGACTATTTGGAGAATAAGTGCCTAGTGTTCTAATCCAGTAGACCGAACAGAAACCAGGCCAAGATTCCTATTGTTCATTGAAGTACACGAATCTCTCACATCCAGTCATATATTACAGGGCCAACTTCTGCTACCATCTTTATTATGAATTCTTTTCTCAATGCTATCAAGCAGATGGTGTGTAAGCTTTTTTTTTCTTTTCTTTTTCCATCTCATTTTAGAAGTTGTATTCTCATACAAATCAATCCACCTTTATGTTTCCTTTTGATGTGATTCCTTTATGGAAGGCAGAAGTATTATGTCTGCTTCTGGTATTCCTGAAAGTTTAGGACATGAAAGTATGTATGTGGAAGGAGCATTCTCCCAAACATAAGAATATCATAAAAAAAATTTACCATTTTCCTTTCCCTGGTTCCCTCTTTCCTCTTCCCTCTTTCCTCAGAAAAATTCCCTGTGGTCTCTACCAATAAGGAAAGATTACCCTTTGAGACATATTGTGATAAAATCAAACACACGTATTTTTCTTATTAGATATTTGAAGTGCACAACAGAAATGAAGATGGTTTGAGATTTTTGGAAACAAACTTAAAATCTCACTTAAAAGACTCATTTTAGATGCCTTGATAATAGAGGGCAGAGTTGGGAATAGGGAAGATGTATATTTATGCTGCTTTGAGTCACTTCTCTTATATATAATACATGATCAGTCACTAATCATTTTTCATAGAGAAGACAAGCTGAGAAGCAATTTTATTAAAAGAATAAAGTCAGCTAGAGAATAAAAAGGTTATGTGGATTACAAGCCACTAAAGCATCAACTCCTTTTCCTAAGACTCTTCTGTTCTGACAAGAAGCATCTCTACTCCCTGTCTCTTTGGTTAAAGAACAGGAACTGGGTCCATTTGCAAAACTCAAAACATAAGAGCTTTATCACCACCTTCAACATCCTGTCACCTAAAACAGGAAATGAATCACAAAACTATGGGACAACCTCTCCTTTTCAAAGGAAGACACACAGAACCTCAGACTTAATTTTTTTTTCTGGAACAATACACCCCAAGATAGTTCAATAGTTCATTCCTTTTACCATGATCCAAACTGGTTCTTACAGACAATTCATCTAAGTAATGGGCAATTTGCTTTGTCTGATTTCATTTCCATTTAAAAAATCAGATCCCATATTGGTAACAACTGATTCATATTTCTATTCTCTTCCAATCCCAGTTAACAAGCTGTGTTCTCAAAAGAAGGTTTATAAACACTGTATAGCAAACATTAAAGAAGGACATGATTGTATCAGGATTATCGGTCATGTTTTTCACACCCAGGATAAAGTTAGAAAATTAAGAATATGAAAAAGGACCAGGTCTGGTGAAAGGTAATTTTAATAACCACATTTGTTAACATTCCTACAGGAGTCAATAAGTTCAAAGTCCTAAACATTCCTCATTTCCCTCTTACTGGCTTCTTTAGTTCTTACTTTTTATCTAAGTGTAGTTAAGCCACCAGATTTGGAAAGTCGGTTCTGGTATGAATTTCATAAAAACCTAAAACAATTAATAAGATACTTATTTAAGGCTAGGCATGGTGGCACGTGCCTTTAATCGCAGCCTACAAAGTGTGAGGCCAAGGTTAGGAACCACTTGAGTCTGCGGGTTCAAGAAATGCTCAGGGCAACATAACGAGACCTAGTCTCAAAAAATAGTTGGGTGTGGTGGTGCATGCTTGTAATCCAAGCTACCTGGGAGACTGAGGCTGGGGGTCGCTCAAGTCCAACGTAATCCAGGCAAAAAGAAATGCCTAGTCTCAAAAAACAAACAAACAAAAAAAAAAAACACTTATTTATCCAAGCATGTAATTCCAATTGACAATCATCACAATGTTAAAATCCAAAGGGCCTGACCATGGCCTTCATAATACTTAACTGTTAAGTACAAAACAAGATGTCTATGCTTGAAGATTGCCTTCTAAGTTACTGAGAGGGAAAATATAACCACAGGTAGAACCTGGCTAAACCTTGGCTGAGAAACACTGCACTATTAATATGAAGAGACAGTTATCTACACAAGTAATTCCTCAAATCAGCTGCCTATTCCGATCATCTGAAAATTCAAATAGGTCCTTCAATAAAAGATTTTTGTAATATATGGATAACACTTAGTGCAACTTTTCTTAAAACCAGGTCTCATTTTGAGTCAGAGGAAAAACTCACATACTGGGAAGAGTAGGTATACCAAGTAATGACATTCTCAGGGCCTCCCACCCTGCAGAGCAAGCACCATCCTACATCGCCAGCCCCTCACCTGCTCGACAACCACATGTCGTACAACCGAAGAAGGGACATCACAGCTAATACATCCGTTTTCTGTTACCCTACCCCGTAACCATGATATGAATGTGATATTTAGTTACATAGACACCTATAATCAGATTTTTAAAAATGTACTAGCAACATACATATTCAAGTTCACTCTGACAATATATTAGATCACTGAGCATTACTTAGGAAGCCGTTACAATGAGCACTGGTTTGTCCCTCAAAAGTATACAGAATAAAACCACAGGCCCAAGACAAATTTGTCTGCCAAGTCTCACCAAACAGACAGTGGAGAACCAGCCTTTCCCAGCCATAGACACTTACACTAGGCAATGAGGAATCATCTGATGAGCACAAGTTAGGGAATCTACTGAAGAGAATTCTGACATCCCCCTAACAGAAAGTAATTTATTATTAACAACCAGTCATTTATTCTTTTAGGGGAGGTTTGAGGAAAGGGGCGAGTTCTGGTGTAACTTCCTTGAACTGTTCTCTTCAGCTTGCAGTCTTTCATTTTGTACATCTTCCTGCTGTCTATTAAACTCTATGCTGCCCTGTCCTGATCCGAGTTTTCACACAAATAAACTTAAAAATTTTTAATGCATTTCAGTTTTATCATTTCAATAACAACACATAGATACATCCACTCTGAGTGGGTAGTGAACGTAAGTGAAAACACTGAACTTATCAACTAATATGAGAAGGATCTCTGCAAATAGTTGCTGAGTATTGATTATTGAAATAAGAAATAGGAAGAAAAAAAATCTACCAAGAAAAAAATCTACCTTATGAAGCACATAAGGAGATGAAACTATAGGAAGTAAAGAGAAAGGAAATGTGAATGGATGTCTATGCACAAGTGGAGAGAAGATAAGAATGGAAGGACTTGACCCACTCAAGTTTATCTTCAGTATTTATTCCATGAACCACAGGCTAAATCATTTAGATGATTTCAGCTTGGAGTATTAAGTAGGTCAGAGTTATGGATTTATCCATATGTGAGTCACACTGTTTCCATTTTAGGGTCACAGATCTGGTGCTTAACTTAAATTATCATTTTGTATATGTGCCAACTAGTCACCAGGAAAGCCAAGTATGCAGGGGTGTGGCCACGGAAATCCATCATTATTACTTGAGAATAAAAACACCTGGAGGAATCTCTGCTCTCCTGACAACAGGCCTTCAGGATCAAGTTCATGTAACTTGAAAGCACATAATATAAATCAAGACAGTCAACTCTGCAGTAGACTTCAAGATCCAACACCCTAATCAATGTGAGTGTCGCTACTCACAGGTTGGGGAAAAGAGATTTGCAAAGTTTTAAGTAACTACTTATAGATCTTCCCTATTCCTAGAAAGTGAGTCATTCCTACGAACCTATAAGCCACATGGTATAAAGTGAAGAAGCAATTACCATCCATTTTTGCTAAAAGAATTAGTGAGAGATACCTGAATTTTTATTGCATTTAATCATCATGAGCTCCAAGGATTGTTGCATTTAGATAAGCAAGCCTAGAGAATTATCCTAAAATTGAGAGTAACATGTTTTCAATTGTTCCAACACTCTACAAAATTAAGTATCACTCATATACAAAGCCTTTTTCTTTTCCAAACTCCTGGAGTGATTGGTTTATGTTACAGGCTAATGTTCCTGCAATATGAAGTAAACCAAGCGGTTTGGGTACTGTAACAATAATCATCACTAACTTGACTTCTTTATTAGTGGCTTTATAGAGGAATTGCATTTTTTCAAATGAGAAAGCTTGCTGCAGGCTCAAGTCTTGCATACCAAGCTCCAGTTTGTGGTGAAACTTAACAGTCTCATTATAAACCCTCCATGTTAGGAATTGTGATGATGGAAATGCTGACATAACATTTTGCTACAGCTGGCACTGCAAAAATGCTTTTAAATATGTTGACTCTCCCCAATGAAGTCAGTCCCCAGAGTCTAGGATTTTGTGATTTTAAACTGTAAAAGTGAAACTCACTAGCAGTGAAAATCATAGCTAGCGATCTCTGACTTCTGACTAAAGGCATTTAGTGTTGATTAAAACATTTTTAAGAGCACTTGCCCGAAGTGTCACTAAATTATCAGAGGAAGGAGAGAAATAAGAAGAGTTCACCATCAGGGAAGATGGATATGTCACTTCTCGTAATGGTAGAGAAAGGAAGAGAGAGAGATTAGTTGCGATTTTTGACATGCTGAGGTCAACGGTTCAACAGAGACATCAGCCGATTTGTCTTATATTTCACATATTATTAGTAAACTCAAATGTGAGTGCATGAAAAGGAAGAAATTGCACAGGAAATGACATAAATAACAAAGCTAGTATGTCCTTACTGAAGCTTCTCAACCCAAAATAACTCAAAGGCTAGAGCATGTACATTCTGAAAGGAACAAGAAATTCAAGAGAGCAAGTGAATATCAGCTGGTTTGGGGTCTTAATGATCAATAGAGCTCTTAGATCCAATTTCTATAAACTCACCAATTGTATACTCTGGCAGCTGTTTTCAGTATATCCTCTTTTTACCATGTCATAAACCATGTCATTAATCTCTTTAAAGCATTATCTTGGCCCTAAAGCTGGACTCAGCAGCAAAACAAGAGGCATGTTGTAGATTAGAAGCTTTATGGGTTTCCCACACTACACCCCAATTAAGCTTATTCAGCAAAGATGTCACTGCATTCCCTTTATCTGATTTGTCAAGTGATTTTGTCTTCAATAATCCGAACCACCATGCCTGAAAGTTCTGAATATCTGAGAGTACAATTTGCTTAGAAAACAAGAGGAAAATAAAACACCCACACAAACACACACCCTACAATACACACAAACAAAATACCCTCCACACATGTACTCCACATATCCTACCATACAGACACATACACACAACCCACACCCACACCCTACCCTTCACACACACCTTACGCCATATACCCATCCCCCATGCATACCCAACCCTACACACACACAACACACACACAAATAAAACACAACCACCACTTACATACCCCCACCCACACACTCACACACACACACTCTACCATACACATATACCCAAATAAACACATACCCCTATGCAAACACACACTGCCATACGCACACACGCATACACACATATTTCCTTTAATGAAAGTTCTTTACCATCCCTGAGAAACTAGCTCTCCTATTCCAATACCTTTACCTGTTACCTATTCATGAATGATTCCATCATCCTCATCTCTAAGACACTGTTCTCTCTAACCCAGTATGTACTCATTTCAACTTCCACTTACAGGCAGTACAGGTTACTCAAGAGCCCCAACTACAAGTCAAAGCCTAGCATCCCACATTCTAAATTCAACTTGATTGATGATCCCATCTACCAGCCAAAAACCATTTGGAGCCATTTTACCCTCCTCTATTCCTATAGACAATAACTATAATGTATCATCTTTCCTCTATCACTGCTATGTCCCAAACTTTTTCTTCTACAGCATTACAGAAATTTCACTGATTCACAGAAGTAAGTCAAGTTCCCTCAAGAAATCTTTGAAAGTCCCATCAGCATAAAATTTGTTATTCACCCCAAAACCTGTCTGTTCCACTATTTTCTAAATTCTTAAATGGCTCTCTCTGCCTACAAGAGCAGTGCTCAGGTGTCAAAGGGAAAAGAATCAAGTATATGGCGGGGAGAGAGAAATTATTTTAACCAGATTACTAAATTGCCATAAGGGACACAGCAATTAAAGAGCAGGACCCTGGAACCTGGATTTTTATCTGTTCAACAGGATTCTAACTTTATTGCTTTGAGGAGCACACCTTAAGAAAGACAACAGACATACAGCACCTTTCAATGATGCATAGAGGACTTCAAGATCTAGCAAGGGATTTTTCATCTATCAAACCTAAGTCCCCATTTTCTTAATACCCTGTATTTCCTGAAATAAAAATCATTAGTAGTACAACCTACCTACCTAATAATCTCCAAAAGCAAGTTAGTATAACATATTAAGTATAGTATAGTGGAAGAAGAAAAAAAAGTTATATACTATATACTCCATAAAATTTGCTCATCAAATTTAAATATTTGTGCTTAACTATATAAAACACTATAGTAAAACAAAGGTTTGTATCCATATGAAAAAATCACCAAGAATATAGCAAGTACAAATACCAATTTGTACAGTGTTTTTAACAATCATTCAATCCTACCAATGGGTGTAGCTGCTATGACATCATTTTTCCTAAATTTTAATGGCTTGTATCTAACAATGTACATACATTTTCCCATCCCCAGCTCACAACATGATTGTTTTTTTCCTTTGAAAAGTTCACTGGGTATGTAAAAACTAACCACAAACAAATACTTTGGGTCAAGATGCAAAGCCAAGTTAGATTCATGTTCAAATCCTTGTAAACAGGTTTTGCTTTTAATCTTTTATGAAGGTTTGTTGAGACCTTTAAGGATCAGATCAAACACAAGATGATTCTTCACTAAATGACCCCAATGTGCTTAAGTTACTGTAACCAAAAATAGTATTAACCAAATTTCCCAAAGACATCCTCACCCATAAACAAATCTAGTCCCCACCCACTTCACTCCACATGAACAAGTACAGTGACAGTGACCTTCAACTCTATAAATCCAGTAAATATTTAGTTTTCCTAATTTTCTGACTGCAACGGGTCCCTCCTTAGTATTCTTCCCTGGGCTTTTATAACACAGTCTCCCAACTTTCATAGCACATCACTCATTCCTTAACAACTAGTGTCCTTCCAAGGTCTTCCCCTCAACCTGTTATACTATGGTTCAGTGAATATGTTCATAGGCCTTCCTCCCTTCGTAGTCTCTGCCTTCACCTGTCAATCTCACCCACAGTTCCAATGACTATCTATAGATTTTGTATACATCAATTTGTACTTATTTGTATATATCCTCCAATTTGTATATATCACACAGACCTTCACTTTGAATGCCAGAGGTGTAAATCCAAATCTGACTTCATACCTCCCTTGGAATTCTCAAAGGAACTAGGCCAAAGCATCTTATCAGCAACCCCCACACCATGTCCATCCTTGCTCTCCCTCAAGAACTGGTCATTTCCTCTGTGCTGGATAAGTGCACCACTATTCATATGGATGTGAGTGTCAGGTACCTGAGACCTCCTCCCAAATGTGCTCAATTACAAAATCCTATTGAACATTTGGCATGTTTACCAGTATTACTCAGGCTGCCAAGCAAGCCCCCAGTGCAAAGTAAGTGAACAATTAATGGATGGTAAATGCACAAACGAACAACTTTTGGTTTTACATAAACAGTGAATTGCCTGTATGCAGATACCTCTCATCCCTCATGCAATTATCCATGCTATTTCTTTCACACAAACAACACACTTTGACCACACAATCTTACAGATATATTTTCCCTTTCATTCTCAGCCCCGATGTCACTTTGATCCAGTTTCTCTTTGTATCTCCAGAATACAGAAGACCCGGGCTCTGTTCCCTATGTTCTTACCACACCTCTCTCCAACCAGCAACCTTGCTCAAATCAAAGACTTGCATGAGTCCACATCAAAGAGCAGAGGAGCTTAGCAAGTAAGGAGGATGACTGAATGAAGTTGCATTCTATCTCCTTTCCACAGTTTCCTGCCTCTTTTAACCTGGCAGAAGAGTTAGGTCAATGGCATTTAAGGGAAAGAATAGCCAATCACTGTCCATCTTCATGGCTACCTGGACCCAGATTCTAGTCTTTCCTCCATCTTCCATCAGTCATGATCATGTTCTTTCCATTCTCCAGACTGGTGAAGGTCTGAATCAGGCCCTTCCTGTGAGCTAGTCAGTGGTCAAGGTCTTCCAGGTAGGGATCAGCTCTGCAAAGGTAGAGTTTCTGACTGTGGGAAAACTCGTTAGCCAAGGACTGTATACACAAAGCTATTCAACCACAAGGCTGGAAGAGAATCAAAACAAGCCAAAGCTTAATTAGACTTGAAGACTTCCCAGCTGGGACCCATGTGGAGGACTGAGCTTCAAGAGGCTATTCCATCAAGGACAGGTGTCTGAGACCACCGTAGGCAGAACTGGGATTGTTCTAATGTCTCACATAATCCAGCATTCACTACTTCTAGTGGGGATTTTCTCCCCTCACCTAAACTCCAAGCCTGTTGAAACCCCAGGCTGCCCAGCTCTTTGCTCCCTAACTCCTCTCCCTGTCCATAAATTAAATTAATGAGGAGTTTTCTAAAAGAGTACATTCTCTTAAATGCTCTGTTATTTTTAAGTTAATGGTGCTGACATGTAGCCAGGCCAAACAGTCACAAGCAGCAATAACTCTTGCAACAGCTCCAAAACATAGCCTCAGATGTCACCGAGTCCTACCCTGATCTTTCTTCCCCTTTGATTATCACTGGTTGCTTTCCTTCCTCCCCTATCATTTCAGAGCAAACTCAAATCCATCAAAGGAACCAGTTCAGAATGCAGAGATTGAGAAACACATTCAATTTCAACGTTATGATCTTGTCTTTTCCTTCCCACCATTTGCCTCTGAGAGAAAAGGACAAGTGTAAATTTAATGCCAAATAGAACAAAACAACAAAACACATCTAAAGGGACCAGGAGCGATGAGCATTTTGTTAATGCCAGCATGCTCACCTAATTCTCAGCACACACTTATGGCAAGGATTGTGTCACATTTGTGATGGGTTAATAACTTTCATGTGAGAACTGAGTGGACATGTATGTAATGAAGCAATCAAACAAACTTGACAGAAGCAATTGCTTCAAATCACCTTCCTAAACTAACACCCGGTGAGATGCTGATCAAAAAAATGTAAAAATGCAAACAAAATTGCAGGGAACCTCATTTCAACATACATAATGCGTGCAATGTCAGAATAAACAGTAATATTTATTCAAGTTCCTAAGCCTCATATATAAAAAGTGATTAGACACAGGTTTATAAATCAGGTCACCTACATTGAAAATAAAGTTACATTTTCTGGATAAAATGGGTCCCAACTCCTGTTCCAAAAAATTGGGAGGCAGAGGCAAGTAAAAAGGTAAAGGAAGAAACAAAGAAAGTTGTATTTGCTTTTTTAACTGACAGTAGTTTATCTGAACCACTAATAATTTTCCAGCAGTATCAGTGTCCTCTATAAGGCAGTCTGTCACCTGAGGGACACCAGGTCCAAACTATGATACGATAGGTAAACTGACAGGTGTCTAAAGAGGGAAAATTTACATAAGTATTTGTGGGATAAATTATTAGATTCTGAAAAAGCAGCAAGCATGCCCTTCTTACCTTGGGCTACCAGTCTGTATATAATTATATAACCCTATTAATAAAAAAACTTTAGCTTCCAAAATGTTTTCACATATATTCATCTCTTGATTCTATGACAAAACTCAAGTAGAAACATCCATTTTACAGATGAGAATACTGAGGTTCAAGAACAGTGCTTTTCCCAACGTGCCACGAATAATAGATGCCTTGATTCCTTAGATATAGGTTACCACTGTATGTCGTTAACTTCAAATTTATAAGGGGAATAAAGACAAGTTGCAGGAAAATGCCTAGTGAATTTCATTCTAGTCCCCACAGTCAGAAATATCACAGGCAAATTTATACACAGATAAGTTGGCAGTGAGTTTGCTTCAAAATTGATGTAAATTTTCAATTAATAATTATCTTCTAAATCTATCTCCATACCTTACTCACTTCCTATCATCCATCACAAATATTTGTCTAGGACACAGCTGAGTTTATTCTGACCCTGAATTTGAATGTTACTGGCTATGATTTCAACTGAAGACATACTTACCAGAGTACAGTGTGTTCCTTACCAATCCATCTTACCATGAGGTGAAGCTGCCCCGGCACTCAGTGAAAAGAAAGGTCTGGTAATATTTAATGTGAACCATAGACATTTCTCTTCCAGGGCAATTCATTGTGCACACATCATTAAGGATCAAAGCACAGGCAAACCAAAGAATGGAAAAGGAATTCGAGAACATCAAAGTTAATTCTATTTGGTTATCCCAATAGCTGTTACTCGTTCAATTAAAATGCTGCTTTGGCTAATCTTAAGTCAAGCTGTGCCTCTCAGAAAGCCCCAGCAATAAAAGCAAAAATCAAAACAGCTAAAGCTGAAGTCTCATTTTTTCTCCGCTAACGAGTGTTCTGCCTCCACAGTGCCTATCATTGTACAACTGACTGATCACTCTTCTCTAGCACCAGATTGCAAGGGCTAGCTAGCTCTTCAATCCCAGCACCCAGGGAGATCCTCATTAACAGGAGGCCCATGGAAGTTCTGTATCTATTTCTTCACCCATCCTGAATTTGACACACACACTCATGAAGGGGATGTGAACCTAAACCAAACCAAGAGCCAACACCATTGAAATATTGCTCAAATAGGTGGCTCTGCGTTCCTGTTTTACAGGGATGAAGAAGAACCATTTTCTTTTTCTTGTTACACTGTTATGGTCATGATAGGCATAGATTCCGTTCCTTAGTTACCATGATTTCTGCCAAAGTTGCTAAAGACACAAATACACACAGATGTATTGGCTCAATGCTACCGTTGATGGCATAAGCAAATCCGAGAAGCAAAGAACTGGCTTCTCCACATAATTGCAGGAGTTATTAAAAGAGGAAAGGGCTTGCCTCCTGTAGAAGAGAGCATTTAGAAGGCAACTGAGACAACAATATCTTCTCTCTGGACAAATTCTTTTTCTCATTTCTCCACAGTGGCAGTGGAGAGGGAGACTTACCAGTACTGTGGTGCTCCAAGACCTGAATGGTGGCTCTGGAACCAGTCTTATTTCAACCTTCCCACTGGACCACCTTACATGCAGAGAATCTACATTTTGAGCAAGAACCCTGGTGGAAGATTACTCAAAGAGCAGCTGCAGGAATTTAAGTCAGGATTGGTTCAAATACCTGTGCAAATCATTTCTAAAATGGTGACCTCCTTCAATTCACAAGCCTGGGATCAGCTGTGAGAGGAGCAAAGTTTGGGGCCACCAATTATCGTGTACCTAGTAGGTAAAAGTTGACTTTGCATCTGCTTGACTATTCTAATAACTTAGCCATGACCTTGGTTAGAATCTACTCTTAAATTCATGTCTTCTATTAGTGGAGGAAAAGAGGGAGCATATTTTTGCTCTTCCCTGGCTTTCTTCAAGCCCTATAACTCTTTCTTTTAAATCTGATCAAATGCAGTTCAATAAAGCATTTCATCAAATTATTATGACCTAGACATCTATCATTTACAACCAAACAAGTTAATTCTCCAACCTCTGCTCTGACTTCAGTCTCTCAACCTACAAATTGGTCATGGTAAAGGTCAAGGACACAAAGTTTGGCTGCTTCATCATTTTCTTCATCCCACCATTCAGGGGAGCCGACTTGCAATGTTCCCACACAAACACTTGATAATGTCATGGAAGTGGGGCACATCAACCTTTTTTGATTTAAACTGAGGAAACTACTCCCCGACCCCCTTTTCATCGCAGGTACCCAACAGCAGACAACAAAACTCAGTTTTATGGGGATTAATCAAAAATCTCAAAATTCCTTCAATACATTTAAAAATGTGTTCTCTTGGCTCCGCTCAGATTCTCAAGTAAACTGTACTTTGATAGGAGAGACACACTGGGAAACCAAGACCCTAAGAGATTCATTAACTATCCCAAAACAGAGCCACCCAGGTGTCTTGAACAAGTATGTAAACACCACACTCTCTACCAAGATCTAAGCTGTCCAACCTTCTGGGAGAAGATTCTCCACCCAATTAAAAAAATCAACCATGTCAGATCTGCAATTTCAGCCCCCACCCACCCTGAATATTGAATGCAAAAGCTTGGATTCCCAGATGACATCATCCTTAAAGTGGTTATATGCACCAGAGGGTATGACCTTGTTTGGGCCACAGAATTTCTCATTTGCCTCTGCAAACATCTCCTTTGCAACGATTCAGTATCTAATAAATCTATTGTGAATCAGGAAGATTCAAACTTAAAAGATATAGGATGTCTCATCATAGGACAGGGCCCATTAAATGTGTGTGAGTTTTTATTCCTCCAGTAAATTTTGCCCAAAAAATCCAGAAGAGTTTTTTCATGGGTTGCTTCCTGCATTCAAAGGCTAATATGGTCCAGAAGACAACCAAAAAATCTATTTATCAGTGATTCCCAAACGGAAATGTGCCCAAGATTCCACTGGAGATATTTATCAAAAATGATTTTTAGGCTCCTTCTCTACTGGCTTCTGATTGCCCACGTCTAGTTGAAGCCAGGAATTAGCACTCATAGTAAGTGATCGTGGTCACAGGACCACCCGTCAAGAGGCCCCAGCAAAAGGAGTGACTAGAGAGAATGAAAGAGCCAAGTGAGAGACCGAGTTGAGTCACGCCTTTGGAATTCTCAAGTGGTTTTAGCTGTTGTTTATAGTCTATGCCATTGCTCCAGTTGTCAAGTCTGTTCAGTTAAAAATTCACCAAACACACCACAGACAGAAAGAAGTCTGACATAAAAGCCCTGATAACACTAATGGTGGTAAATGGGTTTTCTTTAAATAGGGCACCTTGTTTGTGCCCAGTTGCCTTGTTTCAAGATTTATGGAGCTTTTCTTTGCTTTGGAGATGGTGATATATCTTCTTCAGTTTCATTTGAAGCAACATTCTCCAAGGTCCTCAAGATCTATCCAGCTCAGGCTAGTCAAGGTAGCGCATGCCTGTAAGTGGCAGCCTAGGAAGCTGTGGCCAGGACCAGGGATCATGGTTCTGGTGCCGCCAGGGACATAGCAAGACCTAGTTCCAAAAAAATATAGCTGGGCGTGGTGGTGTGTGCCTGTAATCCCAGCTACCTGGGAAGCTGAGGCTGGGGATTGCTTGAGTCTGTGGTACCTCAAACAACATGAGACCACAGTTCCACAGGCAAAAATAGCAAGACCTAGCTTAAAAAAAATTTTTTGTCCAGTTCAACTTTATTTCTGATCTTACTTTGTAAATAATATTTGCTGATTTAAGTACATTTTCACTATGCTGCATTGTAAGTATCCCACTAGATAATTTTTTCAGGAGAACCTTATACAACTATAAAATAAAATATACATATATACTGTTAAAAATGGGGTCAAATGCTCCACAACTCCAAACATTTCATTCTTTGTAATTTTATTTATTTATCTTTTTTTACAGAAAGCTAAACCTGAAGAGCAGATTGAGTAAACATTAATAATAGCAAAGCAACCGGAAGATGAGAAGCTCTAAGTGATATAAAGGTATTATTTTTAAAGAGATTAATACTATTATATTAAACATTTATTAAACATAGACATTTGTGAAGTGCTGTCAAAAGCAGGAATGGCTATAGAACCCAGGACTCCAAATTTCCAGTTCTCGTCAATAAATCAGGCAATTTTCCTCCACAATCCAAAATAGCTGCAATGCTCTGGTTATTTTCTAACATATGGCTTAAATATTTATATTTTAAGTGCTTTCAGCTTATAGTCCACATTATAAACATTCATTAACATTTATGCAACTTCACAAGTAACTCTACCTCCAAGGTCAGACCAAATACACATTTAAACAAAATATACCTTCCCTCTCACATGCTATAATTGTCCCAATATTTACCTGATAACCTGACCCCCATGGGCAATTTCTTCTTGCCTTCTTTCCCAAATAATTTTCTTTAGGAGTTTCTCCTCCAGTGCAATGAAAGAAAAGCATCAGTAGCCAAAAAGAAACAAGGTTCCAACCACATCAAGCTTAAAACCTGAAATAATGAAACCACAGAAGAATCTATCTGGTTGGTTGTGTTTTACAGGTCACCTTCATCAACTGCCTCAACATATACCCTTGTGTATATCCGGCAGAATTCTAGTCTGAAAGGCTAGGCAAAACCCTTGCCATCTAGTGTTCACAATCCAGTAAACAGACAGAAAACAAACCAGTCTGCAAAGATATATTTAATATCACACTAAGGTTAAGTGCTAAGAAGGCAAAGAAGTGAGTAAGGGAGAAAATGACAAAGCACTGGAGTACAATATTGGTATTTTAAGTGTTGGGGGGGGGTGGGAGGGGTCCTGGAGGGAGTACAGAAAGAAGCCTTTAAGTCAGCTTACTAACCACATTCAATACCAAGAATAATATTCATTCCATTTCTCAGGTCACCAATGATCACTGGTCAGTATGAAAAGCTAAATGCTGCTATCATCACACATGAATTAATCAACATCTTGGAATTTGGATATTGAAGGAAAGAAATGTGAGCTATGCTGTTTCAGAAGGAAATGAGCACATAAAGGAAAGCAAGAGGTATGTACCTCATCTAACCCCAATTCAAGTAAGTTGACCAACATCATTCATAAAGCTAACTAACAAAGAATTGCATGAAATCAGTCACAAAAGGAAAAATAAGGAATTGGAGGAAAATCACTGTGTCTTTTTGAATGTGTTTTCAGGCTGTAGCTGAATACTAGCAACTGATAATAACCATAATAACCGTCAGATACATGTAACATAAACATAATGTAATAACATTTGACAAAGATTATATTACCGCATTATGGTCAAATACAAAGTTTTACTCTGAAAGGAGCAACAAGCTTCAAACAAATTCCTAATGTAATTCTCTGCTAAAATATGCACATTTCTAAAAACACCAATATCCTGTATTAAAAAGCAGGAAGCAACTCCCTTAGAAGTTTGCAAAGAGAATGAAATAAATCCTTGTATTTGAAAGGAAATAAATATTTGAAGAGTCTGATGCTACAGGAAAACCATAATCTATTTCAGATTAAAGGACTTAAAAAAAAACAACTTGCTTTCTAGTAGCTGGGATTAGAGTTTGGTTAGAGGTTCAGTCAGTCATGCTTTTAATCTGAAATGGTCCTTAAAAGCTGTAATGAATTAAACAATATACCACCCACAGAATCAATGGTAAAAATATACTGTAACTAAAAGCATAATGACTCAATTCATTTCCTTCCTCATTTTTTCACGATCCATTTGACCCCCTTCCTGTCACCTAATCTAATCACTGGCTGGGTTTCCATGAAGTTAAGATTCTCCCCATTGTGTTCTCTCTCTGAAGTTACTACCTTGATTCTCTTCGACTTAAGGACAAAGTTCTGCATATCATTATTTGCACAGATAAAATGCAGATGACACAATGATTGTGGAACATGACTAGGGGATTATCTAAGTGGAGTCTAGAAAATAGGCTAAAGAATCTTTTTTCCTATTTCCTTGAATAATGTCACTGAGATTTTTACTGGAATTGCATTGAATCTATGGATGACTTTTGGTATGATCATCATTTTGATGATGTTAATTCTGCCTATTCATGAACAGGGAATAGCTTTCCTTATCTTTGTGTCTTCTTCAATCCCTTAACAGTGTTTTGAAGCTTTCCTTGTAGAAGTCTTTCACTTCTTTTGTTAGGGTTATTCCCAGGCATTTAAATTTTTTTGACACAATTGTAAATAGGATGGTTCTTTTAATTTTGTCTTGAGATTGGTTGCTTGTATATAGGAAAGTTGATTTTTCTGTATTAATTTTGTAGCCTGATACTTTTCTGAATTGGTTTATTGTTTCAATTAGTTTTTCTGTGGATTTTTTGAAACTCTCTATTAAAAAAGTATCATATTATCTGCATATAATGATAGTTTCACTTTTTCTTTCCCTGTCTGGATTCCTTGTATGTCTTTCCCTTGCCTCACTGTCCTAGGTACAACTTCCAGTACTGTATTGTGGCAGGAGAAATATGGGGACTACAAAAACAATGTACAAAAAAATACACATTATAAATAAGAAAAATCCTTTTCCCAACACTATCCAATAACTAACTGAAAATATCCCTAGACAAGCTTTCAAACAGGATGAACACATCTCTCCTCACAGCACGACTTCTGCTACTATCACCTCCTGCACCATTGCCTCCACAATGGACAGGAAGTTTGCTTGGTGCATTGGAATTCCCAAAGATTTTCATGTACACTAAGCTCATCTGATCCTCATGACAGCCCTGAGATCATTTAATTAATCTAAAAGACAAAAGTAAATGGTCCAAATAAAGCTTTGGGTTGAAGAGCTGCATGCACAGAACTGATTTTCAGTTTCATCAACTCCTAATCTGTTACCTTTACATATTTTCGAAGACAGTAATTTTGCTACTGAACCAGACCCTCACTGACCCCTTTCCCTGAATTTCTCCATTTGTAAGCAGGGATACCAACTACCCTGAGTCATCCATATAAGAAATTAATCAAAGTTACCTTTAAAGCAGACATCCAGATAATTTGCCACCTATACCATCAATTAACAATTTCATTTGAATCTATTTTATGATAAAGAGAGGGATCTCATCTTTTGTCCAAGATCACACACAGTTAATGATACTTCTTATCCAACGTTAGGTTTGACTTCTTTACCACAAGGCTGATGATTAAAGACAAGAGTGGGGGGAATATGACCCCAGGTAAGGCTTTGACAGGCAAGTTGATTCATAGCCCATCTTTAAAAGTAGAGCTTAAATGGGTAGTATCAGGATAGACCTCTAACCTCTAAAACAACTCAATTTTAACTCTACATAGTTTTGCTCAGTGACCAAATCATAGCCTAATTCAAGTGCAATTGTTGCTGGTTAATTAATTCTTTAAGCAGTTTCTTGCCTACAAAACAAATTTCAAGTCACATCAAAGAAAATAATGATTAGGGTTTCTTCCTCTCTCTTAGGAAACTCAGATCATTTGACCACATTCTGTGATAATGACTTTCTCTTCCAGATTGTATTTTTTTGATTTTTTGGTTTTTTATTTAATTTTGTTTAAATTTATTTCTATATGAATTTCACATCATTGTAATCCCAGGGATTTACCTCCCCCACCTTCCCCACCATTCCCCCCCCCCCCACTTTCTCCCCTGCCCAAAGTTGTATGCTTCAGTTTGGTGCTTAATTTGTTTTGAGTTTTCCTCGTGGCTTTTGTTTATTTTTTCCCCTATATCCCATATATTACTGAAACCATTTGATTTCTGTCTTTTCCTTTTTGACTCCCAGATTATGTTTTTCTTTGCTCTGGTCATGTGGGGGAGATATATGAATGTTATAAACCTAGCCATTTATATTGATGTATCATCTTACCACCTTAAAACGTGTAGACTATGCTACTAGACCCATCTAATAGCTCACTGTAGAAGTTGCATGGAAATTATTACCCACAGTCAAATATTTAAGTCAACGCTAAGAGAAGTTAAGTAACCTTCACAATGTCACCTGCTAGTAAGGAGAGAACAAAGTTACAAATCCAGGTCCTTTTGCCTCTAAGCCTTTGACTCTTTTAGCTTATCACTTGATCAGAAATGTATCATCTAAGGGTTTTGATAATTCCCTACACTGTCACTCTAGAAAAAACTCATTACCAAGTATACTGGAAAGGTATTTCTGCTCCATTTCTAGACTTCTAACTACTCCATCAAGATAACTGACACAGTCATAGTATCACATTGATAGAAGCAACTAATGCAGCACTGTGCAAATACACATCTCAAATGCCCAAGCTCTGCCAAAAACACAAAATTATTTGGCCCAAAAAATCTATTTAAAGGCCTCCAACGCTGTTCTTTGAAATTAAACAGGCAAGAGGGTAGATCTATCATAGAGAAAAGGAAATGAGAATACAAGACCTGGGCTAGAAGGGAAGAACACAGAAACCTGAAGCAACTGGAGTATCTAGGAACCCAGCTAATATGAAGAATTAGGGGAACTGCGTGTAGTTGACAATTCTTTTTAGCCATTTGTTGCCAAAATGCACATTTACATCCATTAGGTGATTCAATTCAGTATCTACTTATCCAACTATTAGCAGCATCTCTCAAGTAAAATATTTCTTGGGATAGTTCTCTTAAATGGTCTTGAAAGCTTATTTGGGGTGTATTTTTTGTATTTGGGTTGTATTTCATCTTAGAGCATAGATTTTTTAAAATCAATTAGAAAATGGGGTTACTGATTTGATTCTCTGGGGAAACAAAACAGACAAATGGAATTATAGCAAACTAAAGGCTTCTTCACAGTAAAAGAAACTATCATTAAAACAAAGACACCTAGCTAAATAGGAAAAGTATATTTTACATAATACATCCAAAAAGGGGCTATTAGACAACGTTTACAAAGAACTCAAAAAGAAACAACTCAATCAAAGAATGGACAGGAAAGTGATAAGGGTTTGATAACAAAGATCCACAGAGAACTCACACAACTTAGCAAAAACAAAACAAGAAACTCAGTCAAAAAATGGGGAGAACTAAAAAGACATTTCTCCAAAGAGGTAATACAAATGGCCAACAGACACATGAAAAAATGCTCAGCATCACTAGCAATCAGGGAAATGTAAATCAAAACCACAATGAGATACCACCTTACACCAGTAAGAATGATCCACATCAAAAAAACAAACAAACAAACAAAACAAAACAAACAAAAAAAAAAAAACAGGCAACAACAAGTGCTAGCATGGATATGGAGAGAAAAGAACACTTTTATACTGCTGGTGAGAATGTAAACTGGTCCAGCCACTATGGAAAGCAGAGCAGAGGACCCTCAAATTAATGAAAAGCGAACTACCATTCGACCCAGCAATCACTCTTCTGGGATTCTACACAAAGGAGACCTCAATACTTAAACAAAGGGACACCTGTACTCAGATGTTTACTGCAGTGCTATTTATAATTGCAAGGACATGTAAACAACCCAAATGTACAAAACAGATGAATGGATGGAAAAGATGAGGCATATATATATATATATATATATATATATACACAATGAAATATTACTCATCAATTAAAATGACAAATTTGATGAATTTGAGATAATGTAGGTGGACTTAGAAGAAATCACATTAGCAGAAACAAGTCAGAAAGAAAAACACAGAAACCAAATGTTTTCACTAATATATGGGATATAGGAAAAACAAATAAAAGGTCAGGAGGAAAAGTCAAAACAAGTTAACAACCAAACTAAAGTACACAACTGGGACACACACACACACACACATATATATGTATGTATGTATGTATGTCCTATATATATATATATATATGTATGTATGACATATATATATATGAATGGATAGGAGAGCTAAATAGACACTTCTCCAAAGATATACAGATGGCCAATAGGCACATGAAAAAATGCTCTGCATCATTTATTAGGGAAATGTAAGTTGAAACCCAATGAGCTAGCACTTTACAACTATGAGAATGACCCCTACCCAAACAGACCAAAAGTAAATGTTGGCAAAGACAGGGAAAAAGGACCTTTCTTAAACTGTTGATAGCAATGTAGACTGGTCCATCCGCTATGGAAAATAGGATAGTGGTTTCTTAAAATACTAAAAATGGATGTATCCTATGATCTAGTATGTCCTAGATATTTACCTGGAATAAAAAAAAACACTTATTCAAAGGAATATATATTGCTAGAACTATAGATATGCATATATCTATAGAGGTAAGCATGCCAATGTTGTGTGTAGCACTATTTATAATAACCAACATAGGCAAACACCCATGGAAAGATGGTAGACAAAGAATATGTAGTATATATCCATAATAGAATACTTCTCAGCAATTAAAAATAATGAGGAAATCTTACTATTTTTCACAACATGGATGGATCTGACAGGGGGTGATTAAGCTAAGAGAAGTATGCAGAAAGAGGAAAAATAGTGGGTGATTTCACTTATGTGAAATACAAAGAAGCAAAACAAAAGAAGAGGCAAAACAAAAGAACAGGCAAAATTAAATCAAGATGAACCCTGGTAATCTATTGAGAATTGAGATTAACAGAACAGGGTGGCGGGGGTAGGTGGTGGCAGGACTATGGTGGAAGAATCTGGAAACACTGATGTGGGTGTAGTGACATACAACCAAAGAGGTGTTACCCTGTATCTCTGAATTATATCATGTAGTAAACCAATGTTGCCTCAACAGAAAATAACACAATAAAGACATACAATTCAATTAAAAAATAGGGGGAAAGGATAAACAGGCATTGTACTGAATAGAAAACATAAATTAGAAAAAGAAAACTGGGTGGTAAACTAGCCACCTGAAAACATATTCCACATTGGTAGCTATCAGAGAAATGCAAACTATACGTATAATGATATCACTTGACACCTATTATAAGGATGAAAATAAAAAGTAATGATGACACCAATTGCTGGCAAGGATGCAGAGAAACCAGATCACTTACACATTGCTGCTAGGAGTATTAAAACTGTACAGTTACTCTGGAAATGGTTTGGCAGTTTCTTTTAAAACAGAACATGTAATTACCATATGACCCAGTATTTTACTCTTGGGCATTTATCCCAGAGAAATGAAAATTTATGTTCACACTAAAACCTGTACACAAATGTTCAAAGCAGCTTCAGTCATAATAGCCAAAATCTGGAAACCTCCCAGATATCCTTCAACAGGTGAATGGTTCAACAAACTATAATATATACACACCATGGAATACTATTCCACGATAAAAAGAAACCAACTATTAATGCATGCAACAACTTGGATGAATCGCCCAGGAATCATAGTGCATGAAAGAAAGCCAACCCAAAAAGTTGCAAATTATCTGATTCCATTTATATCAAGCTTTCTTAGAAATGGAGAATCAGTTAAGTGGTTTCTGGAAGTCAGGTATAAGAGGGGCACAAGGCGGGGGGAAGAGGGTTACGTGACAGAAGGGCAGCAGAAGTTTCCTTGTAATATTAGAGATGTTCAACAGCTCTACTGTGGTGATGAATATCCAAACCTACATTGATACAATCATATAGAATTAAATGCATGTATAGGATCACATGTGTACACATGTGCACATACATACACAGGAGTATAAGCAACATTAGAAATATGAGAAACATTTGTAGACTGCATTCACATCAATACCCCACTGTGGGTATTGTACAACATGCTAGCAGAATGTTACCACTGGGGAAAACTGGGAAAGGTCATGTCTTTTACATATACACATGAATCTAAAATTATCTCAATATTTCATTTAAAAAAAATAGACTAGTAACAAGCATTTGCTGCCTAAGTCATCAAAACAATGTTCAGGTATCAAGTTTGCCTTCTTTGAAACAGCCCTCTGATGTTTTGCTGTATTCTACACAAGTGCTCATCTTAACTGCTAAGCTTCCATCATATACACCGTGAAAGTGATTCACTAAAAAGCAAGCTTACAGGTGAAAGAAGTCTTAAAAGAGACAGTGTTGTGAAGCTTCATTTGCATGAAACCATAGGATATGCAAATCTAAGCAGCAAGCCAGAACGGAGCTTGTCTGTTGATACAGTTACGGCAATGAGTGACCGGAAACCAAGAAAGAATTAACTGGGTGACAGCAAGTTTCTGGATCTTGAGAGAAGTTCAAGTGACCCAAGTGTATGCATATACTGAAACTCAAATGTATCAATTGGATTTGCGGACATATTATGTATGTACATTTTATACCAACAAACTGTACACAAACAAAAAAAAAGTCAACTTAAATCACTGGCTGTATACTTTTCAACTACAGCTTCTATGCAGTAACATGTCTTCAATATATCTAGGGTCACCAAACTACATCAAAAAACGAAGTCATTTAAAAAGTTCACCATGGGAGCTGGGAGTGGGATTAAAAAACTAAGTTCACCATTATCCCATCTCTCCTATGCACTTCTCAGGAAAAGGAAATTGCAATCAACAGCATAACCATGAAGCAAATTCATATAAAAGTATCATTAAATCAGACTAAATTAAAACAGATGTAATTAAGGACCTCAAAGTAATTTTGGCTAATATTTTGTTTACATGCAATATAGATGTAGCAACAACTGACCTCAGGCACTTTCAGCTGCTTTTATATTAATTATTACATGTGCTTTTTATATTCTAGCTCAAAATATCCTTTATAGGTCTGAGTAATAGTCTTCTGACGAGGTTAATTCAATTGAGTCTTAGATCCCACAGGAACAAAAATAAAAAATGCACCCTATGAAAGCTACATATTGATACATCTGTAACACTATCAGTAGTAAGAGCCAGTTTTGCTTTCTTGACTGTATTTTACTCTGTTTAGGGTGCTGATTTTAGTAACAAGGGGAACGGTGGGTTGTTCTTAATTACAATTACACCCAATAGGACCCAACCCTTTTCACTTAATAGGCTTACTCTGCAGAGACACGTCTGCTTAATTGGCCAGACAAGTCAAGACACTGATGAAAATTATTCCTTGACCCTACCAACGATTCCTAGAGAAGATAACAGTGTGAGAAATGTCTAGCATCTACTACTCACTTTGCTCATGGTGGAGGCTCCATTGTTGTTCCCATTTGAGGCTAAATTACTCTCAGATTGGCACACAGACTTGTCAATTTGCAGTCATGGACTCCCTCACTAAAATGATGAAAATGTCTATTCCTTGTTATTCAATGAAACAAAGGAATGGCTGAAAACAATTCCACTCCCAACTTTAGCTTGTTTTGCAAGATTTTGTTAAAAACATTAAAATGCCCAAGCCTTTCGTTTCATTGCTAAGAAAGAAATGAGGAGACACTAGAGAGAAAAAGTCCCTACAAGTTGTTCCTAAAACAGCAATTTTTTAATTATTATTGTTTGCATATATATATATATATATATATATATACACACACACATACATATATATCATTGTCTACCCAAAAGTTCTCCCATCACCTTATCACCCATGAACCATCTTAATCTCTTGTGCACTTCCCTCTCCCAACTTTACCCTCCTCCCCATCTCTTGCTCTATGTTTCAGTTCTGTTGGCAGTTTTAAATTTTTCTTTTCCATCTGTTTGTTTTCCCTATATGTAGAATAGCAATTTTTGTTTGCATTTTTGATTATTTTATTTTTATTTAATTTTATTTTAAGTTGATTCCACATATATAAATTTTACATCACTGTCTACCCCAAAGTTCTCCTACCACCTGCCACCCATGAAACATCATCTTAATATCTTGTGCCCATCCCTCACCCTTACTTTACTCCCTCCTCCTCTCTTGATTTATGCTTCAGTTCTGCAGACAGTTTTAATTTTTCCTGTCCTTTTGTTTGCTTTCCCTATATCTCACATAAAGGTGAGATCATCCAGTATTTCTCTATCTTTCTAACTTACTTCCACTAACATGACTCCTTCTAGGTCCATCCATGTTATCACAAATGCATCATTTGTCTTTTGATTGATGAATAATATCCCATTGTGTACATATACCACAACTTTCATTTGTCTGTTTTGGGGCATTTGAGTTGTTTCCATATTCTGGCAATAGCAGTAAATACTGCTGCAATAAATATCCGAGTACAAGTGTCATTTTGAATTACTGTTTTTGTATCCTTTGGGTAGATTCCCAGTAGTGGAATTGCTGGATCAAAAGGTAGTTCCATTTTCTGTAGTTTGAGGGTCCTCCACACAGCTTTCCATAGTGACTGGATCAGTTTGTATTCCCACCAGCAGTATAAAAGTTAGAACAGCAATTTCTCAGGTGAGAGCCGAGGAAGAGGTGGGAAGGAGAGAGTTTTGTGTTCTGCACAGAAATGAGACGCAGAAGATGAGAAGAAGGTTTGCAGCTATTCAAGAAGAGGTTAAAGAACATTGATAAAATAAAAGCAGGTGCTGACAAAATTCATGACCTCAGCACCCACCAGGATTATTCAGGAGCTAAGTGTCACATCCCTACTTTCCCGCTAACTAAAGAATGACACTTGCATTTATTATTGTGCTTGATACCAACTTTACTGGGTTTCTGCAAAGAGCCACATATGTCACAAGAGTCCCACAAAAAGGTTTTTGTTCATGTTTTTCAGAACTAGCCAGGCCTTGTGTATTAATGGAGCACTTACCTAGGCAAATGAAAACAGGATCCGATTCATTCACAAGGCAAACAGATTTGGAGATAACAAGCAGATACACTACACTGTCATTTTTGTCCCTGTCTATCCTATGGGTACCTATACTATGATGATTCTTAATAAAAGGAGGCAGATAATACCATTAATGCAAAATTTTATTCTATCTACCAAACAAAACTGGAGCAGCCATTTTGAGATGCTAACAACCCTAATAGTCACCCATTATGATGTAAATGGTTACCACTTTCTGCTTTTCTTAAGCACACCAACTATCCAGTTGTGCCTAGATGTTGCTAGCAGTCTGAGTCTTCAACTTCATCTCATTTCTTCTTCTGACATTAGGAGGCACTTCAGGTGCACAGGCCATCTTTTGCAAAACCTAGTTTTCTGTTAGTGATCAGGCCAGAAAACAGCATTATTCATGGAGAATCAGGTAACCACTTGTCCTATAAACATTGATCAAAAAAACTATGTCCTTAAGCAACTTCAGCAATTCCTTCCAAATCAGGTTTATATGTGATAAGGATTGGTATACTCAAGTAACACAGAGTGAAGATTATCCACCACGGTGAAAGTCGGTCTCTCCTCCACCAACACCTCTAAATGCCCTTGACTGCAATTAAATTTTTGAAAAGCATATGTCCGTTCACAGTAGGTATAAGAGTGCACTGTGCTATGAATGCTTCATTTTAAAACTCAGCATTTCTTCAGTGTTGAAAATCTATTCAGAAATCCCTTCCTCCTCAGGCAATAGAGCTTATTCAGCCAAGGGGTCAACAAATGCTGATATTTCATGAAACCTAATCTCTTAATGACTAATGTCAGGGAAGAAAGAAGGACTGTGAAAGAAACATCTTGAAATAAGCCTCATCTCAGGTACACGTGAGCCAATAAAGACCAGCAAGGAGTCAGGTTCACCACCATATGGCATCAACATAATTTTAAATGTGTCATCTTGGTAGTGTACTGTCTGGAGAGGATGGGCTACCCTTCCAACACACACTCAGATTTCACATTCATACTCCATCATATAAAAGTGTAGTCATGACCTAAGGACAAACCCAGGCTTCTGAGCATTCTGAACAGAGCAGGGCACTTCATGTCTGAAGATGGTGGTAGCATGGAATGGGAATCTCCCTCAGTGGGGCCCCTCGCTGAAGAATTATTGATTGGAAGAGTTAGACCATTTAAGCTAGACCATTAATATCCCTAAATAACTCACTGAACAGAAAAAGGAGGGTGATCTAGGCAGAATGAACAATGTATGGAAAGTCACAAAATGAGAGCATATATGTTGGGAGGGGTGGCAACTAGATTCACTTGGTTTTAGCCAGACATGAAACCTGTGGTGATTACAAGGGACTTAGAAAAAGGAGAAGATAAGATTTGAAAAAATTCTCCAGTGATTCACTGACTCATCACTATTGAGCATCAACTATGTACAAGTCAGTAATCAACAGTGCCAGAGGGAAAGTTTGAGAAAACTACATAGGATTTTTCTCTTGAAGGGAAAACATCCTTAGATAGAGCTGATTCAAGCTCTAAAACTAAAATACTCTAAATGATCAATCTAATTTCTTTTCTAAAAACCAAGATAGAGCTTCCAGGTTGGTGAACAGATGATGTAGAGAGAAGGGTGCATCTGGAGAGGGAATAGAAGGTCTGAGCTCTTCCCTCCACGCACCTCATCTTCCACTGGTATCTGATTCCACTGGCCATGTAATTTGTGGAGCCTATTGGTGCAGAGTGAAAATGTGGAACCCCTTTCTCAAAAATTGCACCTCAAATAGCCATTAGAGATACTATAATATAAAGCTTTTCCCTTTCAAACAGAATAGAGGTGTTCAGTTCTTTCAAGTTAGAAAATCTAATCTGAAAAAAGAAGCTAGAATTTGACTGAGAAAATCCTTCCCCTCTTAACTTTTTCAACTGTCTAGGTACTGGTCAGTTCAAATAATCAAGAATACCATGGATGGAAAGATCAAGACAAGTTGGGTAGATACAGTAAATTTCTTTCTCTCATTCCTGTGTGTTTATGAACAAAGACTATCTAAAAACTAAGAGAGATCAACAAACACCTCAGATTCAAGGAACACTGTAACTTGCCCTTTGACCCTAAGAAGCAAGGACAGAGGGAGCTTTGTTCACTTCCCTAATTATCCCTAAATAACAAACCCACCAACTGGTGTTCACAGCTAAGCCTGACCTGGGGTCATCTTAGGGTCCCCCAGGGGACTGCAAAGGATGATCAGGGCAGAGAGGAGGTAATCCTACTATAAAACAAGCAGAAATAGTCATCTGGAGTACTTTCTTATAATATTCCAATGGACTGTTCTTCCTCCAGAAAACTCTTCTGCTTTATCAAATCATAAAACCACATAGGTAGGGAGTAAGGAAGGAGGGGGATTCGATCTAAGAAAGTTACTTTACTGTCCATCTCTGCCTAGCTTGTTAATGTGACAGTTAAGGCCAAATACTGAAAATCGAGTCCAGTGAAGATACCCAGAGTTCTCCTGCCCAACACCCTCACTCATCCCAAGGAATTAGTGGAGAAGGAAGGGCTTGGACCTGCAGGGTGTTGCCTGTTCTGCAGATATCTGGCCTGTGTCCCAAGGAATCCTGTACCCACAAAGCCAAGCCAGGACTTGAACAAGAAGTTTAGGAAAAAGATCATATATACCATGATTTCATTCTACCAGAAAAGTCAATGAAGTCAGAGAGCCGACTTCCCACAGCAGACTGAAAAGACCAAAACTTGGATCTGGAAATGGCCTCCCATCTTTCTCAGGTCCGATCAAGTTATCTGGATTAACTTCAGAGAAGACTCTACCCAGTATTCCCACTTCATAGATGAGGTATGATGTTAAGGCACAGATCAATGAAGTGACACACTGACCAGATGTGAGGTTAGGAAGTCTGACTTCAAAAGGTATACTTTCTACCTCTAGCAATCTCTTTTCTGTTGGTGGGAGGTCATGGATTCTCAATGCTGTATCTCTATGAGAACTGCTAGTAATAAAACTCCCTGTCAGTCTGAGAGTCTTATTTTAAATTTTTATTTCAGAGAAACTGATGTTCAAAGAAACCTACAAAAAAAAAATCATACTATATGGTATTAACAGGCCCACAAAAAATCTGAAGCATGGGACAAAGTGACTATAAAACTTATACCCCACAATTGAGATATTTCCATTAGACTTCAGAATAGTTACTCAATTCACTGGTCTTTCAAATTGGAAGTCCTGGAGTCCCTGCTAAGTAAACAATACTGTAGGTTCTACCCAGAAAGTCTTCATTCAGCCTAAAATATTCTCCAATTACTCACTCGGGACAAATATTCAGATATAACTGCCATGACCACGCTCAGAAGTGGTCTTTGTTACAGATGGCAGACATGATTCAAAGCGAGAGGCATTTTCAATGTTAAAGCATTAGTCATAATAGACCTCCCAAGATATCTGGGCAATCATCTGAGACATTGACATTCATCCTTGAATTGATTTTAAAGACTGGTCAGCGGTGGGGAGGGGTGATGTCAAGAAAGAGGATGAAGAAGACAAAAAATGCAAAGGTAGGCAAGAAATAGATGGTGTACTTCAAACACGGTCCTCCCAGTGTAATCCGTGAAAGTGCAAGAGACCTGGAAAATTCTTCCCCCTGAACCTCTGGAAATTGGGAAAATACAAAAGGAGGGAGCATTTCACCCCAAGATTCTCTTGTCTGGTCTGTGTGATTTAAGATTAAAAACATGATAAGGAGAATGAATTCCAATTAGCTTTTGTTTTCCTTATGGGCTAGGCAGTATCTAGTTCAGAGCAAAACGCATCACTCACAAAAAGGTTTATTCAGCTCACTAACCTGGGTGGTTCTACTTCTGATTCAAACATTTTCTCCAAGATACAGAGAACCAATAGCTGGGAAAACATGTACCCCACACCATGCACTGAACACAGCTTGTTCACGCTACAAATACTTGAACCAACAAATTGCAAGTCACTGCAGAAGAGAGAAATGCTTTCTAGGGAGCACCTTTTTTGGTAAGAAAAATCTCAGCAGTTCATAAGCGATTTTAATTTGCCACACTCTATTTTTATAGACATCACAGAACAATTAAAATACGGTATAGCAAATTGAAATTGCTCATGCCTAGTTGCAAATTTTATTGCCACAAATGGGGTCCCTAAGAAGCACTATTAACTTTAATGGTGACTTGTTGCTCCCTGATTATGAGTCACCCTCAATAAAATAACGCAGGGATCATCTCCACGGTGGTGGAAAGGGATTGCACGGCAACCGCCGTCAAGAGGAGGGGGGCAAACATTCCAGAAGGAATGAACAGAAGCATAATATGAACAGGGAGAAAGAACATGTCCTTGAAATCAAAGAAGACTCAAGTGAGGCTTGAAGGAACTGTGCGAGAATTCCAGAGAAAACATGCTCGTTTCATCGCAGAGATGAGCAGGCCCATGGTGTCCTCAAGCCCCAGGTTTGCCCCTCCCATGATCTGCGTTACACCTAAGACTGACAGCCTCGCAAAGGTGAAGAGCTTTAAAACCGTAATTTCATTGACATTTCACCATCCATATGCTCATCTGAACCCCATCAAAAAAAGAGACACAGAAAAACACCTTCTCCTGCTTTTCCACCGCAGTACTCCAGGAAATGTTGGATGTTCGAGTTATGAAAAATCCATATGCTCCCGTGGAAAAACAGAGCAAAGAATAAGAATTTCAGATGTGTATGAACCTCCTCTATTCAACTGCAACTAACTCTGGTGTATTCCTTCTAGACACTGAAAAGTGGGTTTTACTAGAACACGGTAAACTGAAAACACTGTCTAAATCGCTTTAATGGTTAATATTCTCTCACATAGTATTTTTCTTATGAGGGTTAAAATGTTGGAATTTCACATCTCTCGATGATCAAGGAAAGAAGAGTATCTTTGGAGAGAAAGAGAGAAGGTACATATTTCTAAAAAAAAAGAGTATCAGATAAAAACTTAGTGTTCTCTGTAGTTTTACTCATTGAACTTTCATGAATGATCCGTTAATAACTTTGACCCATTTCAATGCTGTACTATCTACTGGCTCCAATCCTGCATTGTGCCCTTGAAGGCAAATGTTTTAACAATTGTTCAGGTATGTTTTGTTTAGTAGCTCACTATAAACACAGACTCAATTTGGAGAACAGAAAAATAAAGCCATAAAGGAAGGAAGGAAGGAGAAAGGAAGGGAGAAGAAAATAATCTGACTAACCATACCCTCAGAGTTCTACCCTTACGGAACTTTAGATCCATTTTAATTCATTTCTCATTCCTCAGAGTTCTCCCTAAAAGATATAATAGTCCCACATGTTAAGTGGAACAAGAAAGCCAATTCAGATTTAATAGAGTGCAAAGGGGCAGGCAGAGAGTGAGTGCAAGAATTCAGAGCAAAGCAGGGAGGAGAGAGCCAGGCCTGCCATTCATAAGAAAAGGCAGAAGAAAACACTTCTCTCCCTGGCATTGCCTTCGTATTCTGTGCTGTTGCTGTGACCCGAGGTCTGAGGTGGGGGACCCACCCCAGGGTCAACAGAGCTTACAGACCCTCGCTCCTCATTTAGTTTGGCTGCAGCAGCTCCAGGCTCCTGAAGGTCACAGCTAAGTTGGGCACAGAATGCTCACACTCAGTGAAAATAGGCCTCCAAAGAGGAATGAAGCAACAACCAGGAAAGAACCACTTTGCAAACAGACTTCCAAGGAGAATTAGCCTCTCAAAATCCTCTGTGCAAAAGTTCACACCATAAAAACAGCTGCTGCTTAATGTCTCGGGGTTCCAATTAGCCCCGAGCTCCTGATTTGCACAGAACTTCTGGCCAATGGTGTCCAAGCTCCTCTGCTCTTCCCTGCTCCTTTCAGCTCCTTTCAATCCCATAAGTACGCTTGGTCAAAAACTAGGTCATAAACTTACCCACTGAGAACATTTACTGTCGTTTCCAACGGTGTGCTCTGTTCAAGAGGTTATGATAATAAAGCGCGCGGCAAGCACGCTTTCAAGTTCTGGCATGTGCCTGCTGGAGCAGGGTGCTTGGCAACTTACCTTCTGTGAACTTGGCTCTTTTTGACTCAAACTGCTGAACTCTGACCCTTTTCTGGATGAATACAAATCATTTTTAGAATGACTATATCAAATTTTATTTATCCTTTTATCCCCTAGCTTTCACATAACAGCCCCAGGCCAAAAAAAAAAAAATAAATAAATAAAATAATAATAATAATAATGATGTTCCTGTTTCAGAAAACACTAACACCCTTCACCTCTGCCAAAGTTTACAGCATAGTTCTGTCCTGCCACAAAGAGGAGGATGGGGCTGGGTGGGGCCAGGCAGGGAGGGAGGGAAATGGAGCAGGGCAACTGTTTATTTCAGTAAACTACAAGAGAAACCCTCCCTCTTCCCTGCAAGGCGTCTTCTAAACCCCCAGCAGTGAAGCAGGAGGCCGTGGCAGAAGTGTGTCCTCCCTGAAGCAGTGGCTTTCGGGACTCCCACACAAGTGAGGGAGGTCCTCCCCTGCCCACCCCACCCCAGGAAGTATAAGA
Source organism: Uropsilus gracilis (assembly GCA_004024945.1). NCBI lineage: Eukaryota > Metazoa > Chordata > Mammalia > Eulipotyphla > Talpidae > Uropsilus > Uropsilus gracilis. Next base: position 175,122 of record PVHY01000504.1, on the reverse strand, counting down.
ACCAAAGCCAAAGGGTGTTTCTGCTTCCTTAAATGTCCACTCCTAGGCTAATGAAGCCCAAGAGGCTTCCACCTCCCTCCTACCCATCCTCCCAGCCCAGGGTGGCCTAGCTCTGAGGCACACCCAGCCCATGTTAGCAAACCCAAAGGTGGCTACTTTTCATCCCACACCTTCCAAGAACATGCTGGAACTCTTCCCTACAGAAAGATACAGCTGTTGTCAACAATCCATGACTCTCCAACCCACTTGTCCTCGCAGCTCAACAATTGGGCCTGGGCTCCATTCCTGACAGGGAAAGGAAAGAGACCCGTGCAGGCAGGACAACACAGCTGTCACCACCCCCCTCACCCAGAAGCTCTAATGTGTGAACCTAGAAAACCCTGAGGCCTCGCAATGAAGAAGGGTCTCCACCCAGGCAGAACCTCTGATGAGTTTTTTCCCTTCCAGGAGGCAGAGAAGAGGGAAAATAAGGACAACTGTGTTCAAAACAGAAATGCTGCCTAACACTAACTTGGCTGTGGGCAACGACCGGATTATAAGCCCAACACCTCCATTTCTGTCCAAGTGGAAAGAGAAACTAGGGGTGCGACCTTGAGGCAGCTGTGTGAACTCTGCTGCCCAGAGATGCTGCCAGCCCCACTGAGAGCATCAACATAACCCTAAATGGCTCCTCAGTCCCCATGTGCCCCCCCCCCCCGCCTTTTTTTTCTAATTCATTGGCTTTTATTTTTTCTTGGTTTGGGTTTTTTTGATTTTGGGGTTCTTTTTGTCAACTGATTCTTTTTAAGGACAGAGGATTGTGGAGCAGTCTTTTCAGTGCAAAACTTCCAGTTTTGGTGCAAAATCGTTTAAGATTAGAGAAGAGTATTTGTACATGAATTTTTCTCAAAAAATCCTCCCCGATCTTTGCTGTTCATGATGCCAGCTGTAGTACAGGCATCCCAAATTGGCTAAGTTTTTTTATTAGTTCTAGCAGACAATGAGAGTCCTGGAGCCCTTGGTGGGTTTTACAGGCATTAATGGTCTCTCAGGGAACCAGGTACACAGGCTCACCAGAGAGGGAGGCTGAAGCAAGACCAGGGGCAAGACCAGGGGACTGGGAGGCAGGCAAATCCCCCAGACCCTCTCTCCCCCAGGAATCTTCACGCTCTTTCTCTGGCCTACTTCTCTTGATCTCCATGCTCTCTATGCTCACCTCCCAGGCCCAGGTGAGCCCTCTCACACATACACACACCCACTGGGCCCAGTTGTATACAATCATGGGGACGTTGCAACACCACAAGTGCAGGTTAATGGCAGAACAAAAACCCTGAGAATTTATTTATCCTACACTGATCCATAACCAAAGATTTGATGTTGATGTCACATTTCAGTTAACTGTTTAGAGGGGGCACAAAACAAACAGGTTCAGATAGCCTTCATTTAAGACCAATGTAATAACATGTTGTCCATCACTGATTTTAAAAAGGTAATGAGCTGGCACGTGATGGGCACTCCTTGAGGTCATTACACGTCTCCAAAGACAACCTCACGCACAACCTTGCTCACAAGAATTGCTTTGAGGGGCCATCTAAATTCTACAATTTATAGGGGGGGGTGAATAAAAACCCAAGTTAGACTGTTAGAGTGCTTTGAAAAGTATAAAAAGCTAAAAGTAATTGTTTGGTTTTAGCATAGTGAGTGATACAAAAAAAACTATATTTCTAAAATGCACCTGTCTCAGGTGTCATATACCTTACTAGAGTTTAGGTCTCATTATTTTGTAATTTCCCTTACACTCATACCTGTTTCTCTTCCAGTTCAGAGAAAATAAGGTGAAATTCATTTAAGCCAATACTTAATTTCAAATCAGTGAAATCCACATTTTTTCTTCTCACTCTTCCTCCTTCACTTCAACAACTACTTAAATACAAAAAGAGGATGGAGGCAGGAAAGAATTAAGTAACAGTTGGAAACTCATCTGTTCCAGATTTCAGGGTTCCCAACCTAAAGCCCAGGCAGTGGGACTGAACAGCTCAGTGGGGGCTTGGCAGTCAAGTATACCACCCCAGGAAAAAAAGCAATTTTGGTTTCCTTGGCAGAAATGAGCTAAGCTGTGGAGAAGAGCATTACCTACATATACTGCAGGGTAAGTGAATTGTCAGGGTTTTTGCCCTTTCACCATTAGCCTCTATGACCAGCACCTACGGTATTGTGCCCTCCCCATGATGTCACATGCCTAACCCGGTGGGTATACACATGTGTGAGTGGTCTCACCTGGGCCTAAAAGGTAGCTAAAAGGGCAGATCACCCTCAGGGAGGGGGAGAGAACATGTAGAGGAGAGAACAAGAACACAAAGGGAACACAAGAGCCCAGAGAAAGAGCATGAAGAATTTAACCCCTATCAGGAATTATTTGCAACCAAGAATGAAAACTTAGGAACTTCACTTTAATTCTTCTTTCTACAAAGAAACCAGAATCTAAAATTCTTCCATCTCCACAATCCTCCAGAACCATCAGGAAACATTAAACCCCAGAAGTAGGGGAAGCAGACTGCAGATTCTAAGATTGCTGAGCCCGAGGTCTTCCCTCACCCTTCTGTGTGGCTTTTTGGTACCAGTTGCCTGGACTACTTGCCATTGCTAACCCACAGGATTGGTTTCATAAATAAAAAATAATACCTGCAACTCATCTTTTCTAAGGTTATTGGCATTGCTGTAACTGCCTTGGACAGCCAATCAAAACCTTTATTTAAAGTCAATATTCTCTCTAGTTTAAAATAGTGATTCACTCTGCCTGCCTGACCACATAATTGTTTATAGTATCCATAGTATCCATAAATCCAAACTGCAACAACCAAACAGTTGGGCAATATCACATGTTGTCACAATATGCAGAGAACATCTTAAATACCTAGTATTGAACGGGAAAAATTTATATCCCAAGTTCAGAAAAGAGAAAGTTTCTTTCATGAACAATTTACCACTCAAAATGACCGAGGAGAAAAAGGTGAGATGAAACAAAATGTAAATGTTAAACAAGCTATATGAAAGACTACAGGGTGTATGCTTATGTGGACTAAGAAGACTGCACGTTCAAATGTACTTTGCATATTTACTGTCCACATACAGAGCTGTCCTCCATCTCCTTGGCCTCCTTGCAAGAAAGAACTTGAAAAGAAAAATCTGGAAGGGCCTGCTTATCTGCATCTCTGGGCCTGTGCAGTCAGGAGAGACATGTGGTTCTTTCAAGAATGGTTGACAATCTCCAGAGCAGACTTCAAAAGACATGAGAACAAACATGTTAGAGTATGAGGGAGAAGCAGAAATGAACACTGGTTCAATAGACTCCATATTAACCAAAATCATCGATTCTCAGGTAAAATGTGCTTATTACTCTTAAAAACTAGCAAAGCACATCAAGATCAAGTCTCTTATTGCCACCTTTCCTGAGGGTACCCAGGCCTCCCCACCATCACTGCTCCACTTGACCAGAAAGCGGCCTGGCTTCTTACAATGAAGACTGAAAAAATCCAAATATCAGAGGGCAAATCAAATCATTCTTGATAGTGTTAGGGGAAAAAATGAGAGCAATCCTCCATTCAGTCAAAATGTTTACACTAGAAGTACGACTACTGGGAGATGACAAGTTTCAAGTCGTTCATAATATGATTATGGCTACATGCATGAAAAGGGATTATTCTTAACTGAAATAGAAAATTAAGGAGCAAGACTCTAGGTAAGACAAAATACAAACCCAGCTGGCAGATTTCCCTACCTGAAGAGTACTCATCAATCATTCTGGCCGTATGTGATAATGCTTCAGCAAACCCACCAGTGAAATGAGATTGTTGCCAATTCCCATGCATTTAAAAGAGGATGAATATGTCACAGTATGCAAAAAAATAGCATCATGTGATCAGAAAGACATTTAATAATTTCAAACAGGACAATAAATGTCAGCAAATACTTGGGAACTTAGTGCCTCTGAAACAGACCCTTTAGGATGTTCCTGAAACATGCTTCATGCATTCAGCCAATTTGGTTTCTTCTGTAGTTTCCATTTGAAGGGGGGGGGAGAACATGTGGAGGCATCATGCTTAGACCTGAAGCTCAAGGGAGAATGAGCGCATGCAATTGAAGGGGGAGCAAATGCATTGCCCAGGACATCCCTTAAAAAATGGCCACTGTTTCATATCGAATCAAAAGCTTGCCTGTGGGAACTTTTATTACAGCTCCTATCAAAAGGACAAAAAAGATTTTTTAAAAAACAGCTTTCTGGTTTTCACAGGAAAAGAATGATTTCCAAATTATGACTTTTGAGAGCTCAAGAGAGGGAATGACTTATTCACAGTAAATATGAAACACATGGTTTTCTCGGAGGGCTTTTGTCCACTGTGCACAGTATTTCTCTTCCATGAAAGAGACAAATTATTAAGATTTAAACACAATACCCCCTTAGAACGCTCCATACATTTATGTTTAAAGCCTGGGGGCCCAGGTTTTAAATAATAACAATTGCAAGGGTAAGCAGGGGAATGGCTCCTCCCTCCAGAGACAAGCAGCACTGTCTGCACCCCACACAGCAGGAAATCCAGCTCCCAGCTGGGCCAGAGGGCTGGGTATTCACCCAGAGGGTCCATCTTCAGGATGTAAAGAGAAAAATCACAGCCAACTGGAAAGGCCAGTGGCCTCCCTGAGAAACAGGGTGATCCATCCCCACGCTGGAGTGCCCTGCTCTAATTTTATCAAGGTGCTTGCTGGTCATCCCAGTGACTTTTAGCCCTGGCTGTACAATAGAATCTTCTGGAAGGTTAAAATAGACCCTTCTACTATGCATCTAGATCTTGAGAATCATTGTCTGGTTTAAACCTCACTAATTCAGCATTAAATTCTATCATTTACACTTTAAATAAGAACTGCTAAGCAAGCTCTCAAGAGAACATTAGTGTATTTTCCATGCCAGGCCAAGGGTGCTCTCCTCACCGTGTGAAGTGCTCCTAAGTGTAGAAGGCAAGACAAGGGGTGTGGGAATCACAGCTGACTCCCACAGAGCCTCCGGGCTCTCCACCCCACCCCCACCTACTCTGTGTCACAGACTTGTCTGGAGGGAAGGCGTGGGATAGAATTTCTCAGGAGGTCCTATCCAATTTCCTAGCAATCTGTAACACAGGAAAGAGCTCTCTGCAGTCTGTCACTGCAATACAAATGCTTCTCACAGATACCTCACCCGTCAGTCTCACCCCAGACAAACAAACATGCCAGCTAGCAGAGCTAAACACATTCCCACAACAATTCCAGGGATGTGACACACTGATGGTGCCTGTGGATTGCAATTATCTTTCATTATTACCAAGGTTGTATACAATAAGCACCCCTCACATGCTCCCCTAGCAGTTATCTGGTGGACACCCAACCAATTCTCAGGTAATGAATATACTCACAGATAGACACAGGGATAAGATTACCAGAACCTTAGTAAGCTCTAAACCAAAAGAAGTGGTCTAAAGTCATCCTACATGAAAAATACCAGTTATTTCCTTCATTCTTCAAATCAAGGATTTTGGTGGGTGGGGAAGGAATGACAAACAGTGATAAATTTATGGGGATTACAACCTGAGAGGAAAAAAATAATAAAATTATAAAGGCCAGGTGCCCGGCTAAGTTGTTGGAATTTTTTTTTCTAAAAAACACTGCAGCTATGTTCACTTCATCAATAGCCCACTGTTTTATACATGGCATCTCTTATCTTATTGCCTATCACTGAATAGCAAAAAGATCAAGTCCACAGTAAGTGACTGCATAGCTTAACTGGGATATAGTCAGAGAAATGCCTTCATAGGCTGTTACTTCATTAGTAACATCCTTGAGTGTGATTACACAAACCTAGTTGTTGGAGCCTGCTCCATAGGGCATGGTCACTGAGAATGTCATCTTGGATGGGAACAAAACAGGGAGGGAGTCCAATGGTCTAGGATAAAGGACTAATGGGTCCTACAGTGGAGGGAGCGCGGACAGATATAGTTGAGGGGGTGTGGGTCTATTCCCCTAAATCTTACACCTTATTACCTCAATTAAAATAGAGAACACTGCACATATGTAACTCATCAGACTGAGATGGCATTAAAAATCATGACTGCAATAGCTGCTGTTTATTAAATGACAGGAAAGCACCAGGCACCGTGCTAAGAGCTTTTTGCATGTTTTATTCCACTCAAACCCCACAGCCCAAGGGAGGAACTACCAGGGTTCTCCACTTTAGAGATGAGTACATGAAGCTTCAATAAATAAAATATGTCCTTGGGTCAGCAAAGCTAGAGGATGCCTGAGCTGGAATTTGGACAGAAGTTTGGCTGACTCCACAGCTCGGAGCCATTTTTATAAAATATTATGGTATGTATCTTTTGAGTAATGCACTAAAATACCACTCCCATCACCATTTTTTTTTAAAGAGACTACGAATCTGAATCCTTATTTGACTTCTAACCTAAGAAAAGCATTCTTCATGGAGCAGTGTTGGAAATGTAGGGTTTGGAATCTTGTCTCAGATATAAAGCAACACATTTCTGAATCTCTGAGCACCAACATTCTCTTTTGTAGAGTGAGAAAGACAATGTCAACCTCAGAGGTGTCTGAAAAACACCGTGAAATGACAAGATATACTCAGTAACTTTCTTTTTTCCTCTGTCATTTAGGAAAAATAAACCATCATGCTATTACAAGGATAGTCCTAAAAGGGGAGGTAATTGAAAAAAGAAAACTCTTTGAGAAGTAAAAAGTAATGTTTTAAAGGACTTGTAAGTTTCTGGCCATTAGTATTTTTAAGTTTACTGAGTCCTAAAAGGAATGATAAATTATCACTTAACTCACACTAAGAGAAGTCTGGACTTTTGTTATTTTGTAAAGAGAACTATCCTGACTCATCTGTTTTTCCAACTCTAAATTTTCTATTTGACTTGGCTTTGTTTGGGTTTTGACTCTTGTTTTTCAACAAGTCAGTATTAAATATCCATTAAGGGCTCAAGTTTGTGGGGGGAAAAATATTTAAAAACAGATTTCTTACCCTTGAGAAAGGTATAATATATGGTTGGAGTTTAAGGTGGAACTGTGTAAAATATGCGAATTAATCAGCAGGTGCCAGTAATTAGAATGAGGGGGAGGGGACAACAATGAAAAAGCAGAAGAGAGAATGCAGTTCTGAACCCCCAACTCTGATGGTTACCTGAACATGGACAACAAATTTACATAAAAACATACCCCTACTTCCACAGGCATATAAAATCCAAATAAGGTCTTTGAGTTAATAACATTGTATCAATGTCATTTTCCTGGTTTTGACTATCTAAGGTTAAGTAAGAATATCACTGGAGAAAGCTGAATGAAGGGCATATGAGAACCTTATATGTTACTGCAATGTCTTGTGTTTCTTTATAGCAAAACAAAGTGTTAGAGGCTCTTCCATCAAAGTGGGACATGCTGTGTTTCCTTCCCCATTTACATGTAAGCACCTTGGACTATGGGAACTAGAGGCAGGGGTGAACAGCTAGGTAACGCTACCTAACAGGGAAGGCAGGGGGGCATGGGCATGGGCAAGAAAGAAAAGCTCTTGTTCCTGCAACCAACTTGCACCCTAGAACTTCAGGGAAGGAGACAATGGAAGAAAGACATGTAGAGACTCTTGAAAGAAATACCTGGGGGAGGGGGGAGCATTGACAATAGCAGCCATTACTGTGATATGGTATCTCCTTTTATCCCAGTTTTCCGTGACCAGCTTCAAAACCCTTTTCCCATGGTTCACCACCAGAAGGTGCCTTAGACTTGTGGCAAGCTTTTGGGCTTCACTGTTTCCACTTCAGTCAACCGTATTTATCTGAGCATTTGCCCATGGGGGATGGGTAATTTGAGGTGTTTCACTGGGAAACTATTATCCTTTCTTCTACTCTCTATGCACACTAATTCTATTAAAGCCCTTTCACACTGAGAGTCTGCTTTGCCTTTGTGTGCACGGATGGCTGGATCCCTTTCAAATGTGCACATTTGGGGGTCCCTAAAAACCCACAGTCATGTACTAACAAAAGTAGTACTTTAAAAAAAAAGTGAGGAAGCTCCCTGTAAACTGACATGAAAAGAGCTCTAAGATTGATGGTCAATTGGAAAAAAAAAAAAAAAGTATTGCACAATGTGTAATATGCTACCTTTTGTGTAAAAGCAGGAAGCACAGAATTGATATTCATATTTCCTAGCAAAGCATGAAGGGATCATGGAAGGATACACAAGAAAACTAAGAACAATGGTTTTCTGTAAGGGATAGAAAAGAAAAGCATGGTAGATGAAGCACCAAAAAAAAGAAATTTTTATACTTTTTGGATTTGGATCATGTAAATACTCAAAAGACAAAGATATGAAAATGATAGTAACAGCATAAATGGTAATTAGCAATATAGACACCTCTATGTCAGTACCTTCACTGAACCAATTTATATTATTTTTAATCAGATAGAGACTGAAATTACTTTTTTTTAATCAGAGGGTAAAACCAAAACACAAGGAGTGTTTTTAAGACATGTTTCTAAGCTCATGGTCTTCACACCATCATCATGTCCCTATGTAAGACTTGCAGGACAGAGTGTGATACACCTCAATTCAGGTTAAATATACCTTAAAAGTAACAATTACTTAACTAACTTTAAATTCCAGCATGTAGCAAAATGCTTGGCAACTATATTACTTGCAAATGTTCCTTTGGTTAGAATAAACTTTTTAAAATCTCACTGCTAGCATTAAGATTTAAGACCTCTCATTCCCTCCCTGCCCCCTCTAACACAGTAGATCTGTAGTTAGCTTTCAAAGGTTGCTTTTAAGAAGCTGCAGTATATTCACACAATGGAATACTATTTGGCAATCAAAAAAGGACAAGTCAGTCATTTATGGCACCATGGATGGAGCTGGAAGGAATCATGACAGCAGAAATTAGTCAGCAAGGAAAAGATAAACATCAGGTGGTCTCCGTTTTAAGTAGGACATAGAAAAGCCAAGCAAAAGGACAAGAAAAAATTAGAACTAGTAATTTGTTAACAGAACTGAAGCATACAGCAAGGGAGGAGAAGGAAGGAAAGGAAAATCACTGGAGGGATGAGCACAAGGGATCAAGGTGATGGTTCTCAAGTGACACGGTGGTGGGAGAACTGTAGGAAATATAATGATGCAACAAAAAAATGTACATTATGTATATTCATTATGAAAAATAAGTTTGTCTTCATCAGCTCTTTGCTTGGCTTTCCCAGATTCCACCTATAAGTGACAACACCAGTATTTATTTTTCTCCTTTCTGGCTTATTTCATTTACCAGACAAATGCAGTAGACAGGTGAAGAACCGTGGGTGTTCCATAATGTTCCATAATGGAAATATTAAGGTGACTACACCTGACAGGGAAAATCCTATACTGTCAGAACACTGGCAAAGATGTAGAACAATGGTACTTCAAGGATAAATTAAAATTAAATAAGTAATTTACATCTAAAAAAAAATAAGAACTCTCATTGAAAAGACTAGCAATGGTATTTACATATTTTTAAACAAAAGAGGCTATAATTAATTTTTGAAAACCCTCAACATGGTACACTAAGAGGAATCAATTTTAATTATAAATGGACATGTGCAGATTTTTTTTATACATTTAATACTAAATTTCTAAGTGAGGTCAAGTTCTATTATGTCTATTAAATTTGTGAAATATGAGTTAAAAAGCAATACTTTTTAAAAGCATTAATTTTTTTCTAAGTGTACATTCTGCCTTTTCTATAAAAATATTTACATTTAAGGTGAAAAAAAGGGCACTGTTTTCAGAAGAAAGTCTGATCCTTGGTGCTGAAGCTACTCTGACCATTTACTGAAGCATGATTTCAAGAGAAACACACAGGACTTTTGTGCTCAAAAATTGCAATTTTTCTCAAAAATAATTCACCCTCCAGAGGATGTGGTCCGCAGGGTTCCTAAATTAGGTCAGTGGGAATGTACCAGGTCAGTAAGGCAAAGTGGTCAAAAATACATGGTCTGAAGTCAGACACGTGGTTGGGTGCCAGGCTCTGCTAAGTTCTGTGTCATCGTTGGGCAAGTAGCATGTGCGTCTCATGTTCCTCATTTGTCAAATGAAGTTACTTTGCTATCAAACACACTGAGGTGCTGGCAAGATTAAATAAACTATGACATCCAGAAGAGCTTAGAACAGGGTCCTCCTATATGGCAAGTGGCAGTAAGCGTTAGCTAGATAATAACAGTACATGTAACTTTGCATGAATGCTACCTTCAACACATGGCACAGACTCAGGTAGCAGTCACAAGAAGGAGTTCATCTCTGTCTAGTAAATGTAAGGTAACTGAATTACCTCAAGCTTGTTCCAAAAGATACAAAACAAGGGTAGAATATGTACCCTTGGGTGGTACATGTTGGCAGGAGGAGCTGTGACTTTATTTTCCAACTCTCTAGAGAAGAAAATACATCCCAAACACCAGAGAGTCTTTGAGGATCTGGGTTAACCAGGGGATGTTAATTTTGCAAATCATTTTTACAGTTTAATTTTTCCAGATGTTATGCAGCAACACATTTTTAAAATGAGAATTCCAAAATATAAATTTTTACAGTAAGCTAGGTTTTTAATTCTGTCTCAGTGGATTGCTGCCAGTGAAAATGGGTCATGATATCTAGTTAGATATGTTCTAAAAGGGCTCCATTGCCATGTGTGTACCTATTCCCATAACCAACACATTATTCTCAATTATAGTACTATATAACAGTATATAGTACTATAAAATAATATATGTAAGCTATAGTTTATATTACTATAAACATTATCTTAAGTCACTGAGTCGTTACAAAATCAATATCAATGTAGTAATTTATCAGAAAGGCATTTTCTCCTAGAGAAGCAATTGTTGAGGACTCATTTGTAGTCCCCAGATCTCAGAATTATTCACAGTAGCCAAAAGATACAGGAATATTCATCCCACTGACAGATGAATGTATAAACAAAATGCAGTATATTCATGCAATAGAATATTACTCAATCCTGAAACGGAAGGATATTCTGACATGTGGCACAAGGTGGACAAACCTTGGGGACATTATGTTAAATCAATAAGTTAGTCACAATAGACAAATACTGTATAATTCCACTTTATGAGTGATCTATTTTATGGAAAATGAAAACAGAATTGGCAAGGAGGGTATAATGAGGAATTAACTTAATTGGTACAGAGTTTCGGTTTGAGAAGATGAAAAGTTCTGGAAATAGAGAAAGCTGATGGTTATATAATAATATGCATGTGCTTAATAATCATTGAACTGTATGTAATCAACATGGTTAAAATGGCAGATTTTATATTATGTATATTTTACTACAATTAAATCTTTAGCTCCCAAAGAGACAAGACTAGCCAAATGAATCAGAAGGAAAAAGATAAATATTGGATGGTCTCACTTATATGTGGAATATACAGAAACCAAGCAACAGGTCAAGAAAAGTTAAAACTATCAAGCTGATCATAAAACTGAAGCATCTAGCAGAGGAAGAGAGAGAGCAGTTAAAAAGGAGAGGGACAAAAACAAAGGGACTATAGTGATGGTTGATGTGGTGGAGGGAGAAATATGGGGACTACAATGATGTACAATGATGTAGAAAAAATTTTAATGTCATAAAATATTTAGCTTAAAAATGTTCGCTCCTTCAAAGCATGCAGAGGAAAAGGAGCAGAAAGTTATCAAAGAACTGGAACCAAAGAACCAGTTTGTATGGGTAATTCTAAGCAAGAAAAACCCTAACTACTGTCAACACCTTCTTTGAAAAAAAAAGACAGTTTTAGCTAGAATTCATATTAGTGTAAAAATTAAGGCTAACCCAATGGAAAACATGTTAAATATTCTATCTTACTCACATTCCAAGTCTCAGTAATATCAGTCACAAATTTTAACTCTGATATCTTCACCAGAGCAGCAAAACCAAAATTAGAGGATCTGAAGCTACAAAAACGAAACTTGAACCATCCATAATCTTTACTGTCAAAGCAGAACCCAATAAATTTCAGTTAGGTTAATCCCATTAAGATCTAACATGGTTATCCTTTTTAAGTGAAAATATTTAATTAGATCATAGGAAAGCAGAGGCTGTCTGGTCTTGCCACTTCAGAATCCGTTTCTCGGTCTTATGGACATGATATGAATGTGGATAGTACCATTTGCTCCCAGAACTTCATTTTATCTTTTTTCTTTATCCTTCCTTGCAGTCTCACTTGGAACTAAACATGACAGTACCTTGCTCCCAAGGGGTTTGTAAAGGGAGAGTAGTTGTTTAGAAGGAAGATCAGTAAATAATTGTCCTTTCCTACCACCTTCCACAAGACACACCTTCAGTGGCAGAGATGTCCCAAGAAAGGACACCCTTCTGAAATGGATCCTAAACAGTTAGCCTACCCCATCGACACATCTATTTATTTTGATGTCTGATAAAGCTAACCAGGAAAATAACCTTTGTCTCTACTAAATAGCAGTATTTAACATTATAAATTTCAGGACAGAATTAAAGAGAAATAGTGAATCGATGACTTATTTCATGGGCATAAAGTGAACAGGACTATGGAATGTCCTTCCTGGTTTTGGTAAAGCAGATTTCTCCTTTTTTAGTGGCAGGTTACAAATAGTTGTTTTAATTTTAAAAAAAAAAAAAAAGGTAGCATTCTATACATTTCTTAAATCTTAGCATTACTAGGCTAGAGATGTCCAAATTCAGCTCATGGTAAACCTCTAACATACCTTTGACTAAATTCATGCATCTGCATGAAATATAATCGCTATTTGGAAGAGTGAACCCTTTGGCATTTGAATATTCCTGATTTTGTACGATCTGGAAGATAAAACAAAAAGTTAATAGATTTCAATTACTTTATTTTCTGATTCTTCAAAGGTAAGGAATTTTTTCATTCTAATTATAGGTTGTGCTGGAATTAAAAACAGGTGGCATATGACAATCTGGTATTGCTGGCAGCAAGTTTGCATATCAACAAAAGAAAAATTTTCTATTCACATAAATCATATTGTAATCACATGAAAGACAATTTTCAGTTTCTCTTGGTGAGAAACATTCTCTAAAAGGTCTAAGAATCTGAATCCTCAATCAGTCCTTCAATGACCAGTGGTAGAGTGATACACTCAACGTGATTTGGGAAATACAGAAAAAGTACATTTCTTTTCCTAAAATGCGCATCAGTTGACTGTGACCAATCAGGTTTTACATGTCTGCTGCCTATTAAGAACAAATTCCTGATTCAATTACATTTCCCCCCATTTTGGACAATGAAATTGGGTCTTTATTTCTGTCCCATCTGCCATCAGCAAAAAGAATGAGAGGGCATGAAATAAAATAATCACCGGCATCAAGCAAAGCTTGCCACCTCCCTATATTTTTTATTGGAAAAAATAAAATTTGTTTTCCAGTAAGATATTTCATTTAAAAAAAAAAATCTGTTTCTACTTAAGCCTGGAGTTCTATTTATTTTTAAATGAGGCTCACAAAACCTCCCAAGTGCAACTCAGATTTACATCTGGCTAATCCTCCAAATGTGACCAACCAAGTTCATGCTGTTTATTTCTAATGAGTTCTGTGATTTTTGGAAAGCACGTGTGAGAGATAGCAAATTAACTACTGCTAGTCAGCAGCAAGCAAGCAAGAGATGTCTTGGGCAGCTAGTGTGAGCAAATCCTTCGAGTCAATTTCTAATCACACTTGCCAGAACCTTGAGGGGGAAAGGTGAAAACCCTGCCAAGAAAATCAGTGGTAGGACTAGTTTCCCTTTTCTTTTTCCATGGAATATTTCAACACTCAACCAACAAATACAGCTCAATCTTTCCATAACTCCAGGGACTACAGTTCTGGTTCCATTGATAGCCTCAGAAAAATTAAAATGCCTCACACAGCAAAAGGTAGTATCAACTCTCAGTTCCTTTCCTGGAACCACATCCATTTGGAACAAGGGAAGGACAGTGAAGGAGGGAGGTCATCTGCATGTAACTGGACCAAATACTGTTCCCCAAGACAGGTGGGACCACGTGTGGTTCAATCTTCTAACCTCCAAAATTGGCTAGAATTACATAACAGGTTATAATTCAGCTAAAACAAAACTAATCAAAAAGCTAGATATGCCAGGAAAACACTGCCCCAAATCAGGTCACTAATTTGCAAAGAACTTACCCCTTGGAGGAAAAGGTCCCCAGAGACAAGACTCTCCCAGGATCTTTTCATCATATTTCTCATCTTGATTCCAAACCAAACACCAATCTCTCCCAGCAGTTCTGAACCATGACCGTAATTAGAATCAGCTGGAGAGCCTTCAGGTCCTGCTGATGAGGCCAGAAGTCACCCCTTCACTCGCTCTGCCCCACCTCCATCTCAGCTGAGACTGGAATCTTGGGGTCAGGCCAAAGGATGAGTAGTTTCTAAACACCTCCCAGGGATTCTACTTTGCAGTTAATAGTAAACACCACAGCTTTAGAAGTAGACTTTATAAAAATCCAATTTCTCTGTTAAAGTAATATGAACAAGAAATAGGGTGTCTAATTTCATTCATTCTGTCCAATCCCAGAAAGTCCTGGCCTTTTCCTCCACACCCTGCTACCTAACAAATGCTGGCTAAGGTGGGAGTACCCTGAGTTTGAGAGCCTCCACAGCCAAAGGTGGAAGGTTTGGTGCAGACTCCAAAAGGCCAGTGAAAAGGGTCATGAAAAGCTTGACTCCATCTTGGAGTGACTGCAGGGTAAATGAGCTAATCAGGTTTTCTATGCCACGAGCCTCTGTGGCAATCACCTGCAGCCTTGATCATGTTAATGCAGAAGGTGCTTGAGAGAGCGGGCATGAGGCGTGCACACCGATAATTGTGGGCACCTGGGATCAAAGAACATGGACACATGTGTAGGTGTGCACATTTGAGTCAAAAAGCAGGGCCAAAAGCAGCAGAAGAAGCAGCAGCACCACCACCACTACTATCAATCACGAGAAGATCAACCATCGAAGCAGCCAGGGGAAGAATGTGAAGATTCATTGGGGACTGAGGGGCTCAGTCGCCTCCCTGGGCCAATCCTGTACCTGCCTCCTTGCCCACTTGCCATACAATTGGCCCAGCCATCTTGCTGTTGGGCCTGTGTACCTGCTTCCCTGAGACAGCATGAAAGCCTGTAAAACCCATCGAGGGCTCCTGGACTCTAGTCCATCTGCCTGAATTGATTGTCAACCTGCCCTGTGGTCATCCTCCACGACAGTCACCAAAAGCAAAAACTCCCTGGTTTTTCTCTACTCACATAATATGTCTAACACTCAGTGGCGGGGGAGAGAAGTAGGGAGGGTGCGCCATACCAAAACAAGCAACTCCAAACAAACATGAGTGGTGTTCAACTCAATTCAATTCTGACGCGAACAGCCCAAAGTTAGCAGAGACCCCACTGAGGGGTATCCAGTCCCACAAGATGGCCCCATTTCAGATGCCAACTGCAGTTCAACCTACACCTAGACTTGTAACCCACCAAGCCATGTATACCGGGAGTTTCCACAACCCCTTCCTCAGCTTTGACAGCTCACTACAACTGCTCCCACAGTTCAGGAAATCCCCCTTCACTTATCAGGCTACTAACATGCCACAAAGAATCAGGGGGAAGAGAAGCACAAGCCTTGAGGTGCCCAGCTTCCTCCCCCTCATCAGCCCAGCACCACCGGAAGTTCAAGTGCAAGCTCCCCAAATCCCCTTGTATAGGGTTGAAATAGAGGCTTCAAGGTTAAATAATTTAAGGGCAGGCATGCTCAATTAAATAATTGGTCACTGGGGATTAGCTCAGCCCCAGTCCCTCTCAGAAGGTCAGGGGTGGGATTCAAGGTATGGATCTGCTAGTAATCTGGCCCCATGTTTAGAGGTTTTCCAAAAATCATCATCTTAACGTGAACTCAGGCATGTTTGAAAAGATCTGATTTTTGAATAAGAACAGATGGTCTTTTCACCTTTCTCTTAACAGAGTTAGAGACAATAGCCAAATGTTGGAACAACAGATACTCCTGTTGCTGCTACAGTTTAAGAAATGATAAGGGTTTTAGGAGCTCTGTGCCAGGAACCATGGATAAGATCAAAATACTCATTTCTTATTCTATCAAGGTGATTGTAGGGAAAAAAGTGTGGCCCAGGCATTTTTGGAGTCCAGGGACTAGGCTCTCCAGCTGCCACCTGTGTACTTGCTTATGCTCCAGATTGCATCACCCATATGTGATACCAAGTTGATGCAAGTTGATGTTTGCGGGCATAAGCATGGGACACATATGGACGCCTGGAGCCAAGAGGCATGAGCAGAGCCATGCACAGCTTTGATTGGGCTAAGAAGCCAGAGAGCCCAGTGTGTGTGCATATGCAAACGCACATACCTGGGTCACAGAGGGAGTGATGAAAGGGGCCTGTAGTACAACCACCCCAATTCAGGTAGGTTCTTTATTGGTGCTAGCAGTCAAAGAAGATTAGAGCCCTTGGTGAATTTTTCAGGCTTTCGTGCTCTCAGGGAGCCAGGTACACCAGGCAGGGAGGCTGGGTTGATTGTATGGCAAGCTGGTAAGTTAGGCAACATGAGCAGCGGGCTGGGAGGTGGGCAAATCTTCATGCACTTTCTCTGGGATCTCTCTTGCCTTTTCTCTCTGGCCTTCACTCTTATTGGCATTACCACTTGCTCTCTGTGCTCTACGCCATGGTGACACCATTCTTTTATCTCCGCCATCCAGGCCCAGGTGAACCCACTTACACACGCATGCACCCATGAGTTAGATACGTACACTCATGGGCAATACCACAGGTGCTGGTCATATAGGCTAATGGTGGAGAGTATGAAAAACACTGACAATTCATTTATTCTACAGGGTTCTTCAGACCTGGCATCCATGGCGTCACTCTGAGGATAGGGATTTAGTTGCTGCCTGCCTGCCTGTGCCCAACCTCCTGCATCAGCATTAAAGGCATGTTAGAGACACAGAAGGCTTCACAATTCTCTTTGTCTGCCCAAATCACCAAACCTCTGCAGCCTGGGATGGTTGTTGCACAGCAGTGATGCAGTGCTCCATCCTACAGTATCTTAGATGCTTTGGGATATGTTGCTACATTTAACACAAAAACAAATGAAAAGAGAGTCTACAGAAAATATATAGTTGTGGGTGGGGGGACTAGACAAGTGGTTTTCTTAACTCAACCAGAATGTTTGTTAAAAGACCCCACCTCCAGCATTTTGATTCAGTCATCTACAGTGGGCCCCAGCTATATGCATTTCTGGTCACCAAGTGACACCAATGCCTTTAACCTCAAGACACACTTAGAGATCCCACTAATATAATGAAACTTCCGGCACCTCCAAATATTTGAAATGCCAAAAAGATATTTTTTTTATTTTCCTCAGTTTTATAGATTTAGTTAACATACAGCACTACAGAAGGTTCAGGCGCATAACATAAAGGTGTGACTTACATACACTGAAATATACATAGTCATCTATCACCTCAAATAGAGAAGAAAAGAGAGAAATGTTTTTCCCTTCATATTGAGGTTTCCAGGATTTATTCTTTTAACAGCTTTAAGATACACTACCCAGTATAACCATCAAGTTGTACATTACATCCCCAAGAGATCAATTTTTATAATATCTGTCTCTACAATAGGAATACTGAGCACTGATTGGATATCTGACATGAAACAACTATTTGAAACTATTGCTTTAGGTGTGAAAGAGTATTCTATCAATTTGAACCTGCAAAATCAAGGATCCCTAGCCTCAGCCTCCCAGGTAGCTTGAACTACAGGTGCAAGCTACCATGCCTGGCTATATTTTTTGAGACTAGGTCTTGCTACATTGCCTGGGACAATCTTGAACCCATGGACTCAAGTGATTCCTAGCCTCTGCCTCCCAAGTAGCTGGGATTACAGGCATGCGCCACAGTGCCCAGTCTTTAAATCTTATTTTTGAGATACACATTACAAACACACTTGACATCTGCCATGCACCCAGCTTCTTTCCCCAAGGGTAATCTGAAGTGATTATCGTCCCCATGTGCACATATCAGTCCATGATATAAATATCAAATCGACAATACATTTCCATGGATATATCACTGCATGATGTAATGTGATTACCACAATGCATGTGTCATATATGCATTGTGATATAATGCATTGTGATTGTGTTATGTAATATAACATTACAATTATGCAAGTATGGGTACATAAAAATAGAAAGAAAAATATGATAGAATAGATAAGAAACTGTAATAGTAACAAAAAAAGAAGAGCCAAGGGAGTGGTAGCCAGTAGGGTCTTTGGTGCTACCTGGGAAAGAAAAGCAACAGGCTGCAGCCACAAACCTTTATCTGGAAATCTTCCCCAAACAAAAAGTCACTTACCTGAATATGCTTGGGGTGGAGGCTTCTGTAGTTACCTGAGAATATGAGAGAAAGGGAAATAGTCAAAAACTGTCGGAATAGGTAGGAAACAATCAAGTTTCAGTACACATTTCTGCTTACCATGTAGGTTTCTACAGAAAAATTTGGGAAGTTAATTGTTTATGAAATTGTACCATTTAGATTGATTTTGGACTTGACAGCTCTGTAGCCATTCAAGGAATTCATTCCCTAATCTACACCCTCCTGCCCAAAAAAAGCTGGGACATTCAGTGAAACTTAGTTTTAGCATCATCTCTTCTTTTGCCACCACAAGCAAGTCACTCTCCTTTTCTGGGCCTAGATTTCATTATCTGGAAAATGAAGGGTTTTAACTGTTCTCCACAGTAGTTGCCAAAGCTAACAGTACAGGCCCACATTTACAAAACTACTAGCCCTGGGAAGTAATCAGAAGGTAGGGTGGGGAAAAGGGAGCTAACAATATATGCTGGATCCTAGATATTTTCTCTAGCTTATGTCATTTAACCTCTCAAACAGTTATGCAAAGTTAGTCCCAGGAGCAAATGAAGGCTCCAGACAAAGAGACCACAGCTGAGAGTATGCCGAAACTTGACCACTCTCATGGAACTAGCAGCAGCAGGCCCGGGGTTTTGGGGATCAAAACCCGGAGCTGGCTGACCCCAGGGGAGACTTTCTTCCCTCTACACCATGGGTGAGTCATTGAGTGCCATCTGTTGCTGGCATAGTCACATCAAAGCCACAAAGAACTTTGACTCAAGGACTTAAAAAGACATGCAAGATGCTATCAAAGGTTGTTTGTTTTATGTATGTCCATGCTTATCTTTTCAAAATATCTTTTTGTGAAAAGGTACTCCATTATAAAAAAAAAAAAAAAAAAAAAAAAACTATCCTGTGGAATGCCCTGCAAATTTAACATTGCTAATGTTTGTACTCTTTGATTTAGTTTTACTTTCTCTAATATTCTTCATCTTTAAAAAAATATTTTAGAATAGTAGGTTGTAGCTGAATGAAACAAGCAAGAAGCTTGGTGATTTTAAGTACCTGGTTCAAAAAGCAAAGTTCTCGGCCAGTCATAAAAGATTCAACTTCACACAGTGGTTCTTTGTTGTTGTTGTTGTTAAGGAGAAATAGTTTTCTAGGAATTAGAAAAGTACTACGTTCCCATTAGTCCCAGGTGGTGAAGGGGTTTCAGTGGGTGACACATGGCATAGAGCAACATCTCCCTCTCGGGACTCAAGGTCATTTCGCTCCACATAGGGAGTCACGTAATTGGCTAAGCACATTGGTCCAGTGAATCAGGTGGCAAGACAGCCTATTAGATAGACCACTGGTCTGAGCTAAGACACAGCTGCTCCATTCCCTCCAGGCTTCAAATAATTCAGCACTATCAACCTCCCCCATTTAGGGCAATTAATTTCTGAAATGGAGAAAGTAAGCATGGACAAATAAAATGGCTGACACACCACACACCACAGAAAATACCAAAGGTGCACATGGCACCAGTTTCTCCGAATTTCCACTGACCTGGAGGTACTAATGAGGGAGTTCTGAAAGACTGCATTAAAAAGAATACTGCATTTAGCCAACCCTCACCCAGATGCAAACTTTTCTCCCACACCACAGCAGGAGGGGGCTTGTTAATTGGAATCTGCAGAACACGTGCACTGAAATATGTTTTGAGAAGACACATCTCCCAAGCAATGGGATTATTGTATTATTAGACACACACAAACACACACACACCCCACTCAGATTTTTAGTTCTTCCAAAAATCTAAATATGTACAAACAAATGTACTTGGAAAATTTAAAATAGATCATCCTGTGATGAACTAAAAAACAAAAAGCACAGGTGGAGGTGGTTTCTGTAAGCACCATTTTCCCACAAGGCTGCGGTAAAGACCAGAGATAGGAGCAACAAGCTGCCTGGTGGAAAGGGACCCTCTAATCACATTAGCTTGTAGTTCTAAAGGAAGGTGGTTGCTCTGAATTTCCCTTTATACATAGCAACTTCAAAAAATCCCTATTTTCTTAGTACATCTTTATGTAGGGAAGCCTGTGTGCCTTTGAAGTCTCAACACAAAACAAACAAGAGTCTTTACAAGTCCTGTCTGACCACCCAAGGAGAATCAAATAGTATGCTTCTCCACAAGGCCACCCCAGGATACCAAGAATAAAAAGGAAGAGGAGGAATTCATCGTGTAACCGGGATGTATTTTTCCAGTGTAGTATGACACTGTTTTAATCTAAATATTATGGTCTACTTTTCACTAGCAAAGCCAAAGGAGACCTAATTATTCGTTTATTGAACACAAGTTTTGAAATAGCAGAAAATAGGTTAAAATCAAGAGAGCAGGGGGGTGGGGGTGGGGGTGGAGGGAGATTAAGGAGTTTTCTTCTCAAAATCCCAAGAATTGAACAGGGATTTTTAAAGTGCTGATGTTCACAAAGGCAGGTGGGTGTAGCCCAGACCGTGTGATTCTTTGTACAAAAATCCTGGATGAAGACGCTCAAAGGCTTAGGCTGCTGGAGACATCTGGGGGAAGGGAGCTTCCTTAGTATCACACCAAAGAGCTTAGCAGCATGAAAGCCCTTCTGCATCATGGGAAGGACACATATTCATCAACATCCTACGATGTGTTCCAGGAGTTATGTTTCTGCACATTATCCCCATTTGATCAAACAAAATCCAGCCCCTGTAGACAGACTGTTGGGGGGGCATCTTCGACCAAACCCCAAGTATCTTTCCAGGTGTTTCCAGGGCTCTCATTGGGGCACACAAAGCTCCAGGCCCTCCGGTGCCCTGGCTAGTCCCCACCTACACAGGGCACTCCCAGCTGCCATGCCAGTGCACACGATCCTTGTTCACCTCAAATGGCCCACTGCCCTTATCTTTCTACTGACTCAACCTTTAAGGCAGAGGATGAAATGCTGCTAAAAGTTCTCTTTCTGATCACAACTCTGCCACTAAACAGCCTGGTGGTTTGGGGCGAGTTGCCTAATCTCGTTCCCTGTCTCAGTGTCTTCATCTGCTAAATGAGAATAATAAATCTTATGACACTCCCCGTGAACTCCAAGTGAGATCAGCAGGCCAATCAACTGATGCTCATCAATGTAATAAATGTTACTTCCCTCTACCGGAGCATAGATGCTACCTTGCACTGCTCCTTGCCAGCCTTCCCTAACACCTGCAGTCAGAATCTCCCCCTTCTCTAAATCTATTTCCCCATTTAACTACAGCTGTGTTCGGTTGCTGGCCACTCACTAACGATCCCATTATTACTCTCCCTGTGTCAGCACTATTTGCTTTTTTGGAGAAAGGACCCATGATTAATTCATTCTTGTATTCTTTCCAATGTCTTGCACATAATCAAACTGTAAGAATCTGAGGATTCTTGAATTAATAGAGCTGTTTAAATAATCATAACAAAACCCATTATTCTACAGATAAGAGGACTGAGTTCACATGAGTTAAACAATCATGCTTTAATAAGTAAAAGAACCTCTTCCTACGTGACAAAGACAGAGGGATTGACAGATGGACGGATGGACGGATGAAAGGATGGACAAATGGATCTAGGGACAGACCAAGGACAGTCAGCTACAGCAACCAAGCTGTTGTGAGCGACTCAGTGAACCCATACACCACATACAACATAATGGCAACCTCACCGCTCATGTTTTCTTCATCTATCAAAAAAGTTAAACATCATTTTTTAAAAATTCTTTCTAAAATTCAGGTTTTAAAAAATCACCATGCAATTGATTCGAAATAGTATTCTTCATCAACAGCATAAGCCGTCGTTGATTTTAAATATACTTGCATTCAAAATTTTCAGATGAACAGCAGTTCACCTTCCCTTGTGTAGCTTATCCATGCCACAGCTTTCACTGAAAGCCAATACCATGTGTCAGTCACGTGCTAGTTCCCACAGGAAGCCCACAGACGGGCTATCCCTGCAAAGAGCTCACAGCTCAATGTCATTTCTTGCTCTTCTCCTCCATTCTGCCACCTCCATCTGTCCCGAAATTTATTCAGCAAAGTGCAGTACCGGCATGATAAACCTCATCACGGAGATAATGAGAGAATTGTGGAAAGGCAGATTGCAAAGCACTTGGCAAACACTTAAATTTGAAGGTTTTGGAAAGAAGAGCCCATTTTCCTTCCCTCTTTGGGTTCAGGAAA
Source organism: Uropsilus gracilis (assembly GCA_004024945.1). Taxonomy (NCBI): domain Eukaryota; kingdom Metazoa; phylum Chordata; class Mammalia; order Eulipotyphla; family Talpidae; genus Uropsilus; species Uropsilus gracilis. The sequence continues at coordinate 152,480 of PVHY01000504.1, read as the reverse complement.
TGTCGCAAAACTCTCAGATGGCAGGAAGCTCCAAGTAGGAGCCCGAACGCGGAAGAATTTCCCAGAATACCTTTCTGCACAGCCACGCGAATGACAAGAAACGGCCCAGGGAATGTTCTGTAGTGTTGCTGCACCAAGTTCAACAATGCCCCCTCTCCCCACTCCTCTTAGAACTCCTCAACTGACTGGAAATGTGATGTGGGTAGAGAGCATATGGTGGGAGATTATTAGTACTGGAGATACACTGAGGAAAGCAAGCCACAGCAAGTGAAACTAACACAACACAAAGGGCAATAACATGGTGCTCATCAACCTCCCTCCTTGGTGAGTTCAGGACACCACAGGACGCCCTGCTCCACAGGTTGGATCTGACCTGGGTGACGCTTCGAATGTGTCGTTTTCAGCTACTCCATGGAAACTAGCAGTTCAGCAACATTTATCATACTTTGCTGTATCTCCTTATAGCGTTTACCGTCACCCGACATGAAGTTATATACTTCGATTTTCATTGTTGTCAATCTCCCCTACCAAAGTATAAGCTTCTTTAGGGCAATGACAGTTTTCTTCATTCCCAATTCTCAGCTCTGTATCTGACACAACATAGGTCTCTATTAAATGATTCATAGATTAGAAACCTATTAATATAAACCCATTGTTTTTTTGAGTTTTTTGTTTGTTTGTTTGTTTTGAGACTAGGTCTCGCTATTTTTGCCTGTGGAACTGCAGGCTCATGTTGCCTGGGATACCACAGACTCAAGCAATCCCCAGCCTCAGCTTCCCAGGTAGCTGGGATTACAGGCACGCACCACCATGCCCAGCTATTTTGGGGGGGACTAGGTCTCACTACATGCCCCCAGAGGAACTCGAACCACAATCCCTGGCCCCAACCACGGCTTCCTAGGCTGCTGCTTACAGGCATGAGCCATCATGCCGGGCCTTAAACCCATTGTTAACACAGTAACTAACAACAATGGTTTCCCTCCCCTAAGATGACATTGTTAGGTTTAAAGTAAATAAATCCAAACCGAACCCTCTCTTGGTTAACACCTGAGGTAACTCAAGATTAAGCCTAGAGCAAAATGGGTGCTGTCATTAATTATGCCAGAACCACAGGTGTGTGGCGGGGAATGTAAGCTAGAGCAGAGTCACTTAACCTTTAAGCAAAATTTAAAGCAAAAACAGATAGGAGGACGGACACCGTTGACTGAGGTCTCTGGATACCTTTAGATTAAAAAAAAAAAAAAAAGCACAATGTACTGCTGGGAAGGAATGGCCTAGAACTGCTGGTGTCCACCCATCCAGGATAGTGAGGCAATGGAAGAGGTGACATTTTCTATCTGTTGCCGTAAGAAAGACTGACCTGGAGGCAGAGACAAAACATCAAGCTGGAGGCTTCACTTTATAAGAAAATGCTTGTTGAGGCTTCACTTTATAAGAAAATGCTATATACAGAGTAAAAAACAGTTCTAGGAAACAAATAATAAAAAGAAAATGTTTTAAAATCAATGCCAAAAACAGCAATTTTTGCATGCAAAATCTAATTTTAAAAGATAGACTTTGTAAAACTTTTCTTCCTTCTATTATAAATCATCTTTTCTGTGAACTTGAGGACTGGATTAACTATTAACTTAGAAGCAAACAATTTTCAATTCTAAATTACTTGAACTATTCTCAAGCACATTGTACAGAGTATAATTTCAGTTCAGTTGCAATAAACTTTCTATGGAAATTTTTTTTCTTGCTACTTCAAGTACAACTCAGCAATAAAAAAAAACTGCATCTAGATTCTCCTTTCCATTTTTCTCAAATACAGGAAAATTTCCTTAACAAAATTGTTGTAAATGGATATATTCTAAATAGCAATAAATAGCATTATTTCTAAAGTTTATATCCATCCTCTGGACAATTTGGTCTCTCTATTCACTTTTCCACGTTATATGTGAGAGAATACATAACAGGAAAAGCAGGTCGCCCCCCCCACATGTAAATAAGTCTCAAGTTCTACACCTGTGAAAATATTGATTTGAAGTACTTTCATCTTTTCCAGAATGGTCTTCAAATATACTTTCAAACTGAGTGGAGCTATAAGCATGTTGAATTTTAGCAATATACACCTAAAGCACATACTGTTATAAAGCAATTTACTTCAATAAAATTTATAATAACAGTTTTTTAACAGGCAACAATTCAAGTACAGATATAGAGGCAGACCCTTCTTTTCCTGGAAATGAGGCCCCACTCTCTTTTCCTCCTCTCCCACCTTACTGGTGCAAGCTTGTAAATTTGAAACTCTGGTAGATTTTAGGCTGTGAAGATCCAACTCTTCATTTCCATATATAAAGACCATTTCCACATTTGATGCAGGCACTAAATAAATAGTTGAAGGAAGGAAGTGGGAGGGAGAGAGGGAGAGAGAGAGAGAGAGAGAGAGGGAATAGGAAGGTTGAGAGACTGAAGTTGAAGTGGCGGGAATAAACAACGTCTAGATAGATTTCACAAGTGACCCTCAAATCCCAGTGAATATTTCTTTCACACACCAAACAAGAAGTCACAGTTCCTCACAGGGGCCAGGCCACTCCTGGAAGATCACTTGAGTCATCTTTCCTTTTTTTTTTAAAGACTAGCATAGCATCTTCAAAATATGCCCTTGACCTGCCTATCTGCCTTTGCCTTTCCATCAAGAGCTCTCCTCCCATCCATCCTAGTAAACAGACCCCTCTACTCCTCACTCAGTTCCCATTTTCAATCATCATCAACAACAAAGGCATTTATAAAGGCTTGTCAACATGGGGCCTCACATGCTAGACAATGCAGGAAAGGAAGTTAACAATCTCTGTTCAGTCTTCCCAAAGAGATCACTGTTTGGTCTTACACATTTTACCACCAGAAAAACACCAAGTATATGCCCCGAACAGCAGGTCTGTGACTTTGGATACAAAGAGGAGCACACTTTACAAGTCCTTGTAAATCAAACTGAGTCCCCTCATACTCAAGAGCTATCTGCTGGTACATGTACAAAATGGATTTCCAGACCATGAAACCAACTCCTTTGGGGAAATTCTCTCCTTGCTTGTCTTTCCAAGGCACTGGAGCTGTTTTACAATCCTGAAATACCACGGTTTTGTTCAGGACACAGCCAAACACGCTCAATAACTATCTGAACCGTGTCTTAGCGACACACATTGAGGGATGATGTGCCAGGATAATTCTAGTAGACACATCACCTCATCCAGGCAAAGGTTTAGGTGCAAAAAATATTAAATGGAAAATGATTCCCACTTTTCAAGGGCAGAGGAGTGTCCCTTCCAGCTAATGCATACGCTAACAGTTCATTTCCCATGGTGACAGTTCTTTCCTCATATTTGAAAATAGCATAAGGTCTAAATTAATTTAATCCAAAAAATAAAAATTTCTAGGAATGTCTTGATGTCCACATGGTAGAAGAACATTTGATATTTTCAGTTTTCCTGAAGATCAGAAGAACTTTCAGAATAATGCATTTTTTCCCCTCAACAAAGGGCATCTCAAAGCTTAGTGTGCTGAAAAGAATCATTCTGACAGTCTTAATGTATTCTTTTCAGGAAAGCCCTGTTCAGAGAATTCCACAGGAAAAAAAAAGTACCTCGGAGAAGCACCAATCTAAATCATTCTAGCTTCTTGTAAATAGATGAGGCCAAAGCATTTTCAATATATTATAGATATTACATTGAGAGGTAGAAATAGAGGTGATAATCTTCAATGTTACATGTTTTTCACATTCTCCTGATGTGCCAATATTAAAGCAAATCTTGAAAAGATTTGTCCATCTTTCACAAAAACTATCAGGATCCTACTGGAAGACAAAAATACCCCTAAGGCAGGAAATATAACATTGTGCTGTAGTGGTGATGAAGAACAATAAGCCTGAAAGAAAGAATAATGATAGTATGAAATCATCCTAATGAGGCACCTTTTCTCCATAACTTGGTGTTTCCCAAACACTCTCTCTGGCTTGGATGGTACTACTAGGGAATCAGAGTAGAAAGAATGTTAATGACTTGTCTCAGATCATTGGTCAGAGCGCGGTGAACCAAATATAAATACTTGATTGTGGTCTGTTGCTCTTAAAAAATCAAACATATAACTTTCAATTAATAATTTGCAGAATGCTGTTTCACAGCCATTTTCAAGAAAATACACATTAGTCCTCTCATTAAATTCTAATTTTTCTCTCTTTCCACTGCCCTCACCAAAGCACAGCTAAGGTGAAGGATAACTGACTCCTAAACAGCCTTCTGCCAGGGAACAATCTCTCTCTCAATACACTTGTCTCTTGCCTCTCTCCTCCCCCCAAAACCTAATCCTCCCTATATGGTATATGTGTACGTCTGTATGTATCTGTATGTGGTGTATGTGTCTTTGTGTGATGTGTGTGTCTTTCTATGATGTATATGTGTCTTTGCGTGGTGGGTATTTTTGTGTGGTGTGTATGTTTTTGTGGTGTTTGTGTTTGTGTGTGTGTGTGTGTGTGTGCAGTGTCTCCCATCCTACTTACATTTCTGTGGCACAGGAAAGAAAGCAAGTTTCCTCACACACTGGTTTTCAATTACCTATGTCCTTCCACCCAAGAGAGAAAGTAAGATGGCTCCCCACTGCCTGTAAGAATATTTAGAATTCTCAATCACTGACTTTTGCTCTTATCTCTCTCAGCACACACCTCACACAGGGACATGTTCCGTTCTCCTCACTTTTTCCATGGCATATTTGCTTACACTACAACCACCCATTTCTAAAAAACTGTGCCATTTTTACTTGCCTTGGTTTCCTAAATATATTCCAGTGATCAAGATAGGAGAGCTGTAAAGACCCTTGGAGTGCATTTAGTCCAGTCCCACCATCATTCACACAGCCAGCATTCTAGACATCTGACTTCTGTTTAATGCTTTCTGATGTAAGGAATTCACTGCTGTAAAAAGAAACAATCTATCAGGCATTTTAATGAGAAGGGAACACTTCTTTAAAATGAATTCTTCCATGGGTACCCAACAGTTCCCATCCTGTACCCTCGACTGATCCGTAACAGATCAACTTGCTCTTAGAACAACATGACCTTCATGTTGCTTGAAAAGTCATGTTGCATGTGTTTTTAAAATCTCAGCAGCAAGCTCATTGTGAGCTTAAGCTCCCCCCATGAGAATTGGTTTCTAGACCTTTGCCATCCAAATATCTCTTCCACTTGATGACACTCATTATTCACATCATGCATGCAGAGGATATGAAAATGTCTATATGACATACTAGAAAAGTAGGCAAAGCTTTGGGGTAGGCTGACCAGCTAGGGAAATTTCAGTACCAGCAAGGGTGTTGTGGGTAGTTGTCTACCACTTCTAGAAGCATCCGTGGTACCCAACAGGGTGCTATCTGCTCATTTTACTGATTGTTTGTTTAATATTTGACACTCCAAAATTGAAGACATTTTGCACAGATCACCTCAAATCCAATTTACTTCATCAAGCCTTTTCTCTGTAACTGAAGCTAACATTTGTTTTTCCTCTTTATGATCACTACATGTATGATATCTGCTTGAGTAGAATTTGATGCAAATTTAGGATTTTCCAAAATGAGCATCTTATCTCATGTGTCAAGTTCACTTGCCCAAAATGACAACTCCATTAGGCATTATGGATCACTGCCATTACCATTATGTCTACGAGTACACAGTTCCAGGTCTGGGCACATAGTAGGACCTCTCCCCAAAACAGCATTAGCAGAACTGATTAGTTACCCTCTGGGCAGGAAGGTCAAGACTTACAAATTAGGATCTGGTTCACTAGACATAAACCTCACCTGAAGAGGAAGTTTATCATTCCCCCTGTTTATTCTCGGAGAATCTAAACAATGACACAGAATTTTCATGTTAGAAAACTTAGTTCCAAGTAAACACTTCCAGGCAGGTCCACATTGGGAGTTAGTGCTTCTGCTCTCTGGGTTGTTGGGCCAGACACTCATCACTCAACTTATAAACACTGCTAAATGATGCTACATAGTTTCATTTAAAGCTGTATTTGCTTTCATATTAGACTTTAGTATTTAATAACTCTCCCATCAGAATATGGTAAAATTGGAGAGTATTTTGATTTAAGCTTTATTTCAAATATGAAACTAAAGCTGTGCTAGTTAAAACTGGCTCTGGTTATATGTCTCACAATAAGGTCAGAATTCTTGGAGCCCCCTAATCCTCCAGGACTGAAAGGTCTCAGAAGTCAGTGAATTTACATATACTTTCTTGACCACAAAGCTAAATCCCAGGATGATGGCTAAACTGGAGTCTCACTCCTGATTCAAGTTTATCTCAATTCAGAATTCACCATGGAGGCAAGTAGCTTCAATGTATTGATTGTGTGGTGAAGAATAGAATTGGGCTTTTAATGGTGAATTGAGTGGATTTAAATGCATTTGATTTCTAGTGATGCATACTTAAAACATACACTGCTATAAAGCAATGTTAGTTCAGTAAAACTTATAATAATAATGTTTGAACAGGTAACAATCCAAGCCCAGAAATAAATAGAGGCAGGCCCTTTCCTAGAAATGAGGCCCCACTCTCTTTTCCTTCTCTTCCACCTCACTGCTGCAAGCTTGTAAATTTGAAACTCTGATAGATTAATGAGAAGTCAGCACTGGTCTCTCTGGACTTGATCCATTTTTAAGTGAATTATGAGAACTTGGACACTACAGATCCTGGAAGAATGAAATATGAGAAGAGAGAAGGAAGTTTGACACATGCAGAGAAACTGATCTCTGGGGTTATTGGGGAGGGAACTGAGAGAGGGGAAATATTAAGACAGGATGCATAATATAAACTTAATTGACTGATAACACCACTGAGGAGGAAAGACTGGCTTCTCCATTAAGGTTTGAAAGTTGAGCATTTAATAAGATCCTACAATTTCATATAAAAAAATATTGTGGCCAAGGGTAGAGAGAGGACTTGATGCTGCCATTGAATTCAACTTCAGCTACATTCTGCTTGTCCTGTCTCTGCAAGGCAGCTAGAATAAGAGGGGGAGTTATTTTACACAAATGCTAGAGAGAGTTATATTACCAGACAGACCACGCTTGTTCTTCCTACTTTTATGAATCAGTCCCAAGCAGAGAAAAGTGACAATAAGGGCAGATCAGACCTGAGGCTAATTTTTAAAGCAGACCTTTGAGGAGAAATGTAAACCCCAATTGTGGTTCTATCTCTGAAAATGACATTTCCATATAAATCTTGTACATTAGAAGTCAATATTATTCTGAAATGACACCAACTCCTAAGTTTGCCCATCGCTGAAGAATACGTTAATTTTAATCTAGAGTAGTGCTATGTAAAGGGTAGCTGGTGTAGGGATGGCAAAACTCACTGTTAAATAAATATTAGCATATGCACCAAACAACTGAGGAAAAAAATAAAAATGTTCATTCTAGATTACATTAATACCCATTTTTGTAATTCAGTAAGTAAGACAATTTGAAAGAAATGAAAATATTATCACTTCTAATTCAGTGCAGGACACTTAGTAGGTGCTGAATAAATCATCACTGAATGAACAAGGGACTTCTTAAAAGCATCAGAACTTACTAAGTATAGCAATAAGATGAAGACTGTCTTCTCATGCATAAGAAATATAGAAAAGAGAGAAATCAAATTATATTACTGTTTAAAACTCCCACAGGACCATGACCAAAGGAAATGAGAATTTTAAAAAGGTAATAAAAACATTTCATGATTCACAGTTCTTATGCTGTATCTCCTTCAAATTAACTGATTCTGTAATCTGCTGTGATGTCCCTGTGAAAGAAATCTCACTCAGAGACATAAAAAGACATGTGTGAGCTGAACCAAAGTTGTGAGGCAAAAGTTCTTTGGAGAAAGTATGCAGGTATATATAAGTGCTCTAAGTTAATTTTAAGAAAAACGCTTTCAATCAGGCTGGCTTAGAGTGAATTGTTGTTCATATAGTGTTTCTTTCAGTGTACAAAATTCTTAAATTTTCTCCACTCTGCCTTGTCTTAAGATCAGCTCTGTTTTCTTGTCTTTCTACAATCTGTTTTTGCTGACTACTGTTTTTGGGCATGGTTATAATTTTTCATTATTTTCTAGAGACTTCCTATTTCACAAGTATGTCTTGGTGGGGATATCATTTTACATTGAGAAATAAACCAATCTATTCTAAATTACTTAGCTACAAATCCCTGGAAATATCTCAGTTCGGATAAGCACTTTATAGTTTTCTCAAGTTCCTCTATTTAAAAGAAATCAAACTTTTATCTTTTCACTGACCCATTTTAATTTTTTTAAGGAGTCACACAGTATAAGGTTGCTTTGTGCTGTCCAGTGATGTCAAACAAAAAAGAAGCCAAGTGGACCTCAGACAAAAGTATCAAACTTCACCTGAATTTTAAACAAACAAGAAAAAGTACCCTCTCTCACAACAGAAATTCAAAACATGGGATTAATTCCGTATATCTCTGGAAGATTTTATTTCTCAGATTATTGAAAGTGACTATCTTTGTAAACTCCTAAATAAATAATATACCCCACATTTCCTTCTTGGCAATGCTTAATTATACCTGATTTCCCAATAAATCTATTTTATTAAAAACACTTATTCATTTCAACTTTGGTGCTAAAAATAGCACCTTCTTTATTGCATGCAAAAAACAAGCTTCAAATTACTTTTTACATAATAATATTTCCACAGATTTGAATGGATGTATTTGACATTTCTTGATCCACATCGGTAAAATTTTAAAAAATAAAGAAATTAGTATTTGATTCAGAAAGACTGAAATATCAAGGTGTATAGAATGATGGTTGAAGGCAAGGATTAAAATTACCAACTCATGCCAAGCCATACAGAAGGATGGTTCTAGATCGATTCACACTAAAACTGCAAAATATTACTTAAAACAGAAGATGCCCAGACTTCTGCACATCTGAACAACACCCAGACTTAAGCAAGCTGCCTGCAGGCTGAGAGACTGGGGTGGAAGCAGTCCATCTGGGAATGGAGAGACATCCCCAGCAAGCCTGCTTAGGCACAGAGATGGAAAGCAATTCCTTGCTATAGAGAATGGAGGTTCAAACAGCAGGAGACTTCCCACAGAATGCTTTGTCCAGTTACTGTTTGTGGACCTATGGTAACAGAATGTGCTTTGTCCTTTAAGAGGTGATTTTTAGCTTGAGATTTTTCTATTTGATAAATGTTACATGGCATATCTAATTCATACACACAAGACCCCTTAGGGCCTGTGGAATTCTGTAAATAAATCAAATATTAAAGGCCTTCTCTAACTCTAATTTAATTATAATCCCTGATATGTTTTATGGCTTTTTTTTTTTGAAGGAAAGTCCTTGAATAGGTGACACCAAACCCATTCTGCTCCATCAAATATTATACTGCTATTTGTAAGAATTTGGAAGAACTACATGTTCTGGCTTGTAGACATGAAGGCTGAGGGGGAAAGCAAGTGCCACAAGAAAAGATACAGCCAGGGCACCTTCCTTGAGAAGTAGATACAAAATAGTTAGGAGATGGATGGATGAATGAATGAATGAATGAATGAATGAATGAATGAATGAATGAATGAATGAATGAATGAATGAATGAGTGAATGAATGGTAAATGTTTTAAATAATTGTTTCATAAATTGAAAACACTCTTGTATCAGAAATTTAAAGTTTTGGATTCAGTCAGTAGTGGAGAAAAACAGTAAGACTATGCAGTAAAATAGAAGACTTCATAAACACATTTAACCTGCTAAGCAGGTAAAGTCCATGTATGAACAATTAGCAAGAATCTTCTCTAGTTTTGAGTTATTGAACGGATGCAAAGGACAATGGTGGAATAACTAGGGCTTGCATTTTCCCCTACTTTCTGGTGCTTGTACATGACAATTCTTGGGCAGCTTTCCTATACAAATTAAATCTCAAAACTCATGTGAAGAATTTATTGAGATCAGCAGGTTCAAGAAAGAACCAACAAGAATTTAGTCATGCTTCTTTCTAGGGATTTCAAACAGTCCTGGTTCCCTGGCCCAAAGGAACTTTAAAAATCTGTTTTATGTCATTTCTATACAATCCTGAAAAAAAAAAAAATAACCTCTAAGCAGATTCCTGAGTCCGGGTGAGAAGGGAACTGGACAACTTTCATTTCTCTTGTCATCAATCAGACTTGCAGCTTGTCTAACAAGATAAATTGTCACCAAACAGCAAAAGCATTTCCCCTAATAAAGGTGTTGGCGATGAACAAATAAAATATTTACAGGGCCCTAAAAATTCATATTATTCCAATTTTTGCTCTCTTAGTAGGCAACAATTTTGAGACACTTATTCTTCATTATCTGAACAATAACCACCCATCTGAACAGCTAACACATGATCCTTTGCCAATATTTAGTGAATAAATTATGCTGGATCGTTTTACATTGAAATTATGCCAAGACCATTGATCACTTCTTCAAGTCTTCCTTGCATTCACTGAAATAAAAAAATTGACTTAAAAAAGCTCTTCTTGCTTTTTACCTACCTTCCAGGGGGTATTTTAAAACAAGTCCTTTCTATTACAAAATTCCTCTCTCAAAGAATTCACAGTTTTAGTGTGGCCTCACTTCTGGTTATTCTGAAGCCTCATCTTTCTAGTATCAGCTTAAATTATACCTTACTCCCAACTAACGCATCCTCATCCTGATCACTTTCTTCAGGAATTCCTGTTTGATTGATTGCTGTGATCTATTATTTTAGCACATAACTATACACTCCTCTCTTCATTCATTAATGCTTCAAGTACCCAAAAACCATCTTCCCCTTTGACATGAGGATCCATAGTTCCCAGAAGGAGCATCTATGACATCCTTTTTTGCTTTCTCGCCTTACTACGTACCAGGCACTCAGCCAACACTTTTTGAATGAACAAGTGAGTGAAAAAAATGAATGATCACATACCATGCCTTTTGAAAATAAGCTTGGGAACCAACCACCCATGTATTAAGGTGATTTTCCCACAGATGTTCCAAAACCCCCTTGAACAATCCAGCTAATTAAAAGAAGTAATGACTAGAATGTTAAAATAACAATAAACACAAAAGACAGTATATATGTCAATATAGTATACTTGATAATATGTCCTCTCCTGACAAATACAGTCCATTAATATAAACGCTGTGAGGTAGGCCTTTCAGTTAAGTATTTTTAGACTTCCTGAGCTGAAGATAATATATATGATGTATTTTATACATTATATATAACTACATATATAAAATATGTACTATATATATATATATATGTTTTGTTTTGTTTGCCTGTGGAACTGTAGGCTCACGTTGCCCGGGATACCACAGACTCAAGCAATCCCCAGCCTCAGCTTCCCAGGTAGCTGGGATTACAGGCACACACCACCACACCCATCTATTTTGGGGGGACTAGGTCTCATTACGTGCCCCCAGCGGAACTCAAACCACAATCCCTGGCCCCGGCCATGGCTTCCTAGGCTGCCGCCTACAGACATGCACCACCATGCCCAGCTTTTTGTACTATATTTTTTACATATGTTACACATACAATATATATTATGTTATATACATATGTTGCATATATCTGTATGTATTTACATATTGTATATATTTGTGTAATATTATATACACACATGTATGTGTATATATGTTTGTATAATAAACATTATATAAACTGCATTATAGTATATACAAAATCATATATTATATATAACATTACTGCAGTTATATATTATAGAACATATAATCATATACAATATAATGCAATATTATATATACATATGTGTATATATATTGTACAAATATATACAATAATGTAAATATATATGCAAATGTATATTTTATAATATAATATACAAATACATTCAAAAGATATATTTTTGTACCAGTATCCTTAAAGTAGAAATTTACGACTCAAAGGGATGAGGAGGTGTTCTGGCTTTCCTTCCCCTGAGTGAGGCCCCTGAGTGAGCTACCCAATATGTGACCATGAGATGTTTACAGCTTCGATTCAATACCAATGCAGGTGGTCTTGGATTAAGTGGATAGTCTTGGAGTTCCAGCACCCTGGGAACAAAAGGAGCCCTTGGGCCATTCATCTTTGGGCACATGCAACCATATCCACTTACTCCTGCAGGTGTACTTTGCGAACATTTCGTGTGGGCCATCAGAAGCAATCAGAAAGTGTGCTTAAGTGGCCACTATGTTAGTAACTATCAATTCTTCCCCCTTGGTGCAAATGACCAAATCATGAAAGTCAGTTGTAACATGAAACCAAAAATGCACAGATATGCTGGATGACAGAAACCAGAAAGATAGCTAGTGGTCTTAGAATTGGAGAATATTCTATATGACAAGAGTGTTTGTTGTGGGGGGGGTAATAATTATTATTATAACAGCTGATCCTACGTTCTCTCTTGGGAGGGAACTGTCTTATATTTAGAAAATATCTTTATGAGCTACTCTGGGCAAGGGGAGAAAGGGGACAACGGAGAAAGTGTAGCTCAATCTCGATGCATCAGTATTATGGAAATTTAAGAACAAAGGAGAGAGAGAGATGAGGAGGAGGAGAAGAGGGAGATTAACAACTTGCAAAACTCGGGAGCCTGGAGAAAAGGTGGCCAGTTAGACATTAAAAGATACGGATGCTGACAATGAAGCTCTAAATTATTTAGTATTCCTGAGGTTGTAAACTCCCTCAGTATCACCCAATGTTCATTAAAACCTCTAGATTCACAATGCATCCATCGTGTGCTTTTTTTCTGTGAAAATCATGGAAAGAGCCTAAGGCTGGCTCGTACTTGAGTTTGTGGGGTAGAGAAGGGTCAGCTCTGCAGGGGGAGAGACTAATGAGACTGAGAATTCAGTTGGAAAAGTAGTTCAGGATGAGAAATGAACTGAAGAACCTAGGAAATTGAAAGGAATCTTGATGGGGGTAGTGAGGAGAACAGGACAGAACCTATCAAAACACATGGAAGAAGTGTAGGAGGAATTTTAATTAAATTAAATTTTAGGAGGCAAATTAATAGTTAAATTCTGAGAGATACAGAGTAATAGAAATATATGATGCAAAGGCATGTGTGTACTAAGCGATGTGACGGACGACACATAGCATTCCTATCATGAGTGTGAGTGAGCATATCATGAAAATAAGGCTTAATTTAGCTCCATGCACCTTCTTTTTAAATGAGCTCCCTTAGATCCTCAAATATAAAAAAAATTTTCAAGACCAGAAGAGGTCTTTTAAGATGTGTGATCTATAAAGTCATGAATCACATAGGCACTGGCCCTTAGAGTTCTAGAAAAAAGCAGATACAAAGCAAGCATGTCTACCAAGTGGATAACAAAAGTACATATGCTTGTCAAATATGCAATCATTTCATTAAAGTCATCACATGATTAACAATGGCAGCTCTCAACACTCTACCTTCATGCACATAAGTTTAATGTGTTGATTTGTTCCTCCTAAATACAAGGAAGTTGCCATTAGCAGCCGTACATTCTCAGTTGTAATTGCAGTCACTGAAGCTGAATCTGGCGCTGAATTATTCACATTTTCTCAACATAAACCTTTGTATTCAATGGATGGCATGTGGCAGACAGCTGGGCAAGGAGAGAGACACAATTTCCTGTGTAGTTCTTGATCCTAAGCCCTGCCCATCGCACAACTGCTGTGTTCTTAATCTTCTTGAAAGTGTGGGGTCATTTATAACGACACTCAGCTCATCAAATTGTTCATCCTGGCTTTAATAGGAACTGGACTTTTTCTTCTTGAGTTTAAAACCAAGCTAAAACTTAGCCAAGGTGCTTTCTAGAACCAGACTGTACCATTTTTGTAAATGGGGGAAATTCTGACTACAGTAAAACATTTTTTAGGATCTGTATTTAAAAAGTTCCTTTTCTTTTTCTTTTTTTGCCAAAATTAGTCTGTTAGCAGATCCTGCTAAACTAAATTGCAACTAATAGCAGTGAAGTAGTTAAAAGTTCTAGTTCTGGCCTTAATTATGCTTAAAATGAATTTTAGCATGCAGGCTTAGTGTGCTCATAGAACTATGGAATAATCCATGGGTCTAAGAATCTCTAATTCCTAATTGACACAGTAGCTTATAATTGTATTTTCATTGTGTTTAGTAAAAACATTCAGCTTGTATTTTTTTAATAAAAAAGAAGTCCACAATATGAATTTATGATCAAATAAATCAACAAAGGTCTATTTATTTTGTTTTTCCTTCTGAAAAATCACTCATTCTCACATTTGAGTAGTATAATGGTGATTTTTCAAGGACTGATGCATTTGAAAACTTTTCCAAAGGAATAAGGTCCATGTTTTTGTGGTAACATCTTCCTTCTTAGATAAATATGTCATAGTTATAACACTAGATGTACCAGATTTCATAGCTTTTCAGTTTTGTTTTTTTTTAAGTGTCTTATACACCCTAGATTGTACTAAATTTGGAGCTTGTGTGCAGGCAAATGGAAGCTATCTTGAAAAGTAAAAGAAATAAATTACTTTTGTAGAAAAAAAGAATTACAGAACACAGTTACTCTGAAAACAATAGCTAAGGGCAGAAAAAATGACAAGATGTATAGCAACTCATTAAAAATTCAGAGGATATTGGAAAAAGCAAATTTAATTTACCCACCTTCACCAAATATGCTGAAGGACATTTGACAAATACAACATACAAAGTATGTTCTTTGAAATTTTAAAACTCACGTGTTCGATCATCATCAGTCTCTGCTTCTTATAAGAAGTGAGAGGCTCAATTTAATCTATTTACTAAAAGCTTACCTAGACAGGGATTAACGGAATAGAGATAATGAGGAGAAACTAACTACGGGTTCATGTGGCATCAAATGCTCTGAAAAGTAGTTTTAGATGCTGACATGCCAGAGAGGTTGTAAAGTTGACTATTTTTATGTTTACTTCACTACATTCATGAAGAGCGGGAGCTGCCTAAACTGCCCTATGACCATCATAAAATCACAGATAGGAAGAAGTGTCAGAGACCATAAGTGTTCTGGTCCAGTCCTTTGTTAACCCAGGATTATTCTACAGATCTATGAGCACACTTGTCTTTCAGAATAATTTTTATTATATACATGTATATGTACATATATACATATATGTACATACACATATATATACATGTATGTATATAGTAAAGAGTTTTTTTTAAATTTTTGGAAGGAATATCAATAAATATCTATATCATACATTAAGCTATTATAATGGTACTTAAAGTAATGTAAATATGAAGTCATTGTTATTAAATAATAAAAATGGATATTAAATTATGATGATTAATGCAAACATTTTATTGTTCCTTAACTTAATCCTCACTTAGTGAAAACTCAGACTTGGGGTATTTATGGAAACTTCATTCCTGAAAATACTATCCTCTTCCTACTTTGCTACCCTCCAGCCCCCCTCACCCAGGCAACTCTTGTGTCCCTCTCTGCCCTGCTCATGTACCATTCTCATTGACAGGAGGAATAAAAGGCAACATCACCAGAACACAAAGACTCTGTGTCATTCAACATTTATAGGGGCTGCTGTGTTCAGGGCGCTGGGAGAGGGTGAAAAAAACAAATCAGCCTGACACTTAGGAAGCATGCTGAGAAGATTTAAGAATGGAGCAACATTGACAAAAAGATATATACCAAGTGTCAAGCCGTCCAAGTGGAATAAGCAAGAGTGCAGAAGAAATCTAGGGGAGAGCAGGGGTCCGCACCATGTGCTTCTGGCCAGGGCAGTCCCTCCCTGGCCCAGGATCTGTTGGAAAAGCAGAGGTGGGCCTCACAGTGTGAGGGAAAAGCTATCCAAGGGTGGAACTGGGAAGTACTGAATGAAACAGCCCCTGCCATCTGGACACAGCTGTAGCTTCTCAGAACTTCCCTGGCAACCCAACTGACCTCCAGTAACACTGACCTGACAATCACCTCAGTAGAGTCCCACTGCACTTAGAACTGAATCCTCAACTCTCAATCCTACCCTCAAGGTCCTAATGACCAGGCCTGCACCTGCCTCCCATCCCCAACCCTTCTCCTGCTCCTGCTTTTAACAGTCACAATGACATTCTTAGAGTTCCTCACATACCCCTTCCTGTCTTGAGGCCTTGGCTTTGAGAGCCCACCTCAAATGTCCCTTCCCCACACCTACCAATTTTCACAGGGAGACTCCCTATATTCCAGATATCGTCTTACTGAAAGTTTCTTCAGGGATACCACATTTGACCTCCTTGCCAGAAACACCTCCTCAAATACCAATCACCCCCACACACACACACACCCATAAGCACAGACCCAAAGACCTTCACATTGCCTACCTCACTTCTGTAGAAACATCTGATGTTTTCCCAATCGTTATTCTTTATTCTTGAAATTAGTTCAATGGATTTTTGTTCATTACAAATTTTGTAATTACCAACTCGCCTAACTGCATAGAGTTTATGTGTCAACCCCAAAACTTTCCCACAGGGCCTTCATACCTTATTTGAAGAGAAGCTCAGAGCAGCAAAAATTCCTAGCTGCCCTACGCACACATTGCCAGCTGAGGTCTAACAATGTCATGCTCTGCTCCTAGCCCAACTCTTACTCTGTGGCCTATTTAATCATTGGTTTTTTTGGTTTGTTTTTTTTTTTTTTTTTGCATTTTTGAGTTTTTTAACTCAAAATCACATTGTTTAGCATACCCCCTCAGTACAGAGGTACAATGCTGTGTACTGCTAAGCATGAGAAGGCTATGGTGTGCTTATAGAGAAAATACATGGGTTAGATAAGTTTCTTCCAGGCATGAGCTGCAGTACTATTGGCTGTGAGTTCAATGTTAATGAATCAACACTGATACTTTAAATAAAGTGTTTGTAAACAGAAACATACATAAAAGAAGGACTCACAGGAACCTAACCCTGTGTTTGCATTAGGAGCACCCGTTCAGTTATTCTGAATTCTGCATTCACAGCAACTTTATAACAAATATATTATATTACAAATAATAAGAACTGAATGCATGCATTTTTAATATATGTATTTTGGGAGTTTTCCATAAAAAGAGGTTTATTTTTGTTCCTTGCAAAACCAGATGACAGTCAGGGGTGGTTAAAAAAAAGTAGCAGAATATGGTTAAAAGTTCTATTCTTGTTCTTATCTAGATTGCAAATAAAGTTTTGCATACAGATGAAAGAGATATGCATGGCAATGGTGAACTTATAATCCCCTGCAAGTTCCTTCATGTCTATCTTGTTGAGATACTGGGACTCCATGCCTGGAACCAAGAGAATTCTCAGAAAAATGAAGGAACTAATTCTTCTCAACCCAAATGGTATTTATTATGCTAATTTCTCTAATGTAAACCTCTATACCAAGTATAAAATACTAAATTCTTGCTCCCACTTAATTTGGACACCAGAAAAAAATTTTAAGAAATTCCTTTATGCTACAAAGACTAAGAACTTCAATAGCAGAATCCTGGGTTCAAATGCTAACACTGAATTGCTACCTGTGTGAGTAAAGATAGTTAACTTAACCTCTCGGAGCCTCACACAGCTTGTATTATAAAAGAGATAATTCTACCTGTAGCACACAGTTGTGGTATGCAAGTGTGATAAGTACACACAATTTCTAGTAGATTGACCCACACATAACAGATATGGAATAAATATTATTTTGTGGTATGCAAGTGTGATACATACACACAGTTTCTAGTAGATTGACCCACACATAACAGATATGGAATAAATATTATTTTTTCTAGTTTATGTAGAATCCTGGGTTATTCAGAGTAGCCTGACCAGGGCAGAAGAACTTCTAATATGGCATAAAGAAGAAGAGAGTCGGAACATCCTTCTCAGAGTTGCTTATTCTTTTCCTTTTTTTTCTCAGGGTAGTCTCGATCCTATGAGACCGAGACCAGGTCTCACTATGTTGCCCAGAGTAGTCTCAAACTGTGAACTCAAGCAATCCCTTGTCTCTTGCCTCTTGCCTGCCAGCGCTTGGATTACAGGCATGCGCCCATGCTCGGCAGGGCAGCTAATTCTTATTTTTATTATTCTGGATGATAATCCCTTCAGTGCTTACTTCAAAAGAGCTGTCATCCTCAAGAGTTGTTAGTCACTTAAAGAAAGTGACAGAAGTTACACCCAAGAGAACAGACCTTCCTTCTTACTCAGGAAACAGAAAAAAAATGTGTGACTAGACAACCTAATTTTCTTTTTAATTTATATTTTCTTCTTTTTTTTAATTGTGGTAAATACATGTAAAAAAATACCACTTGAATAACTTTTAAATGCTCCCTCTTTCTTAAATGCAATCACAGACAGAGTTAATAAAGGCATGGATGAGAAGTTATTCAGATCATGAGACCTGCTATGGGAATCCTCAACTTAAGACTTGTGATCACAAAAACCCTTTCTAAATACTTTCTACTGAAAGCATCACCTAAGAAATAGATCTTCCCCTAAAATTTAACCTATCTTTTCATTCTTGAAAGTTTAGTAACTTTCTGGATTAAGGAAGTTTGTATATTTTAAAGATTAAAAATAGTTCTTTCAAATCAATAGTTAATCACTAAAATAACTTTTGGGTAAAAGTGTTTTACATAATTTACCTAGATTTCCTAGTTGGCTTGACTGAAATGAGTTCCTCAATTTCCCCATGCTTATTCCCTTTTCTAGAGATTTGGTTGATGTCTAAGTCCTATTTCAGGTCTCATACATTGTAACTCTTTATTAAAATCACAGGAATTATTACAGACACAACTATCTAGACAGAGCAAAATGTTGCTTGGGGATGCACAGGCCAAAAGAGTTCAATGCTTATGTTCTTGCACATTTCCAAACAAAGCATACTGAACAGTCTATAACTGCCCCTGAAATCACTGCAAGAAAAACAAACACTAGCTCGATGACCTCACACAACCTCATGCTATAAACATGATGAAAATTCCTTCCACACTAAGCTATTTAGAGCAGCTAGACTTGGGTTGACTGATAAAGTTTTCTCATGTCACTTCAACCTTTTTTTTAAAAAACAAAGCAAGTTTTGCTGAGCTTATTGGCAGATTCACGAAAGAAAGTCGAGCAACAAGCCTCTCCCTCCGTTTGATGAATGAAGTGAGCCATGGCTTTGGGTTTCTGTGACATGAGAAAATTTGATCAAGGTTCTGATGAGTTAACCACAGATGTTCCTCTAAATTCCTCTGTTGACATATTGCCCATCACTTGTCTCATTTGGTCTGCAAAGGTACAGATCCTATGCAAATCTGTGGTATCTTCAGACATATTTGTCTAGTTCTGTAGCGTTTCAAGGGCCACCTTATTAGTAGACAATGTCACTGGCTCCATGTGACTCAGTACTGTAAACTTACACTCCCAGACTCTTCACTTTATGAATGATGTCCAAACTCATCCCATCAGAAACACTTTATACAAGATATCCATTCCCCAGCTGGCAATTCCAGGATAGAAAGGAATCTTCCTCTTGTCTGCATGATAAAAATGCTGTTAAAACTTTAATATATTGGATTCTTGCCTCTATATGTAAAGTATTACATACAAGAATGAAGAATAGGAGAAAAGGGGAGAAAGAAGAGAAAAAATTAAAAAAAATAGAAAATGAAGAGGGTAGATTTAAACCCAGTTAAATCGATGATTACATTAAGTACAATTGATCCAAACATTCCAATTATAATAGCATCTAAAGAAAACCAAAAGTAACATACTTAATTATGAAAGACTTGATGCTTTCATCCAAATTCATCTACTTAAAATTAGTAAGTTTGTTCATCAAAAGTGTTTATAAGAAAATGATCAAACAAGCCAGAATCTAAAGCCATGAAGAAGTCAAAACAAGCTAACCACCAAACTGAAGCACACAACTTGGGGCAGGAGGGAAAGGGGGGGAAACATGAGGGGGGTGATGAATCCCTGGGATTACAAAGATGTGAAATTTATATATGAATACAAGTACTTAGAATATATAATGAGCTTAGAGAAAACGGGCCAACAGAAAACAAGATAAAAATACTCATATATTTTCCAAAGAGAAGTACAAATGGTCAGCACTAAATGGACAGGTGGACAAATTCATTGATTATTTGAGATACCAATTAAAGTCAAGAAAAATTACTTTTTGTTCACCACAATACCAAAGGCAAATTAGCCAGGATGTTAACTAATAGGAATACTCATTCACTATTCATGAGTGCTGGTTACTCTATCATCTCATAAAGTAGAATTGGTACCAACTGTGTAATCCAGTCATTCCACTTGCTCTGTGTCCCAGGACACATGTGCAAATATGTTCATACAATGTTATTTGTAAAGACCAAATCTGCAAACATCCTACCTTAGTTGAGCTTATCTCAAAAGCAGGCCCTGATGTGTCACACTTAACTGCACCAGGCACATGTTATATTTTAGGAACTGAAGGTTTGCAGGAAGCATGCATTTAAAACAAGTCTATTAAAACCATGTTTGTTTGTTTGTTTGTTTGTTTGTTTGTTTTTCACACTAGGTCTCACTATTTTGCCTGGGGAACAGCAGGCTCACTTTGCCAGGGTATCACGGACTCAAGCGATCCCCAGCCTCAGCTTCCCAGGTAACTGGGATTACAGGTACACACCACCACGCCCATGGGACTAGGTCTTGCTATGTTGCCCCGGGCACGTCTAAACCCGCGGACTCAAGCAATTCCTAGTCTCAGTCTCACTCCAGCTCCGTGGGCTGCAATTAAAAGCAGGAGCCACCATGCACAGACCCAACACCATGTTTTCAACAGCAGTACTCATTTTGTGTTTCTCTGTCACAATTAATGAAGTTATGCACATTTTTTAAGGCATGATGTTATTGCACCTCAATAAATTACAATAGAGCAGACACTTAACTTTGGTTCCTCAGTATTGAGAAGGCAAAAATTGTTGTGGTTCACTTTATTGAGATACTAGCTTGATTGTGATGGTCTAAAACCCATCTAGATTATAGTATTACCAAAGTGTGTCTGTATTTCACAGGAAAAATAAAATGGAAAATTGGTAGAGATGTGGAGAAAGAATACATGGAAGGAAGAGTAGTCAAGAGGGCATATTATCAAACCAGTCATTTTGATTTCCTATGAGAATTGGAATTATCCGAGGGAACTGAGATCTTTATATTCAAACCCCTTAGAGCAACTGGTTGAGAGCTGTTCATAAAGGCAGTTCCAATCTAGTCACATTATACTGGCCCCCAGTTTTCTGAAGTGGAGGAGTGGAAAAACCCTCAGATACAGAAGAAGATAAGAGCATCTGGAAATTGGTGAGCGTGTCCAAAAGACTCCAAGTCATAGCTGAGTGAGCATAGTTGCACTCAGCTATGACCTGGAGTCTTTTGGACACGCTCACCAATTTCCAGAATCTCCTGCACAACTAAAACACAAGTGACCATGGGCAGAAAATAGATAAAAGTGGTACAATCATATGAAGTAATACAGTAGGGAAAATAAATGTACTACTACATCACAAATATATACTGTTCACAAAAGCAAATGGTAAGGGAAGAAATACAGTCAATCCCATCTATTTAAAGACTTAAAACATACAAACCAAAGTAACTGTTATTTTGGCATGTTATACACAGAAAGGGGTTAAAAAGAGGGAGGAATTCCAGTAAATGAATTGTGAATTATTTAGAATGTATTGATAATATATTTATAATAATAATAGTAATTTTTAGTTTGAAAGAAAAATTTCAATTGAAAAGGAAAAATTGTATCTGGGACATAGAGGATAGGTGGCATGGAAGAATACAACAAGATGAGTTCTGTTCTATTGAACTGGTTGGTAGATGCAAAAGAGACATTTTCTCTCTTTTTTTACAGAAAGAAATGTAGAGTTTTCTATATAAAATACTTCAAAATAGTAGACTGAATTGAAAGATACCAAACTGTTTACATAACTATATCTCTGAATGAAGAAAGTATTTTCTTTTCTTCTTTTTACTTTTCTGTTTTTCATAATAAACATACATTCCTTTTACATTAATAAAATAATTGAAGTTATATTAACAAAATAATTTGAAGATAAACCCCCTTATCTCCAGACCTTGAATCTAACACCTTATATACACAGCCATCAAGAAAAAGAGAAATCAGTTACTTGATTCCCTATTGTAGTTATTATCTTCTACAGAGATTCCTGCTTTGCTAATTCAGCTACAAATTTACATTTGCCCACCAGCATTGAAGCCACCAAAATGTAGGCCAATTTTAAAATAAATCTTCCAGTGGGCAATTAAAAACTTAATAAAAACTGAAGGGAGGAAAGAAACAGAACACCACAGGTTAAATCCTATTATAACAAATTTTGCCTGATTGTTTCTATTCTCTCAAGAAGGATTCTTGAGTCAGTTCAGGCTATATCAAACATTGCTTGAGATAATTGAGGTGTTTAAAATATATGAAGACTTGATGTATTTATAATAATCACAATGGCAACTTTTATTTGGAAGAAAAACTGCAAAGGAAGGGGGAAAAAACTGCCTAACTGCTGAAAATGAAAATAATAAAGCTTCAAGATGCTGAAAATAACCAGCATATATACGCATCAAATGCCTTGTGTACTCTGTGTCAAATGCCAGAATAATTTCTACCACTCTCAGTTACATCATACAATTTTGGTTCCACTATTTGAATATAAATTTATAATCAATATCAACCATCCTATTTATGCTAAAACAGCCTAAATGCTCTTCAAGTATTCCAAATACCTACTACTATATTCACTCCAAGTGAATCAGTGATACCCTTGCATCTATGTATCCATTCCATTAGTAGAATCATGTTTTGATGATGCTGTAGTTAGTATGTCTTCCTATAAGAGTCCAAAATCATTAAGGTTTATGTATTCATAATCTGAATGGTCTAAGTGAATAGGCTGGAGGGCCCCAGGAGCACTTAAGAGTCAGTGAAGAAGAAATCTATCTGCTCAAATATGTTTATGAGAAACAGACTTAAGAACCCGCATTGTGAGTTTAGATAAAATTAGGCTGAAGAGGCTGCCATAAATCCTGCCAACCTAAATTGCAAATGTGATTTTTTTAGACTTGTGATTTTTCGGTCTGGACCCTGACACCCCATTCCATGCACCCTGGCCTTTGTGCGTGATTGTGTGTAAGAGGTTGTACAAGAATGCCTGTACTCCATAATGGATTGCAGCCCAAGACTCTCTTCACCAAAATAGCAGCACAAGGCTTTGCCCCCAAAGAATTCTAGAGAAGAAAAGAATGTGAGAAAATGGAAGAGGACTTCAAATTCTGGAATTTGTGTGTCCTCGGTAACTACCATCATTTATAAAATACAACATGATACTAAGAATATAAATTCAGAAAAAAAAAATCCTGTGAAGTCACAGAACTGAAGATGAAAAATAGGAGTCAATCACAAAAATAAACGGTATATTTTTTTCTACAGCTTTTTATTAAGCTTTGGTCCATGTATTAATTTTGTTTAATAAAAGGAAAATATTTTCTGATTTTCCAATATAAAAAGTGAACTTCAAAGGCACTTTATAAGTGCCATAATGTGGTATTGTGAGAAGACACTTTCAAAGGGCTTTTCAAAGCCCTCTCAGATCACTAATCTGTTATCTGGCAACCCTGAGGAGAAAACATTTAAAAGTCCATAAACAATCATTATCTTTAAACAGCTTCCTTAAAAATGAAAATCCCTGGGTAACATAGGTTTGTTTTCATTTTTTACCTCCCTCAGTCTCCTTCAGAACTACTCAATCTCATTTCAAAAAAAAATCTTTTATTAAAACCTAAAAAAACAGGTATTACAATAAATTCTGTAAAAATTCACCTTTAAAATAAAAATCTACCTTTGAATTTACAGAAAAAGGCAGAAACAGTAAAAGAATATAAGCTTAAATGAATAATCTTTACATAGTCATTTACTTTTCTATTTTAATTAAACTTGAATTCCAAATGATGCTGAGTTTATTAACAAGATAATTCTTTATAAGCCACCACTGAGCAGGTTCTGTAAGCATTTTTATAGTTTGTCAATATCAAATGGTAGAGAGTAATCTAAGAATTGAGTGAGTCAATAAAATAAAAGGCAATCACACTATACCCATACAGTCACCTGAGAACTCCTTTGCAGAGTGGGGGGGGTGGGGAGGAGGGTCAAGTTACCTGCAACATCACCAATTAAAGCAAAAGCTACAGCACTGAAAATTCCATTTACTCTTCAGACTACCTCATTCCCTCCCCCAATCAGCAGACACCTCCCTTATGTATAGCATGTATTTCAAGAAGTGAAATTAGAATTTTATAGCTGGAAAATACTCACAGGTCATATAAATACTTATACACAGCAGTTAATCGAAATAAATTTTTAATCACCAAAATTTTTCTGTTTACTGAAGAACTGTTTATCCCAGCTAACTCTATTTCCAGTGTGCTGTTTATAAGGTAACCCCCACTTCCAGGCTTTATGAAAGACTCTTTGTCAAAGTCTCAGGTCAGGCTTCCAGACTTCTAGTACCCTGAAACACTGTCCTATCTAGGTTAATCATAGGCAAGTGTGTGAGTACGTGTGTGTCTATGTATGTGTGTGTGTAGTGAAGAGATCTAGAGAAAGAAGCGTACGATATGGGAGGAAATTGTTCCCAGTTCAATTTGGAAATCCAGGAGAAAAGCCAAGCTGGTATGAAGTATCACTTAAGTGAGGTGTCTGAAAACACTTATCCTAGCATTCCCCATATTCTCATATAAAATATAACTTCAAGATGGCAGAAATCGAACAATCAGAGAATTATAACCTAATTTGTCTTTGAAAAACTGAGCCATGCTTTACTTTTTCTATCAATATATTATTTTAATTCAATACTTCCCCCCCCCAAAAGAAAGCTAATCAAGTAGCATAACTCAAAATTCTGATAGGTTATATTGGCAAATACTTCCGTCAGATAGGGAAATAGCTCCATGTGGACCCCTCTCCTCCGAAGTGACATTGATGTTGACCTTTCCCATTCTATAGCGAAACTTGACCTCTGATGACCAGAACTGTACAAGGAGCCCCTGCAGCCCCTGATTGGAAGCTGCCCACTCTCTCCTCTACCACAGTTTAAGACAGTCAAACCTACTGAAGGGCAGGTTTTCATGTTGGGCAGGTTTGAGGTTTAGATCCCCCACTAGTTTGAAAGATAAGGACAAGCCTGCGGGGTTTTGTTTTTAAAATTGGCATGGTTTTGAAAACAAGCTAATCAAGTTTGAAAGACCAGTACCCTGAAAGACATATAAGTGGGACAGCAGATGTCTTGATCCATGGACAGAGGCTTTAATTCACTGAGACCCTTGCTACTAATTCTCATTCCTGGAAACCTTTGCTTCAGAGAGATTCACTGAACCTTCACATGTGATCTCTCCAAATCACCACCTGACTGCCTCCTCCTGACTGCTCCTGCCTACAGCTCTGCTTCCACATCATCTGCTGATACGTGCGACTGGCCTGTGCCCACTGCCTCTGAAAGAGCTTTACACTGGTGCTTGATCCTCTGGCATTGTCTCTAAAAGAGCTATCCACCACTGACCTGCTCCCTGCATCTCTAAGAACTGTAACGCTAGTACCTGGTCCTCCATGTCGCCACCTGCTGACCAGTGCTGACAGGGATTGCTGACCTGCTGCAGTGCTACCTCAGCAGCACCACCTGTGACCACCTCTACCTGACCCCATGAGTTGGTCCATAACTTATCCGTACGCCACCAGTCCCAGCTCCCATCAAAGGGACATTACTATCCAGCACATTCAATTTTTGGTTTGGACTACTGGATACAGTGAACACTGTGTGGGGTAGGACAGCTGGCCATTTGTGACCTTAGAAACTCTTTCCCTTTTCACAATTTCCCTTTTGACAAAACCTGGTGTTGTTACACTCTGAGCTTGAGTCATGTCTTCCAGTTGTAAACATATGTTGGAGGACATACAAACCATGGAATCCCCCAGGTTTGCATGATTTCAAAATCACCTTCTTGACTATGTGAATGATTCCCACTGCATCAGCACTAACATAAATCTGGCAACTGCTACAACCATGTACACAAGTGCCACAACCTCCTTTGCACATGGCTATTGCTTATGCTAAAGATTTAGCTGTTGCATCTACATTTTTTCTAAGATAATAATCCCTTTAGTAGAGTCAGAGGAAGGTCATGGCAGAAAAACCAAATGTAGAGACACAGAGGATTGAATAAGTCCATTGTCTGTTTTGAGACCAGAGGGCTACATTCATGAAGAAACCAGAATGAGAACTACATTAGAACAAAAGCATAAAATTCAGAAGCAAGTCAAAAGTGGAAAACCCACTTAAAATTTTAAAACTACAGTTTCTATGCTTGACAAAATTTTGGATGTTTCCATTGCAATATAAAAATACAGAGATAATATATATTTAAGAGAGTAACTTTGACATACGTACTTTATTGTTTTTTCAGTTGTTTTTTTGTTTCCCCCCAATAACTTCTAAACATTTAAAATGCCTGTTTATGGAAGTAGAACAGCCAGCATACTTGAAATTTTTTTAAGTGAATGGGAGATAAAGGAATTTATTAAACATTTGATTTTAGGCATTGGCCAAAGATAAAAAAAATCATATAAAAGAATACTATTTTATTCATGTGGCTTTCTATATAGTTTTATTAAGCAGCTGTGCATAAATATTTTACTAATGTTTATAACAACCCTGTGAGGTTCATGTGACTGGTTTATTACATAGATGAGAATGCTACAGCTCAGGGCAGAAAATGCCTGTTGAGTTTAAGGCTGGTCAACACTTCTTGAACACCTCTGGTAAAGCTGGATCATTTTTTGTTTTTGATCCCCACTTTCCCAACTAAGAACTTAGAAGTTCAATTCTCCAGCCTCCATTCCTGCAACAGGGACTGTGACACCACCAATTAGATTCACTTTTGAGCAATGTGCACAAAATGAGGATTCACAGGTGATTAACTTGAGAGAGAATTCTAGGCTTGGGATAGACTCAATTTGCTAGTCAAGATGACAATAAAAGTGTTTTTCTCAAGATTCAACATTGGTTACAAGGCTGATTTTCTAAAGCAGAGAAGTACAGCTGAAGGCAGTTGCAATAAAGTAAATTTCCTGCAATACTGCAAACCATAGTTCAATGCTCCAAGAGCAGTGCAAGGGACAAGGGCTTCCTCTTCCAGTCAGCCAGTTCTCTGGCCTAATTCCTGAATACATCGTTATATGCTTTGCTCTTCTACCATCCCGTGAACTTACCAATACCCTCTCAATAAACTTACTTTTGCCTCAAGTTCATTTTTGTTGCTTGCAATTAAGTAACCTGACTCATTTAGTGAGTCACCCAATACTTTTCTTGGGGGTGTTTTCCCTGGACAAGCAACCTTTAGGCTGAGTTATAATGGATGCTTCAGATTCAACCAAGCAAAACTACGGGGAAAGGGCAATGGGTTTTACAATGCAACAGTCTTTTGGTAGAAATTGAGAGCAAGGGAGATAGAATGCAGTGAATAGAGGAGGAGAGAGTTTAATGAAATGAGACAAATAAGTAGGCTGAGGTCAGTGCACAACAAAGTGTTAAGGCTTGCTCCACCACTGACCTGCATATAAGAGAAGGGGATTCTTTTAAGTTAAAATGAAAATAAATATAAGTAACACCTTCTAAGTTTTTCACAAGGATGTTTCAGAGTAATACCAATTCAGACCCCAACTACAGCAAAGACTTTTTTTTTTTTTTAGGCTAGGTCTCGCTATTTTTGCTTGTGGAACCACAGACTCACGTTGCCCGTGGTACCACATCCCCAAGCAATCCCCAGCCTGAGCTTCCCAGGTAGCTAGGATTACAGGCATGCGCCACCACGCCCAGCTATTTCTTTGGGACTAGGTCTCGCTGTGTTGCCCCAGGTGGGACTTGAACTACGATTGCCAGACCCAGCCACAACTCCATAAGTTGTCGCTTATATGGCACGATGCGACCGTGCCCGGCTCAATTACAGCCAAGAATTTAAAATGTGTAAAACGAGTGCTAATACTTCCCACAGATCTTTTCTTTTCCATGCTGATCTATTTTTAGGTTTCTCAGCTTTCCAGACAGTGGCTCAGTCATAAGAGTCTACTGGGAAATACAATGAAGAAACCAAAGGCTTGATCCCTGATGCTAGACTTACTATAACCATTTTTTTTAGAGAAATTGCGTATGATACTGGCAAAATTGCCTGAGCCCATCAAGTACAGAAGAATCTGTTTCCCACCATATTTCACAAATCGTTGTACTGCTCAAATTACTCAAGAGATGTGAGAGCTCTGTACAAAACAGGCATTGTTAGTAGATAGTAATTGTGATGATGATAATGGTATTATTGTTATAGCATACAAAACTATAGCATAGTACTGTTATAGTATAGCTATAGTATTTTCTCTAAAAGGATAGATAAGAAAATCAGTATACTGTGGTTCTGTGTATAATGTGCCCATGTGCCCAGCACTGAATAAAATAGCTTGTCATATAATAAAGAAATTGTAATTGTGTACGCTGATGGTAAACTTAATGTGGACATCAATTTGCAATACATGCACCTATCAAATCTTTATATTGTATGCCTTAAATTGAGATAATATTAAACAGGTTTCCCCACCACCGTCCCCCATGAAGCACTCTCTGAATATAAAATGTGATTCTTTGGTATAACTTAGTACATTACTTTTTTAGGTCTGGGAATGCTATTACTATTAATTTATATGGGAAAAAATGAGAGTTCCCAGATTCCAAAAATAGCCCACTAAATCATACTAAATAAGAACATTCTACTTTTAGGTAGTAAGGAAAATTTGTATGTCAAATATATCTCAATAAAGCTGCAAAAAATAAACTCAGCAACAGTCAAACTTGTAGCATGATGTTCTTATCTTTTCTGAATCTTCTCACTAAAGAGTAGTTTTTAATAAAAAGTCATTCAGACATCATTAAAAGCAAATGGTCTGATAACAATAATATCTGGGTTTATAAAGAATTTTCCATGAGCCAGATACTGTACAAAGTGCTAATATATAGTTTTAAATAAGTAAATAAGATGTTTAAAAGAAATCTGATTCAGTGTGAGGTGATCTGTGATGATTTATCTCTCTAATTCTAAACTCTTTCAGAGTAATTTGACATGAACATCTTGGCTTCCATGATTTTAAACTCAAATGAACCCAAGCTCTTAAAAACGTAAATATATTACAGCATAATGCTTTACTATAAGAGGCAAACTATCATCTTCAGAAGTACACAGACTTCATCTTAGTCATCTTTAGTAGCCCGAGAATCTAGTACTGTCGTCTAAAATACAACAAGCAAGAAGTAAAATTTTGATGGTTGATTGCATGCACGGACTATGTATGAGATGCCACAGAGAAGCATAGAGGACATGACAGTATTCTATCATAAGATAAATTATTTTATAAATTTTAAATAAAATTAAAATGCATGTATAAATATTTTGATAATAAATTGTAAGCTAGCAGTTGATAGCACACATGTGAGCACAATTACACAATCTACATACTCAGCTGAATGCTTCACATGAATTAACTCAGGTAGTAACGAATGGCTGGAGGGTAAGGAGGAAGGGGGGAATATGTCACAGTAAAAATGGTAAATTTTTAAGGATGATTTGGTCATCACCATTAACACAAGATAATGTTTATCTTCTTCATCTACATCTAACCAAATCATTTCCCAATTTGAATATTAATGATAAGTTACAAAGTGAATTTTTAGAAACCAGTCTAGCTCGGTCACCTATGCAATCAAATCCATGATAACCAAGTTTGTAACGTTTCATTTCATCTTGCGCCTACCTGAGCAGAAAACAATGTGGAGATAGTGGATTGAAAATATGATTAAATAAAATTACTTCTTTATCCTAGGTCTTCTCTAATCAAGACAGGCCACACTGCAATCCCCACAATGACAATTCAGAGGCTTACAGGGTTGAGCAACCAACTCCAGAGATAAGCAGAAGCATCCCTACTATAGGTGGAAATTCACCACGTTCAGAAAAAAAAAGTAGGAACAACTTACATGACTTTCCACAGCCCACCATAGAAGTACAATCCAACACAACTTTCCCAGTCAGACTGTGAGAAAAGCAATTTTGATCCGAAGTCAAACAGGTGGATATGAATTTCCAGAGAGCAAAATGGTCTGTAAGTTAAAAGAGAAAGTTGAGCCAATACTTGAAGGTGGGAAGTCGAAGAGAGCGTTGAGGGATGACAGCATTACTAAGACACCATCAGGAAGAGCTGTTCCAAGACTGTTTAATCCATTAAACTGATGCTCAACTATTCAAGTATATTCAGAACTTAATTTGATCATGCTCTGATCTTCCTTTACATTTTAATTAAGATTAGTTGAGCATGTAAATGAGTTTTGCACCTAATATCCTTGAGTGAATAAGACTGGAAAGCAAGAGAACAGGTTCGCTAGAGAAGGAAAGGTGGGGAAAGGAGACCCTTGAAGAGTCTTTGGTCCTCAGGTGAGGGTATTGGAGAAGTACATGTAGCAGGTACACGTGTAATTTTAATATAAAGTGTTCTCTTTCTCAGTTCTAATCTTCAGTCTTCCTATTTCTTTCTACATCCTGACATCATGCCTTCAAAAAAATAAAAAAACCTTAATGTTGCACTCTTTACTCATACCTGTTATCTAAGATATTCCTACATTATATTTTGCTTGACTTGCCTAAAGCCTCATTTACCATTTTGCAGTTTTTTTCATGCATTTTCTTCCTGTTTACACTGTCCTTCACAGCTCTTGGTATATTGTCTTCATGTGAATGTATGTATGCATGTACAAAAGCACTATAATACATGCATACACAAGTAATCTAAAACTGATTCTTAAACTAGTAAAGTTAGGAAAATCCAACAGTAAGTGCCAGATCTGTAGACCACTGAAGGATATTTTTACTACTTTGACATTCACATTTTCACAATTACAATTGTTTTCAAACTTCAAGTATGCTCACTTCTCCAAAGTCATTATTTTTTGCCATCAATATGGTTTTCAACTTCATAAAAGACTCATCTTTTATGGATGGGTAAGTCAGAGGCTCCCGCATCTGCAAATCAACGTCACCCATAGGCCATTTATTTCTAAAAGTAACCTCAGTTAATATTTATTTTATTCATCAGTTTAGGTGGTGGAGCAGCTAAGATATGATACTCAGAACCCAACTCTGCAATCTGCAGAGAAATAATTTTATATCCATACAATTGCTTCTTGCCAGTGGACTGCAGGAGTGCAGCCTTGGGAATTTAAATGACCGATTTACCCAGGGAAAGAAAGCTTATTTTTAGTAAGTGGAGGGAAAAAAAATGTTGATTTAATTTATTTTACTGCCTGTGAATCTACTTTGGAAAGGAGAAGCAGAGTTTGATTAATTAGATTAGTAAATTCAGTAAGTTGTTTATTCAGTTGGGTGAATCAATGTTTCCCTGAATTTAGTTTAGCTTTATTTTTTGCTTTCAAATCCATCCAGTAGGTAAGATGTGGAAAGCCAAAAGCCTTTCTATCCCACAGCTCTTTCAAATATCTTTTCATATGTTAATTGGATCTTTTGTGATTGGAGGCAGACATATTTCACAGTCTCCCCTTCTCTCACTCCATCCCCCCAGCCTTAGCATATGGATAATTCCCATGTAGATGATAGAAAATTATATATAATAGAAAATTGACTACTCTGCTCTATTCCTATTTTTTATTCTTCTCAGTTTTTAGTATGTTTTTCTTTCCTGCTGACTTTAGGTTTTTCCCATCCAGTATCAAAATCTAAGAAGATACCAGAAGATTTCTCTATTAACTGAATAATGTCTTTATTAATGAGTATATTTTAAGTTTACAAGAAAACAATTATTAGAGAAATTCTTTTTCCTCTCTTTAAAAGTTGCTAAATTTCTCGAATCTTTGCTAGTTATTCTTTCTTCTTTCCTTTAATGGCCTGTCTTTCTTAGGAAGTTCCTTTCATCTGACTTGCTACACAAAATCATTCCCAATTCATTTGTTAGTGAGATTTACAGAAGGACAGCTGTGCAAACAAAGTACTTGCCTATGAAAGCCTGGGAAAATCAGGGAAGATAATCAAATTAAAATTCCAGCTATACGTACTTTTAAGAGAACGCAATTTTGATATTTTATATTGTAAATGCATTAAGATAGGAAGGACAAACTGCAGCATTATCCACTACATTTTTTCCATTTGTGACCTCGTTGATATGTTCATAAGAAAAGGTATTAATTCAGCAATAAATCAAAAGGACTTTTCTGGAAGAGATTATTTTTAATTAAAAAAAACTTGAACATCCAAGGGATTAGGGGCTAAGAGGCTAGGAGCTGGCAGTTGGGGTCCACAGGAGATTATTTGGCGCAATAAGATGGAGAAAAAATTATGAGAGCTGGTGACCAGGAAACAAGAGTGACAATCACCAGATACCCCTGATTGTCAACTCAAGGTAAAACAGGAAGTGATTTTGTTCAAAGGTTGCAAAAAACTACCTTCTGCAAGGAAGTTTACATCTCTCTAGTTCTCTGAAAATTAAAAACAATATAGACTCCCAGTCTCACTCAAACTAATAAGGCATATGGGACTGGCCTTGAAATTGGAAAGCAGAGAAAGACAAATTAAAATTAGAGTATGTCTTCTGGGGCCGGGCACAGTGGCACGTGCCTGTAACCAACAACTTATGGAGTCACGGTGGGGTCTGGGGATTGCAGTTCGAGTCCCACCTGGGGCAACACAGTGAGACCTAGTCCCCAAAAATGGCTGGGCATGGTGGCATGCACCTGTAATCCTAGCTACCTGGGAAGCTGAGACTGGGGATTGCTTGAGTCTATGGTACCCCGAGCAAGGTAAGCCTGCGGTTCCACAGGCAAAAATAGCGAGACCTAGTCTCAAAAAAAAAAAAAAAAAAATTGGAGTATGTCTTCTGAAGACGTTCTTTTCCTCTTGTCATCACCTCTAAACACTAGCTGAGCTAGCAGAGGAGGTAAAAATTTTCTTAGATCGAACTATATATTTGGATAGGTTTTTTTTATTACATTGAAAAGAATGCCTACCTCATAGATTAGTGTATCTTCCAATTGGAAAAAGAACATCCTCTTTTTACCAGTTGGGCCAAACCCCCCTCCGATCAGTCACGAAATCCCAAGGAGAATCTACCTTCTAAGTATCTTTGGATACCAGTCACTTTTCTGCAGTCATACAACTACCCCTAGTCAGGGAACTTATCTCCTTACCAGATGACAGAAGCCTTCCTAATAGGCCTGTCCCTAAGTTTGTCTCACCCATCCATTGTTTGCATGTCATCCAGACAGATCTCCCTAGAAAGCATATTTATTGGCATCAGAATGAATTCCAAACACCTGGATGCAGCTGTATGTGTGAT
This sequence comes from Uropsilus gracilis, assembly GCA_004024945.1. Taxonomy (NCBI): domain Eukaryota; kingdom Metazoa; phylum Chordata; class Mammalia; order Eulipotyphla; family Talpidae; genus Uropsilus; species Uropsilus gracilis. The sequence goes on along the minus strand of PVHY01000504.1, from coordinate 119,000 downwards.
CAGACTCTGTTCCATCCTGGTTTCTTGGTTCCTACCTCACCACTCCACAGTACAGTCAGGGTAAACTGATCCAACTGCCAGTCCACTCCTACCCCAACATGCATGCTCCTTCTCTCTCCTTCCCTCCCTCCCTCACCCACTCTGAGCTGGGGCACAGAGTCTTCTAACCAGCTGCAGCACCTTCCTGGTTGCTGGCCTCGCTGCCCCTCCATCTCCTTGTTCCTTTGACCTGAAGTCTGACTCTTCATCAAGTCTACGCTTAGATATCAACTTTCTCAAGAAGTCTTCCCTCTGTCTGAGTTAGATAAGCCGCCTGAAGTGTTCATGGCCCCTCATACTCAATTCTCAGATCAATGGTCACACTACACTCAGTAGTAGATGATTTGTCTTTATCTCCCTGGAATGTAAATTCTCAGATGAAAGCTGAGTGTGTCAAGTTCAGCATCAAATTTCCTACTCCAGTGCCTAGCACTGTGCCTGACACTTTGCCGGTGTTCAAAATAAACATGCAATTAACAAACTGATTAAAGGCTCAGCACGTGCCTGTAATCGGCAGCCTAGGAAGCCATGGCAGGGACCAGGGATTGCGGTTCGAGTCCTGCCCAGGGCAATATAGTGAGACCTAGTCCCCAAAAAATAGCTGGGCATGGTGGTATGCACCTGTAATCCCAGCAACATGGGAAGCTGAGGCTGGGGATTGTTTGAATCTGTGGTACAGGCAACATGAGCCTGCAGTTCCACAGGCAAAAATAGCGAGACCTAGCCTTAGGGGGGAAAAAAAAAAACTCTGATCAATTCACTGTTTTCACCCACCTGGAGGACTCCATGAAAAATATTTTTCTAGACATGTATGCCAAGGAAGTTCCCATACATCCTAGAATGTATCCTATAAACAGAGCACCTAGCAGGTATTTGTTAGTGGCTAAACGAATGACCAGGGCAATGTGACTACAAGGAATATAATAAAGTGAGATTTTTTTATAAAAACTACTTGCCAGACACTGAACAAGGAGCCGGAATATGAAAACAGTTTTGCAGTTTACACCAATGTTGAGTCCAAGTAGTTTTCTCAGCCAAGTGCAAGATGACCGAGATTCAATATTTTCATCGTTTGCTGTTGCTTCTGTTTTACTGGTTCACTGACCACTATTCTTTGAGATTAGGTCCATAGAAAGTCAATTAAGAAAGGATAGTATTTATACCACCCCCCTCACTCAGGTCTCCAAGTGAAAGTGTTAACATGAGAAACACTCCACTCACCTTAAACCTTAAAGACCCAAATAAATAAACTTAGATTGCAATGGAACTACCACTTTCCCTAACAATTCTGTGAAATGTGACAGTCATCTGCCCTAACTAAATTTTGGTTAAGCTTCCCTTACACTTTGTTGGAGTGTGATGAAATAGCTGCTCTGGTCAACTGCAGTCTCTACTGTTTATTCTGGGCAAAAACTGAGATCGTGTGCAGATATTTATTAGTTAAAAACACATACAGGGCCAGGCATGGTGGCGCATGCCTGTAAGCAGCAACCTAGGAAGCTGTGGCCAGGGCCAGGGATCACAGTTCAAGTCCCGAATGCACAGAGCAAGACCTAGTCCCCCAAAAATAGCTGAGCATGGTGGTGTATTCCTGTAATCCCAGCTACCTGGGAAGCTGAGGCTGGGGATTGCTTGAGTCTGTGGTACCCCGGGTAAAGTGAGCCTGCAGTTCCACAGGCAAAAATAGCAAGATCTAGTCTAAAAAAAAAAAAAAAAAAAAAACCGCACACATATAATTTGTCATCAGAACCTACTTTCACCCACTCAAAGGTAACCAGTGCCTACAAGAGAAATTCTAAATTTTTCTGTATGAAATTAGAAAACCTTATAGAGTCTTCCCATATCACCTATGCCCTCTGCATCTCATCTCCAGTCATCCCAGACCCTCACCTCCTTTACTACAGGTTTGTGCTACTCAAAACCTGCAAATCTTCCTCTGTCCTATGCACAGGCTCATTCCCCTAGTTAGAATGTTGCCATTTCAGCTCATTCCTCACCCCATCCATATCCCTGGCACACACTCCACACCCCTAACAGGAGAAATTCAGATACTCCTTTGTCTTTTCCTAATTCCTCTTAGGCTACATCACAGGTACCAGAATTACTACTCATGCATCTATCTCCCTTAACACATTAGGAGTCAGTTACCAGCAGATTTCACATCTTACTCATATTTATATCCTGGGTACATAAAATTGCACATATAGTTAATGAATGATTAATCAACGAACCTCTTCATCCCTGCTCACAACTGATGCCATTCAATACCCTGATTATAATGTGACTGTAATTCCATCTATTACCATTCTCTATTTCATAAGCATTAACAGAAAAACCAACTTAATAACTACAATTTACTTGCTACGTACACTTCGGGTAAGTTCCAAGACTATTTGTCATAATGGCAATCCAGAGGACAAGATGGCTCTATCTCTGACATTACCTTAAATTGCTCCAACTTGACCGGGACTTGAAATAATTCAAATGAGAATGTGAGAGTAAGTGACACTATCTGACTTTTTTAATATTTGCTCAGCAACTGTTTGTTGAAGACCAGAAATATGCTTGACTTACTATGGTGGTAAAAGGATAACAGTTATGTTTGGGAAAGATTGTAATCTTAATTTTAAAGCTATTTAGACTGGCAAACAAACCAAGGCAACTACTAAAGCATTACTTAGAGATATCCTATAAGTGATATATACAAAGGATTATTAGAATTTATGAGAGAATGAAGACAGACTTTTTGTTTTATGATCTTTTATCATATATTACTAGCAGTATGGCAAATGTCCAAGATGATAATGGTGGCTCCTTGTAGGTCAAGGTTTGCAGCATTTATTTGGCTGCAGCATTTATTTGGCTGCAGCTTTTTCAATAGCAATTCAAGAGCTGGTGAGTTAAGGTATCTCCACCACAAGGAGAAACTCTTCCCATGCGAGGCAGTCTATTGATGAGGGGAAATAGTTTAAGTGCAATAAACTCCAAGATGAAATTCTGATTCAAAATATCTCTTGCCAGAAGGAATTTAATAAAAACTGGCCTCTTCCACTTCAAATGCCAGTTACCCAAATATAAGAGTTGGGGCTTAGTCCCTCCTTTAAGAATCTCCGACTCTACTCTCTCAAGGTCCAATGTAAACTTTCTTCACCTCTTTTCATGTGCTATTGTAAATCCTCAGGTTAAATGAATATTTAATGTTTTTTAAAAGACTAAGCCATTATTTATGCTTTCCAATATTTTCCTATTCCCATTTCTTACCAGTCCCACATTCCTTGATGCACACTCTCAAGTTCAAGTTCTCTCTGTTTTAAATGGTGGTACCCATAGGACACTCATTTGAAATCTAGAAACCTTCAAATTGCCTACTAAGTCTCATGCAAACTCAAAAGTCCATCTTTTTATGGGGGGGATCATATAAATATTCAGTGCACTAAGTCTAAGTCACATGCATTCAAGATGACTTTAGATAGTTCAGATATTTCAAAAGACCAATTTTCAAGAGTAAAAGGATAAATCCACCATTTGCATTGCATGAAAAATAGCTCGCTTGCAAGGGAACATATGGATTTCTTCATCAGGGCAGGTTTCTGTTGTTTTTGAGAAATTCTCAGTGGAGCCAGAGACAGTGAAAGAGACATAGGGAGAGAGACAGACAGATAGCTAGAAAGAGACTCCTAAGTAAATGAAATTCTGTTAGTTTCACGGAAGTAAAGACATTTGTATACAAACATGATACAATTCCCAGCTGTCTAGTGAAATATCAAAATCTTTTCTCATGCCTTTTAATTTAATATAAAATTAAGAGAGCCACCTTTGCCAATGAGCACCAACTCACCAGATCCTACAAGAAGAGGCAGTAGAGAGAGTAAAAGCCCCCAAATAATTTATGCCTGTAAAGTTTGAATCATGATAATGATAAGCACCACCAAAAAGTAGATCATTGTGACTTGACATTTAGAAATAAGCAGCAACATTTTATTCCTACTGACCAGTATGGCTGGTGATTCAGCCATACTGATTTCATTAGTACTCTACAAAAGGTCCCTGAACTAATTCAGCATTTCTCACACACCCCCAGTGCAGCCAAAGAACAACTTGACAATGTCTGCCATATAATCTCCTAAAACTGACATCAGAATACAATACTAAATACTTACCAGAAAAACTGCCTACAAGAACTTATTCTTAACAATAAGTTGGTATAATATTCTGTGGAGAGAAATGTTTGTTTTTAATAAATGAAATAGCTAAAGTCATATAAAATATATAGTCTTTACCTACAAAATCATTCATAGGACAAAGAGTATCTCAAAATAGCAACCTGTTTTATACTGATCCTGCATTCTGGTCTGACCTAATGGGGGTGATTTATTTGCTTTCATTGTTGGAGTTCTCTGACATCCTTTGCTGAATGAATCCAGATGGAAATGTCTCTTTTCTGGTTCTCTGATATTTGCTGCTGTAGTTTCCATCTGTGGCGCTAAGTTCCAGCCTTTATTTTATTCTGGACATCAAGCAACATTCATTTCTTCACACTCTCCGTTCTCTCCTCAACAGCTCCACGTGGAAATCTCTGGGTTGTTTCAAACACATCCAACACTTCTTCCCGATTATTTATGTTGGTGACAAACTCTTTCTCACCAACTGTCTAGGGTCACTGGAAGACACTTGATTTGAAAAAGCATTCTGTTTCCCATCCAATATTTTGGTAGCTCTACAGCTCCCCCACTTCAGCTCTGCCAGTCTGTTGAGCTGAACTAAATTTTTACATTTTATCTGAGATTGTCTTTAATATCCATATGCTTCAATTGCTTCCACATGGGTTCTGAAGTCTAAAGATCATTAATATTGGCAACAATCCTGGAAACCTATTTAAAAACATTTTGAATCATGATTATATATATGAAGGAAAGGACACAATCACAGATCTACCACTTATGGGGGTGATGTTTGGGTAATCTCTGAATTCGCCATCCTTCATTTGCCTCATGTGTAAAATGGGGTAATACCCACAAAGCCTTTCTCAGCCAGTTATAAGGGTCACCCATATGTGGAAGGCTTAGCAGAGATACTGGCTCTGCTACATCAGAGTTCACATGTATCAGTAACTCCCAAAATAAATACATATTCAATTAATTAATCAATTAATGACAAAATTTTCACTCCAACAGTTGTGGAGAATTCTTTGATAACTATTTCTCAAGAAATGAACAGCAAAGAGGGACCCATTTTTTAAAGTTTCCTAACATTTATCCTGTAAGAAGAGCACTTAGTAGGTATTCAACAGGTATCCAACAATATCTAATTGTTATTATCTAAGGAATGAGCAGAGCAATGAGGTTACCAGGTATATTACCATAGGAGGGCAGAGGAACATCTTAGTTACCCATAAACATTAGCATGAAAGTATGGTGCAGGTCTCTTTTGTTGTTATTTTTAAGGGGAAAATAATCTACACTTTAAAAGCAAGCAAGCATTTTGACTCTAATATATCCAGGACATAATTGCTGCAAGCTTCTAATGTGTAGGGAAACTGAGTTACTCTTGTACCTCCTTTTTTCTGCCAATTTTGTTTTTTCTTTCCTCTCTCTCTGTGATTGAAAATATCTCATGGTAGAATGATCTGCAAACATTACAGCAAGGCAACAAGAGATGAAGTCCTTGGATATGTTGGTGGCTACACCCAACCTTCTGGAAAAACTGGTCCAAGATTTAAATGGTGGCAGCCATATGAGAAACACACATGTGGTTTTAAAAACATATGAATTCCATTGTGCTGTTCTTAGTTTAAAAAAAAATCCTTGCAGATCATGAAAGCTGACAAAATTCCACAGAACACATGAACCTCCACTGTTCCTAAGACCCCCACCAGGTATTTTAAGCACCGGAATCAAAATACACAAAAATGAAGAAAAAAAAACCCCACCATCAGTCCTTGCTTGGACTTATCAGAAAAAGAAAAGATTGCTTTAAAAAAAAAAAGTCTTCTGTCGGATGATTGTGGGCTTATTTAGCACATTCAGCAGGATTTTTCACTAAGCCACAATGCAAAAGATTTATTTTGTCATTGTCCAACACAAACAATTGAAGAAACTCAGCCTAGTGCAAAATTCCCCAGGAGAAACAATCTGCAATTTAATTAGTGAATAATTGAAGCAATTTAAATACAATTCCAGGCATTTTTCAAAGTAATATTTGAATAGACATCTGCTGCAGCTACTAAGTGTTTAGGAAAAGCACTATAATCCCAACCCTGATGAGATGCCCAGGGTCATGAACAAGACTGTCTGTTGTTAGGGCAAGACCCATAATTTAAAATAAACCTGAAAAATCCACCTTCTCAACAACTACTCCATACCCTAAAGAGAGTGTGAGAGAGAGAGAATTTTAGTCACAGTCTTTGAAAGTGTGGAAATAATTTAAGGACAACTATACTAGGATTCTGTCTTCTTCATTATATCTCTTCTACTACCACTTCAATTTCTTCATTTATAAAACAGGAATATTAATGTCTCCCTCACATGAGATTTGAATATTAAACAAGGATATTTATAATAAAATGCCATGGAAAAGTTAGTTGAAGGTTTTGAAATGCTAAAGAAATAGAAACTCCAAAGCTAATCATGTTATTATTACACTTGCTAGCATTTGGGAATTTGACTGTTTCAGCTTATTGATTTACTTGCACCTGAGCAGTATTTATCATGCAGATTTTCAGTTTTGCAAGATGAAAAGAGATCTGAAGAACGATATTAGTGTGGTCATGCCAACAATTATTGCTATTGGATCAGAGATTTAAAAATGGTTCAGATGGTAATTTTTGATGCTATGTGTGTGGATTTTACCACAACTTTTTTAAAATTATTTTCATATATTCACCATGAATCCCCTAGTGACCAGTTTTTTTTAAAAAAAAAACCTTCTTTCTTTAATCTTTAACTTGGTCAGTAGACAAAGCCAAGAAAAGGGACTGAGAATACTAGATACGTTATATAGTATAAGCATGCTGCAAAGGCAGTGAATAAATTCTAGGACCTTTGCCAGACTCTCAGAAAGGGCTTTTTGTTTCTTTACCTTTTGTTAAATTGCACCAAGACAAATTTCAAAATAAAGGTACCCATGCATTGATTGCCCAGTCTCCTCCAACTGCAATACCTTATATACTTTAAAGGACAAAAATGGCATTTGGACGTATGAGTTCTAATGAATACAAATACTTGCAATTATTAATAGTATCCATTTGAAAATGCTCGACAGATTCCCAGTCAATGCAGCAATAAGTCCGTTGAAACTATACCAGATCCACAGAAGAATCCATTGTAGCTCATGTGCTTTTCCATGTGCATGGAAAAGATGGACGCCCTTTTTCTTGGTATAAATCATCAAGAGTCACACAAATCCATCTATGATTAAAAGTCCAGACAAAGAAATAATAATTACAGGCAGTAGAAGGGTAACAGGGTTAGAGACTGCTCTCCATGAAAAGAACCCCCAGTAGCCCAAATTCTGTTTCCACCTGCTGGGCTTCTGTCAAAATCATCAAGACTTTCTAGACCTCAGTCTGAAGATGGTCAGATAGGACTGGATGACAGGGAATTGCCCTTTAGTTTTTCACTCTATTCTAGCCTCTGTCAGAGCATTCTGCTAACAATAAATTTACCCATCTGTTGCAGACTGAATGCTTCTACTTCCCCAAATTTCATGTTAAAGCAAAATCTCCAGTGTGATGGTATTTGAAGGTGGGGACTTTGGGAGGAAATTAGCTCATGAGGGTGGAGCCTTCAGGTATGGAATTAGCCCCCTTAGAAAAGGACCCCAGGGTGCTCCTTTACCCTACAACCATGTGAAGACAGGGAAGATGGCGATTTATGAGCCAGGAAGTCGGTCTCACAAGACACTAAATCTGCTATTGCCTTGATCTTAGACTCCCCAAATTCCAGGGAAGAAAAAGCCCTGTTCTTTAAGACCCCAGATTGATGATATTTTTATTATTGCAGCCTGAGACACTCATCTTCCATGCGTTAGCACATGCAGCTGTGAGAAAAAAGAAATTTAAAAAAAAAAAGAAAGATAAAGATGTCAGAGAGATTGCAATGAGGAGTCTAAACTGTCAAGGTTGGGCTCCAACAGCTTAAACAAATACCAAGAAAAAGCACAAATACCAAGAAAAAACAATACATGCACTGTGCAGCCACTCAACATTAGGATCACAGATGCCTATGGCTGCAACACAGGGAGCAGATCCAGACATACCATCAGATTCACCTCAGAAGTCAGCAGCCACCTTCTCCATCACAGGAGCCTGAGTCAGCACTGCAGATTCTGCTGGCTTGTCTGCTCACTCTTGTCAACTCTGGGAGACCCTCAGAAGAGATGTAGTGCTGGTCCCCATATATGGAGGACAAAGGGAGATAGATGAAGGAGGCAGATCACTCCACATAATAGGCAGCAATTTCAACAAGCAAGGGCACTTACACCTGAGACTTAAGCAAGCTCAATCAAGGAGTCTCCACACTCAACCACCAGAATCTGGAGAGGTTCTAGAGGCCTTAACAGGGTTCAGTCACATGTACCATTCAGCTGGTCTCAAGAACACAATCCTTTCTCAAGGTCATGTCCCAGTAGCCAAATGGTAGCCAGGACACACATTCTAAGAATAGAGAATGGGAGTAAAGTGCCTCCAATGACCCATCCAGATTGAGGGTCAAGCAGGAATCATGTCCTTCTGATGACCTTTGGCTAACAATATAATCCCCTCTTCTGGAATAAGACTATAATGAGGCAAATTCCAAGTCCTCAGTCTGAGGGGACACTGATTGTATAAAGGCCTGAGTTCCAGAATGGATTATTATGAAATAGAACTTCTTTTCATAGGGTGTGCTTTAAACTAAGTTGTTAATGTAAAATAATTACATCAATTCTATTCAAAATAAAACAACAGGAACCCTTGGATGTTGTAGATGAAAACTTACATATAACTATATCTTAATATATCATGTATGAAATTTAATATATCATATAGGAAAACGCAAACTGTTTTAAAATGCCAAGATTTGGTGGTTATGTAGTAGTTTGGGATCTCATCGTTGTAAACTATAAACTAGCACCAATCATTAGTAATAAAGCACTCAATAATTAGAAGAAAATTGAGGTTAAAATCAAAATACAGGCAATGATTTCTAAACATTGAAAGTTATATATAAAATAGATAAAAGGATATCCAGATACTTTAAGTGGGCTTTAATAATGTAAACACATCTAATAAATAAAAAGTACAACTGGAAAAAAAAAGTGAGTTAAAACAAAATATTCTTTCACTTTAAATCCCACAGGGCACTTCATGTTTCCTTTCATCAAGTTTCAAACTCTAAAAGTTGGGCAAAAAGACATTATTTAAAATAGGTTAAATTCTCAAGTAATATAAATTGTGACCAAGTAAACGCTTGTAAAATCACCTTTTATAAAAAAAAATTGCAAAATTTCAAGTGAAAAGATATCATAGTGAAGTGTGTAAGACTGTTCACTCCCAGCTCTGAATTCTGTATTTTATTTCTGTTACATTTTATACTCAAAAAAAGTCAGTAGGAAAGACATTTTAAAATGGGTTAAAGTATCTATTAATGTCTAAATGATCACCAATTGCTAATATGTGACATCACCCTTTATAAAATATTTCAAAATTTCAGGTGAAATATTTTAAGAAAGTATCTGAGATTTTTTTTTCCCTTGAGCTCCCTATAAAACACACAGGAAAACATACCAATAAAGGGAAAGCTTATCACAGGGTGCAGCAGGCACATTGAGAATCTAGAATGATGTTCTACCCTTCTACTGATTGTGGGTAGATTCAGAAACACCATTTTGCAACCTTCCTCTGAGGCTAAACATGCAGGATGGAAAATAAGAGAAGTTGACCAACCTTCACCGATGGTCCCTGAGAGAAATCACATTATCCTGAGAAAATGAACATTCTGATAGGTCAGTGACCCAAATTCACATCTCTGGGGTTTTCTTTTTCCACGCTTAATAATAGTATTAGAAACTACCCACCAGATTGTTTTTCAAAGCCCCAGAATTTCCCTCTTACAAAGAGGGTCATCAAAGAGAGAAACACAGTAGACAAAGGTAAAACAGAGATTCTAATTCAAAATAAATTTTATGTTGGGAGGTAGACAGCAGAGGCAGGAGGAGAGGCCATTCTTGAATGTTATTTTAATCTTAGCAGGCCTCAAGACTATTCACCATGGTCCTAGTTTCCAAAGCTGCAGTCCCTTCACAAATGATTTGCCCCCACTTCCACAGCTCATTCTAAGCCCAGCCTGGAATGAACACCCAAGCATTTTTTAGAAGAGTCAATGAATCCCACATAGAAAGAAACAGCATTTCATAAAGAACTCCCCGCCATCATAAACTGAGCTCAGCACAATGCAAACTGCCCTTCCACGTCAGCAAAGAAAGAGGGATTTTGCAAGAATCCAAGAGAACTGTTGGGGAAGTATGGATGCCAGCATCAATCAGGATGGGTGGCTCTGTTCCGAAAACAGATAATGAACCGTCTGGAGCAAGATATGGCAGGAAAAAAGGAAACCTTTTGCTACCCTCATTGCTCCACTAGACAGCAGGAGCAGGTACCTCATAAGTTTCCATGTTGCAAAGACAATAGAGAAAGGAGGTGCATTCATGGCTATGAAAGGTGGAGAGGGGGGCTGGTATAGGGAGAGCTATAATGAGAACAATAACTATACAAATATGATTGATGTATGAAATTTAAAAATAGTATTTTTTAAAGAATATTAATCACTCTCCATAAGATGACCTACTGAGTAACCCCAAGATAAAACCTAACATTTTCTGATCCTTTTGTTAAAAAAAAAAAATTCAGGCTTGGATAAGTTTGGGCTTTAAAAGATGTACAATCAGGCACAGTGGCACACACCTGTAATCCCAGCTACCTGCGAGGCTGAGGCTAGGGATCACTTGAGTCTGCGGGTTCAGAATTACCCCGGGAAACATAGCAAGACCTAGTCTCAAAAAAAAAAAAAATGTACAAAGTCCTCTTGCAGAAGACTTACAATTTTGTCCTACGAAGACCAGACAGCGAGACAGTTTAATGACACAAAGACCGCTCATAAAATGAAGACAGTTACATGTCTTCATGTATAACAACTAGCAAAACTGCCTCTCTAGACACTGTTCATTCTGGTGAAATGGTTCTTGTCCAAGAATGAACTTGAACCATATGGTTCCTGCAAACTACGCCACAGCATTATCTGTTTTGGTCCAATTGTTTGTAGAAGATCAAAAGCAGAGCACAGATGCCCGAAGAGAAGCTATGAAAGCCTCATCTTCATGGCTGATAGAGGAAGGAATCTAAGTGAAGGCCCACCTAGAGGAAACTGTGGGTGTTCTACCCAATTAACTTGAACTTGAAGCAAATTCTTAATATTTGGGGGGAGATGTCAGATCACTTTAATAATCTGATAAGTCATGTGGATCTGCTCCCCAGGAAAAGGCATATACCCACACAATTTTATGAACAGTTTCATGGGGCACAAGTCACTCAAAGCCTGTATACACAAAGCTAAAATCTTACAAGCCTCTGAATTATGTGGTTGCCTGACCAGAGTTATATTTAAACTAATAATACTCTGGGTAAGCTGTGACATTTCCTTTGATGGAAATATATATTCTTTCCATCCGACATGCTGGAAAGAAGTAGATAGTGGAAGGGGAAACAAAGGGAAAAAGGCCTTGGGCTGAGAAAATAACTCCCATTTTTTCTCCCTAATTCTAATGAGACATTGGCCTGGACTCTCAACAGCCCAGATTCAGGAAATAAGGGGCATGGCATTCTCCCATAAAGAAGTTGGTCAGAGCCTGGGAAAACATCCACTGAAATATGAAACCTTGCAAATAATCAGGGATTGTGGATCCCCAAATAACTATAGTCCACAATTACCTGTGTTATTTTCTATGCCATAGTTCTCAATTAACCTAGTTTTTAAATTTCTTTTTATTCATTACATATATTTTTTAACATCATTGTATACCCCAAGCTTCTCTTAGCACCATGTCACCCATGAACTGTCTCATCTTAACCTTTTTTGCTCATCCATCCTCTGATTTTCCCCTTCCTCCCCCTTCCTACCTAGCTGTATGCTTTAGTTCTATTGTCAGTTTGTTAGTTTGAAGCTTTTCTTGTCTTTTGTTTTTCCTATATCCCACATATAGGAGAAACCATCTGGTATTTCTCTTTTTCTTTCTGACTTATTTCCACTGGGATGATTCCTCTAGCTCCATCCATGTTGTGACAAATGACATAAATTTGTCTTATTGATTGCTGAATAATATTCCGTTGTGTATATATATCACAACTTTTTGGTTTATTCATCTGTTTTTGAACATTGGTTTCCATATCTTGGCTACTATAAGTAGTGTTGCAATAAACATCGGAATACAGGTTTCATTATGAGTTAAGATTTTTGGTATCTTTTGGGTACATTCCCAAAAGTCGAATTGCTGAATTTAAAAATGGTAGCTCCATTTTTAGAAGCTTGAGGGTCCTCCACACAGCTTTCCATAATTACTGCAACTGTTTGCATTCCCACCAGCAATTTATAAAAGTGTCCCTTTTTCTCCATATCTTCATCAGCACTTGTTGTTGCCCATTTTTTAGACATGGACCTTTCTTTCAGTGTGAGGTGATATCTCATTGTGGTATTAACCACATTTTAATTCAGTCATATTAAATGGTGTAGCTTCAATCCTGAACTCCTTGAGGAACAAAGGGTAGGGTCTATGTCCAAGCTTGAATTTGACTGATAAAGGACAAAGATATAGTCTTTTTTAAATCACATAGTAAAGGTAACTAAACTATCATCAATGACAACATGGTGGGTAGTGCAGATGTGGAAAAACAGCAAACAGACAGAAAACCCACAAGTTACTACACCCTTTTTCAGGAGACTTAAGCAGAAAAAGACCAAGGACCTTTTATTCCTAGGAAAGAACTGCAAGTTTTTTATTGCTAAGAGAGAGTTGCAAATCTACTGCAAGTGGATTTCAAGTAAATGTGTGAATGTTATCTCACTTTATATCAGAATGGGGCCATTGGAAAGTTACAAGAAAGCTGGAGAATGAAAAATGAAAGATTACATCTAAAAGAAAATATAAAAAGCATTAATACAGAAAGTGAACCCAAGAGCTAGATTTTAGGGACAGAAGAGTCTATACGCATAATCTAAGAAAAACAGAAAACACAAATAAAATTAGAGATAATTATATGTTAAAATTTTCTAAGCAAATTAAAACATCATCTCATGGCAAAAGGTTTTGTTTGTTTTCTAGCTTTATTGAGATAATTAACCTATAACATCATATAAATTTCAGATGCCCAAAATGATGATATGATGCACATACATGTTATGAAATAATTCATGGTAACACTTAAAAAGCTTGATACGTATGATGGCTTTCCATAGATTCAATTCGTGAAAGTAAGTCAACAACTAAAAGAAACTAACAAATATATCATTTACACCCCCTCCCTTAAAAAAAGTCAGTGCCTATTCGGTTATATTGGCCAATTATTTTAAATTTCAAGGACCAGTAATTTCCATGCTATATAAACTTCTACAGAACAGTTAAGAAAGGAATTCTCCAAAATCATACAATAGCAAGTCATAATTTATACCTATATCTATATAGGTATAAAGAAGAGTGCAAAATAAAACTAGAAATATGAAGGATAAGATTGTACTTTTGTTCCTTGAAGTTGCTTGGTAACCATTATAATTTAAATTTAGATTATAGAATGGAACCCAAAAAAAAAAAATAACCTATAATCATAACAACCTTAATATCTACATTTCTTAACCTCTCATGAATTTACCTTACTCTGTTAGTGGAGATGAGCTATATAGAATAATTGAACCACAACTAGGTATTATACATAGTAGCTATACCCATATTTCTAATATCATCTATCCATGTATTTTATGTAAGTCTGGACTATGTACTTGGTTCAAAGTTTTTGATAGAATGTTTTGCCATTCAGCATTGTAAATGTAAATAAACTACTGCATCATGTATTGATTTTATTTCAGATGCAGTTTCTTCAATGTCTTAAGAATTGTAAAGTCTCTATTACATGTCATTCTCTTCAAGATCATTTTCTTGGAAAGGAAAAAGTAGACAAAAGTGTGATGGATTTTCTTCTTCTGATGGATAGGAGGGAAACTCACTCATGTAACAACCATTCTGATAGATCTATATAGCTGAAGCATTCTCAAGTGAAAGAAATAATAATGGGACATCATATCTTTCCACACTGTGATTATAACAAGGTTTGAACTGGCAGAGACTAGGTTGAGAAAACAACCCTGAGACTGATAACCTGATTTCTGCCCTTTTTTAGTGCCTTCATTGTTAGTTCCCATAAATAATATAAATTTCACATATGTTCTAAAAGGAAGAATTACAGAATTTACAGCTAAAAGGAAAATACAGTGCATCTCCAGATTTTCAAGATTGAAAAACTGAGGTACAAGATACTACTTATTTTTATTTTGTCTACTGAATTTATCAGTGTCTTCAGAGACATCTAGTAGTGGTTGTAAAAAGGCTTAGAATTTTCCATTTCCTCCGTGCTATCTGCATTAGACCAAAAGAAGAACAAATGGTAAAGAGATCCACAAATCATTTGATTTCAAAATAAAGCAGCACATACACCAGAGGTGCAAAATATACCCTAGTTTCACAATATTAATAATTTAGGGCTTATTTCAGAAAGATTTTAGATCCAAACCCTTAAAGATATCTTTATGGCTTTCTGACGAAGCTGATACTAGGATATAAATTATTCATTCATTCTCACCAGCTCAACATCAGTGGGCACTATGAGCAGAAAGGAAGGTGAGAGGAAAAAGGAAAGATGTGTGTTTACTCTGAACTCTCCCACAACATGTGGGGAGAACAATAAGTGATTTCTAATCACCTGTTCTTGGACCCAAATGACTACCCCCTAGCCTCACAGGAAAAGCCCCTACTTTCTCAATGAAGTCTCCACTTACTTCAGGAAGAAATAATCACTACCCAGTACGTTAAAAGGTAAGACCACTGAAACTTTATTTTTTACATTTTCAACTCTGGCAATGACATACTTCCAAATCTCAATTTGTCATTAATTATGAGATGACATTAAAATTATTTTTTGTTTTGACATGCAAGCTTTATCACACAGAATCAGCTAAAGACAAGAAATGTTAACCACATTTTGAATCAGTATATCAGAATACCATGACTTTGTTTAATGCATCTTCAGTATTAGGAAGATTTATAGAGAACTTGGAGAAAAGTACACTGAAAAGTGATAGAGGCAAAAAGCTTAAAAACGACAAATTGGATGATTTTATGATAACATGGATGGATTTAGAAGAAATCATATTAGCAGAAACAAGTCAAAAAGAAAAAGACAGAAACCAAATGGTTTCACTATTATATGAGATGTGGGAAAGATAAACAAAAAGTCATGAAGAAAAATCAAAACAAGCTAACAACCAAATTAAAGCATACAACTTGGGGGTGGGGGACCGGGACAGGGTGGGAATGGTCAGGGAGGTTAGGGGGAGTGAACCCTGGAGATCACAAAGATGTGAAATTTAAATATAAATAAATTGTTTGATTTTAATATTCTTTTTAAAATAAATAAAAAGTGGCAAGCTGTACTTCACAAGAATATTTAAATATGTGTCCTAAAATATCTCACAAAGATTAAGGGTACATACATTATTTAAATTTAGCAAGTTCAGAGTAAATTACTTTGTTTTGAAATATGAATGTGCATCTGTGCATGCTCACAAACATACATGGATGTGTCAAAAGAAGTGGGTAAATTTTCTGGAATTTCAATAGAGTTTTTCTCCAAAACAAAGACAGGGTTTCTTTGACATCATTAAGCAAAATCTTAAGTGTTGGAATTTTTTTTCCTAAACACAGTTGTTTATCCTTTTCTCATAACTATGCCTCTCTACCACTGAATTGTGCTCATCAACTTTAAAACTAAGAAACTTTTATCACCTTCCACTTAGCACACTCCTCAGGACAAACTGTTGAAGACCTCAGTCCTTCTTGTTACAAAAGCTTGCTCTGGGTTAAGCTTCCAGGAATAGGATCAAGGATGATTTTCTCTCATTGTTCAAGTGATTTTACTAATAAAACACAGGTGTGAAGGGGTGAGGGAAGATGAAAGAAAAAGTCAGGAAAGGAGGAAAGGGAAGAACAGAAGACAACAGAGGGAAAAGAGGAAAAAAGAGGCGTTGTTCAAATTCACAAGATGTGAGGACTGGTTAGGGCCCTAATCCCACATGAGAGATTTCCAGGGAGAAAGGTAAGAAGAAAGAAGCCTTCCTGAGGTAGGCCCAGCAGTTAGAGCAAGAGGAGGGCCTCACCACCCCTGAGGTAGCAGGGGTGGATTGGTATTGAAGGCAAAGGTAAGGGAGGTGCAGGGTAAGGGAAGTCGCTTTCAAGACACAAGACACATTGCCATTACCCCACACTAACGCCAGCCCTCTGAGAGTTTTATACTTGCCCATGAATGGGAAATGAGCAGCCACATAACAACAAATATAGCTAACACTATATAGAAAGCACCTACTGTGTGCAAATGGCCTGCTCTGAGTGCTTATACATACTTTAAACTCATCTAAAACCCCTAAGAACCCATGAGAGAGGTACTAGGATTTTGTTCATTTTATAAAAGAGATACCTGGGGCACAGAGGTGGGGTAACTCTCTAGTCACATCCAACTCATAAGGATTTCAGTTGTTTCAACGGGGGCAACGGGGATGAACCACAAAAGTGAGGAAATGACTTCAGGTTATGCAGGGAAAAACCCTGGAAATGTCCTAGATCTGGAAATTCACAAGAAAATATGATGAAGGCAAAATCAATCAAAGAACAGAATCAACGAAAAAGGTACAGGAAGGGTGAGACAGAAGTAATGAGTATTTACAGGCCTGGCCCCCATTCTTTGTAGTAAAATCAGTTCAACACTTTCCTTTGCAATAAACCTCCACTTAAGGATTTGTCATTAATATAAACAGGAACATAATAGTGCATCACATAAAAGGAAATGAACTTTGATTTGTATTTTCACTCAAACTACACAAAGACACAACTTCCTGAAACAAAAAGTAATGAAGAGGTCAAGCATTGAATTCTCTCATAGTTCACCAGTCCAGAACCACCACTACCACACTCTGATTCCAAGACAGAAGCTAGTGGGAATGCAGAAGGAAGAAGCTCAGAAACCCCACACCTGCCTCACACCAACACCCCAAGCCCAACATACAAAAAAAATGGCCTCCACATGGGCTTACCCATCAGCCACCAATCCTGACAGACTAGAGTCAGTCACAGTTCAGCCTCTCTCTCTCTCTCACACACACACACACACACACACCCTCACACTCACCAGGCCACACTCTTTCTCCAACTTAGAACAGATTGCCCGACACTTCTATTTCTTTACAAGAAAGATTTTCATACAACTTTTCAAACACAGACAATATAAAAACATTTAAAAATGTTAAACTATACCTGAAATTTATTGGTAAAGGGTGAAAACACCCTTCTCTCTAAGCAGAAAAAGTGGCTCACTATAAAGATCTGCCAAAGCATTAAGTAAGTGCTAGCACACAAAGACTTAAGAGAATTACTCTTCAAGAGATTTCTTCCATTTGCCAAAAGACCAAACTTAGTCATTGTATGACATCTAACACTGAGATTTTTAAGCAAAAAAGAACAGCTAGAAAGTTCTGCATGACTTTTTCCTGATATGATACTGAAAACATCTCTTTCCTGATCTCCAAACAGAAATAAGACTGTTTCTAAAAATCCACTTATATTATTTCAAATATAAATCTTTAAAAGAGAAGAATGGAGTCAGAAACTGGCCTGTTGATCTCGCCAGGATTCTCTGAGTTACTTTCACCCAGGTAAGCAGGTAACTTCATTCCAAGGCCTGGGGTCTTTCTGTAAAATGTTGACATCAATTGGATGAGTTTCTGTTGCAGAATATAAGCAGGTGGAGTTCCTCCTTCATCAACTCACAGATTCATCTGGAAGACAGGCCCTATTTGGAGAACCTGAACTCTTTCTACTTGCTCCAGACAGATTTTTCCAGCCATCACATTCCCAAAATGAAAATGTAACAGCTTGCAACCACTGCAATATACTTAAGATGTAATAATGGAAAATGAGATGTTATTGATTGGAGAGGGAGGAGAAGTAACCACAATGGTGTCATCAAGTCAGAGAAAGAAAGAAAATTAACAGATGAATTCCTCAAGACTGAGATTTGGTTACCACCCACTACAGATGGCAGATCTCTGAGTAGCAGTCCCCAGACAAAACAAGCTATACATTAAATATGTGAGGCAGCCCTCAAAAGAATACTCCCCACATCCTTTCAATCATATGGGAATTCCAACTTCTAGTACATCGCAGCTAGAAACTTCTGTGCTGAATCCTTTCTGTTCAGCAATAATACACACAAACACTCAAATGTGTCTTGCAATATTGTGGGAGTGAGACAGTTTCCTTTTATTTTCCAATGAGACAACGTGTACAATGGAGCCATGAGTTTTTAAATGCTTGAAGAAAACAGCATCCATTTTAAAGGGGTAACTAATATTCAGTGTAACACCCCCTGCCCTCAAGCAGAGAGAACTCAGGGTTATTAAATTTTAAAGAGAACGCCTCTCTATTCTTTGACTTTGACCTAAAAAAGAAAAGAGATGTTTAGAGATACTGTGGCAAATGCTGATATAAGCCATGATTTACCCAGACTTGAATGTAGGTCCTGAAGTCATAAAATATATAAGAAAACATGGGCAAAACACCCATGACTTTTATTGAAGAAACAGCTTTCAGGACACATCTACAGAAGCAAAGAAAATGAAGGAAACAAACAGCTGGGATTACAGGAAGCTAAAAACTTCCACACCGCAAAAGAGACAACCAAAACAAAGAGATGCCTGACAGAATGGGAAAAAATGCTTGCACCCCATACAACTTATAAGGGATTGATATCAAAGATCTGCAAAGAACTCACACCACTTAACAAAAACAAACAGTCCAGTCAAAAAATGTGCAAACTGGCTTAAAAAATAGTTCTCCAAAGAGGAAATACAAATGACCATAAACGATACGGAAAAATGCTCAATATCACTTATAATCAGGGAAATACAAATCAAAACCACAATGAGATACCATCTCACACCAGTGAGTATGGACCATACCAAAAAAAAACAGGCATCTTGCTGGTGTGGATGCAGAGAAAAAGGAACACTTTTACACTCTGGTGGGAATGAAAACTGGTCCAACCACTATGGAAAGCTAAGTGGAAGACCCACACAATACTGAAGGACCCTCACCCTACTGAAAATGGAGCTACCACTTGATCCAGTGATTCCACTTCTGGGAATCTGCCCAAAGGACACAAGAACACTAACTTAAGGCCAAGCACGGTGGCACATGCCTGTAAGCTTCAGCCTATGAAGTGGCTGGGGCTGGGGATCACGGTTTGAGTCCTGATCGGGCAACATAGCATGACCAAGTCCCAAAAAATAGCTGGGCGTGCTGCCTGTAAAAATAGCTGGGTGTGGTGGTGCGCCTGTAATCCCAGCTACCTGAGAAGCTGAGGCTGGGAATTGCTAAAGTCTGTGGTATGCTGGACAATGTGAGCCTGCGGTTGCACAGGCAAAAATAGCGAGACCTACTCTCAAAAAAAAAAATTAAAGTAAAAAATAACCACTAATTTGAAAGGACATCTGTACTCTCAAGTTTATTGCAGCACTATTTACAGTAACCAGGATATGGAAGCAACCCAAATGTCCCAAAAAGGATGAATGGATCAGAAAGCTGTGGTGTAACTTACACATTGGAATATTATTTAGCAATTTAAAAAATTAATGTCATTCACAACAATGTGGATGAAGCTAGAAAAGATGCTAGCTGAAATAAACCAAAAAAAAAAAAAAAAAAAGAAAAGAAAAAAAAATGATTTTAGAGAAAATGTCTAGAGGAGCTCTTTGGTGTTTTCTGCTAGTGACACCTGCCATTTTATTAGCTTATCGGACGCAATTGATCAAACTCATATCTACACATTGTATGTGAGAAACATGGTCACTGAGATGATAGCAAACTTGGAAGTCCCAAAAGGAAAATAGCACTTATAGGAAGTAGGGGTACAAAAATTTATCTCATTTCTTTTCAATGATTTAAAGAAAATTTAGATTTGCTTTATGTGTTTATTCCCAAAATTTAAAAGTACTTTTTCTTGACATCACATGAATGGTCTTCTTGTATGAAAAAAAATGATTGAGGGTTGACCAGGGACTTAAGAAAGCCAAGATATTTTACCAAGCAAGTCACATAGGAAGAAAAAGCACTGTGGTCCAGGTAAGTTAAGTACCCACCCATTCAAGGAGAAAGCAGGAAGTGGTCATAGGGATGGGCTTAGTTCTGAAAAACAGTAAGTTTCTGCTGTCTCAGCTTTTCCCCTCACTGACAGCATTGCACAAAGAGTCCAAAAGTTCCTCAGAGGAGCCAAGGGTATGGGTTGCAGGCAGCAATTTAATTTGGAATAAAGGGCACCTGTTGAGTCAGTGTCTGGGCTGATATTCACTAATTGCAGACCCTGAGAATGTTATCCAAACCCTCCAAGGTAGCATTTCCACATCTATAAAATCTTTTTTGCAAGGTTATTTTCAGTCAATAAGGAATAAAGTATGTAAAGGACCTTGCACATACTGTCATAAAAGTAAACAAGTACTAAATCACAAATTTAGTGCCTTCTTATAAATTCACTTCACTTGCAAAAGAGTAAGTTCATTTTGTGAGTGCCTAGGGGAAAAAAGGATGTCTTATTCATACCTTCAGCCTCAAAGCCTAGAAGAATGCCTAACACACCATCAGAATTCAATTGGTATTTGCTGAATTGTAACTAAATGTCTCCTAAAGGTCTCCAATTTTCCCCTCAGATCTTACCTGTATCTCAGGTTAAACAACTGAAAAGGTGGGTGTGGAGATGACCAAGGAACTGCTGAAACACAGTTTCCAGTGTTTTCCAAAAGAAGCATTTCCTCTCTTTACCTTGTCTCCAGGCTGGAACTATTTCCTGTGCCATCCATGGATACAAATATATAGGTTACAATGCATTGGGAAAAGAGACTGAGCTAACTCATGCCAATATCAACACAGGCAGATCTGGCATGCAAAATTAGAGATCACAGTCTGTAAAATATAAAAAAGAGTTTTTGATGTCAATGAATAGTTTTAAGCAAGGATGAAGTACTTTTTTTTTCATTCTGTCTAGCCCAGAATGGACACCTCTCCTCCCAGCAGTTTCAGAAGGCACCCCAAAATTCTTAAATTTAAGAGGAAAAAGAAAATGCCAGTGATGGAATCAACTTCAGTACACTTTCAATAAGACAGACTTTTCCAGTGGTGAGCTTTACTCTGAAAAGGGAATTATTACTCTTTAGAGAGGCACTCCAAATAATGCAGAAAAAGTTTAACACTCCTTTAGCGAATAACACCCCCAAAGATTGCTGCCCAGCATGCACTGTATGAAGCGCTTGCTCCATGCCGGTGAGCTTTTCCCTAATGAGATACTGCAAGACACAAAGCCAACATCTGCCTTGCTTCATTTGTCACTCCTGCTCATGCCATTTTCTACAAAGAAATCTTTTCCTTAAATGGACTCCACTGTCAGTCACAAATCTGACCTCCCCATATTAGACCCGGGAATGTACCATTTGCCAAAGAACAAAAGACCCCCTTCTGCTCACAGAAATAAGAGTGGCATTTGGCGAAGTGATGCTCATTTCTGGGTCTTTGCACAGAGTCAGACTTGACCTCCCAGCAGCCCTCTCGCAGATGGAGGCACACCCGGAGACAGCTCCCATCCTTCTACCAGCCCGGAGATGAGTCTCCAGCCCCAAAGTTTGACTTCCCCTGTTTGCCCTTTAACCTCTGTCCTTCTTTCTGTGGTGCCAATTCACAAGAATATCTTCTTTGTATCATCTGGACATCCCAGGGTCCTTTTTAGTGGGGGGAAATAATAGAACACAGAGAAGCAAAGAGTTCAGCAACTTGGAATCAAGAAGGGTGACTCTAATTTTTCTCCCTCATTCAACAAGCATTTGAGTGTCTGTTCAGTTCATCCTGCCACAGGCATCTGTATTCAATGGAAAGCACTGTCTTGCAGATAATGCAGAGGTGAATAGGGTAAAGTCAACTTTCTTATAACATGGTCAGAAGGGTAGCACACAGCTGAGCTGAAAGAGCAAGTGAGTCTTGTACCAAAGTAATACACATCTAGCTTCTTCACTCTTTGGTCCCAGATCACGGAGCTCCTATTCTGTATTAAGTCAGCAAAACATACCATTTAAGGGCCAAGGCACCTGCTTTCCAGCAAAGACCTTGGGGCCATCCACCAAGCCAGGCACAATTGGCAGCGCCTGTTGTAATTCTCACAGTCATTTCCCTCTTTCCAGACTCCACCCTCAAAAGTATCAAATCGTCCAGTATTTCTAAAAAGGCATCCCTGTCTTACACAATCACTAGCTGAAAGCAGGCATCTAAAGGAAGGAGGCAAGAACCACACCAGCATTATGAAGGAAGCAATTTGCAAAAGAAAACCTGAAACAACACTACAACACTGCACCATCTGAACATGAAAGAGGAGAGGGGAAAGGACATAAATGGTGACTCCAGGTCAAAAGGAAACCCTGCCCAGAAAATAAAATGCTTTAAGTGACAACCCAGTGCTCACATTCTTCTTAGAGTTTCCTCTATTTTATCTTGCCAGAGGGGTTCTGTTTCCTAAAAGGCTTTTGATGGAATAGAGTTGCTGCTGTTTTAAGCTAGCAGATACAGCACAAAAAAAAATGTGGATCATGACAGGCAGTCATACAAATATAATCCTCAGGTTGACATTACATGTCTAATTTTTTGGTATGTTCGGATACCTGAACGGGGATTCTAGCCCCTTGGTTTCTGAATGCTGACAAACTGAAAACCACAAATGCAGGACATGTACCATATGATATTCCCATAAAATGTAAAATTTTCTTACCAAAAATACAAGTAATATACAGTACTGGGGGAAAAAATCAATTCCATAGGGATGGTGAAATCAAAACCAAAGAAAATTGTTAGTATAAAGCAGTCAGCTTTCCCATTCAAAATGAGTTCCTGGTTCTAAAATACAACCTTTTAAGTACTCTTCTAAAATATTGAAAAATTTATCTCAGCCTCCAAACTTACCTCCCACCCCCCCCCCCAATACTACAGCATCTTTAAGATGGAGAATTTAAACATGGAAAAGAACAGGTTATTCCAGGATTGCTTGTGTAGCATTTTAGTAAACATGGACTTACAAGTCCAGACATGCCATTAAGTGTTTTGAATGCCAAAGGAAGGGAGTCTTAGGCCACATTTAATGCTGCATCTCATAGGGGTGAACTTCAGTAACGGAAAGTCTGGGGTCTGTACCCCTTTTAATTTTCCCTTCTGCACCACTACAGATAACTCTCTTCTAGTACTTGTGGTTTGCTGATGGGAGTGATTTTATCCAACCTAAGTCAATTTTCATTGCCAGTTTCAGTCTTCCTCTAGCTACAACTACCCATATATAATTAGTCTTTCATTATAAAATAATGCCCTGCTTTCAGACTATCACTCTATTTTGGTACATCCTTTTAAAATAAAACCCATGCCATTAAAATACATTTGTTCCATTGAGTCAGATTTTGAGACTCATTATGATGCTCATTGTTGACACAATAGCTCCCTCAGATACACAACAGTCTGTCATGAAAGACCCTTACTTGGATGGATGACAAAAGTGTTTTGCAAAGGCTGTCTCCTCAATGCAGTTGCTGTCAAAGACATATATTAATATCGTCCTAGTTAAAGAGTATTTATTCTACAAAGTGCAGATCATTTAAATAGAAAATGACTTCATGAGCTATTTCTGCAAGTTCAGTTACTTCTGAAAACAGTGTTGCTAGATGTTCAGTGGAAGAAATGAAGAACAACAAAAAAGAATTTTGTAATTCCAGTCATCTCACCAGGATGTACATTTTCTTCTCAATGTCATTGTCATTAATTCTCAAAGACTTTAACGTTCCATAATCATAATTAATAAGCACGTTGGATTTCAATTTGTGAACTTTTTTTTTTGGTATTAGTGAAAACAAAAACCGCCTCTGTAAAAAAATGCTACCAGGTTCAAAATACTAAAGTTGGTCATTTGTTACAAAATTAAACCTGAAAATAAAAATGCATTTTCCCTCTCAGAAGTGCTAAAACTGCCATCTAAAATAGAGGTGACATTTCCTTCAGAGTGAGGTCATACTTTATTCTAAATCATGCCTGATAGACCTAGGACACAGGACCAATATTCTAAATGACTAAAATGACAAGTTGAGTCTGTCATTTTAGAAGAGGAAGAAATAAGGAATGTATTTCAAATTTTCATTTTGGAAACATTTGATTTGCTGGGCTACCACTTCAATTCTGATTTCTTTCTCTCCAGGACACAGATTTGAGGGCCCACTGTATATTTGTAGAACTGAAAGAACCTTAGAGGGAAAAAAAAGTTTAGAAACATTAAGTGATTTCCCTAAGATCATACAGTCAGTTGATGGTAAGACAGAAACCAGAGCTTAAAATTCCCATATACCTAAGCCATCTCCCTCCACGTTTATATTCCTGCTTTCTATGTGAAAGAAGAACACACAAAAAGAGATAAACAGAATCCCCATTACAAAAAAAATTTTTTAATTGAAGGAATTATGAAGATAAGTCAGTATGCTTTGTGCCTTGTAAATCAGCATTCCATGTAAGGACCCCGAAATGATATGTCCATTCTATCTCAATAAAACTGTAACATTTTGTATGACCCCAACCATAAAAATAATAAAGTAGAAAATATCTGAGAATTAACAAGAAAAATGCAGGGTCCATATAAAACATTATTTAAAAAACTTAAAAGAACAACATCCAGGGTACATTTCATCTTACACTGAGGAACATGAAAGAGAAACATCTCATCTTTCATTACTGGATGAGAAGAATGAATAATGTAAAAATATCAAATCTAATGTCAACCCATTAAAAGTCTAAAGTCAACCCATTAAAAATCACAAAATATTCCTGGTGAACTTTAACTAGAGTGAGAAAGTCAGCTGGAAGTATAAAAATAGAGAAAACATTTATTTTCAATGTAAGAAAAGTTGTTTTTTTAAATATTACTACTATTCACCAAAACAATTTAAGAAGCTACAAGACTTAGAATTTGTTGTACTGGCACTAGATTAGGTAATATGGCATTGAGAGGGAATTAAAACCCAGGTATAAAAATCTTAATATATGAGAAGGACCGTAAATCAGAGAGAAAAGAACTTCTGGGATAATTGACCACTACCAAAAAAATAATACTAGATGCCTATCCTAAGTGATACAAAAAAATAGGTCTAGGGCAATGAAAAAATCAAATATAAAAGAAATGAAACAATGGTGGAAGCAAAAGAGCATTCTGAAAAGAAAAAAGCTTTATAATACCAAAGAATGCATTAACGGACATTAATCAATCTGATTATATAAAAATAGGGAAAAATTTATACTAGAACTTTCCATATGCTACATAGAAAAGCATAAAGGAAATTATTAGTCCTCAATATATAAAGAACATATATAATCAATAATCAAAAGTTAATAAGTAGAAAAAGTTACAAAGAACCTATTTGGTTATTAAAAAATAATAGTAACAAAATAGGAAAAAACTCAAATTCAGTAGTAATCAGAGAAATGCAAATCAAAGCAATTTAATGCCATTTTTCAATAAGCTGAAGTAAAATTTACAGAAAATAATACTCAAAGTTAAGGGTACAGAAAAAAAGGATTCCATTATGTTGCTATTTTCATAATAATATATTATTAAATATGCTCTTACAGAGCACAAATCAATGTCAATATTTTGCAATAACTACTATAAATATACACACTCAATGACATAGGTACTCAATTATTGGAATTTCCTCTGAGGAAATATTCAGGATGTAGAAAAAGGATATTTCTATAAAGCTATATTACAGCGCATCATTAAACAGGAGAAATTTAAAAAACAGAAACATCTAAATATTCAACAAAAAGTAACTACTTAAGGCCAGGCATGGTGGCACATGCCTGTAAGCATTCAGCTTTTGAAGAGGCTGGGGCTAGGGATCGCTGATCGCTGTTCGCTGTTCCAGTCCCACTCAGGGCAACATAGTGAGACCTAGTCCCAAAAAATAGCTGGATGTGGTGACTCACACCTGTAATCCCAGCTACTTGAGAAGTTGAGGCTGGGGATTGCTTGAGTCTGTGGTACCCCGGACAACAACATGAGCATGTGGTTCCACGGGCAAAAATAGCAAGACCTAGTCTTAAAAAAAAATAATAATAATAACTACTTAAGTGCATTTTGTCATTAATGTTCATTTGACACTGACCAGCCTACAGAGGAATCTTAAAACCATGTGAAAATATCCATTGCCAGGGCTGTGGGTTTATCTGTGTCATTTAGTGTTATTGCACTTGCCCAAAATCTTCAAATTCTTTACAATTAGCATTATTGATTTTCCAAAGATTAATCAATCTAATGCACATTCCAATCTACTAAGATCTTAAGAGCTTAAAATGAAAATACTTTAATACATTAATAAATGTAAAGTTGAGCAGCTGATAAAGTTGCAACTTGAACATACTGAGGATTTGGGGGGTAAGAAGAAAAGTCAAGCCCTCTTTTTGTCCAATAGCTACTCAAAAGTTTTTATAATAGAAAATGACAAGTACACAAAAATGTAGAAAGAAAAAAAAGGAAATTTTTACTTTCAAAAGTAAACTGAATTTCAATATTAATCCACTTTTACCTTCCCTCAGAAGCAAATCCCAGACATCATTCCTTTCATAAATATTTCAGTACATATTTCTAAAAAAGAGGGATCCTTTGTTGTTATTTTTAAATGTAATCAAAACAAATTACAAAATAATCATTCATAATATCCCTGAATATCTTCAAATATCTAGCGAGTATTCAAATTATCTTCATTGTATCATAAAATTTTCACAGTTAATGTGCTCACACTAGAATCCAAATAGGGTCTATGCACTCAAGTCAATCTTTCAACCTATAAATTTTAATCTATAAGTTCTCTTCCATCTCCACCTCTTGCCCTTGCAATCTCGTTATGGAAGTATTCCCTGTTGTTTGTGCAGAAGATTTTTCCAGACCTGGGTTTTACTTATTGCATCTCCATGGTGCCTAGTCCTCAGTAGCTCATTCCCTGAAAACATGCTTGTCAGGTCTAGAAGCTTAGTGAAATCCATAATTGCTTTTCTGACAAGAGTACCAAATGGTGGTATTACATACTTCCAGGAATCACATAACGTCTGCCTGTCACTCTTTTTGTCATGTTAACAGCTATTTGATCATCATTGCTAGACACATAATTCATTGAGAAATGCAAAACGAAATAGTCTATCACTCCGTTCCATGTCCTCACAGGGTCACTCCCATAGAGAAACTTCCCTTCCTGTGCTTGTCAGCTCTTTTGATAAATAAATTATATATAGCAACATGAGGCCAAATATTTGACTCACCCTTTATTCAAACTTGCAAAATACTTAGTTCCCCACACAGGGTGACCCTTACAAATTGTAAATCTAATCACAGGATGCATCCTATACCTTCCCATACAACCTTTAAAAGGCAAGTCATTGCTTTTAAAGAACAGCATCTTCAGTTCTGTCCAAGTTGTCACAAAGGGTGCAAAATCAGTCAGAAGGAGAAAACAAAGAACACTCATATGTGGAATATAAAGAATATAAAGCAAAGGGTCAGGACTAAACTAAAACAAACTGTAGAAATATAGTGTCATAACTAAGGCTTCCACGGGGTTGGGGAATGGGGAGCAAATGGAGGAGTGGACACAACAGACTCCAATGGACTATAGAGGAGGATAATGGGTACTTTGGGGGTAGGGGTGGTGTGATAACTATATGAAAAGAGATGTAAACTTACACCCCTAAACATATACAGTGTTGTGAACCAACATGATCTCAAGAAAAGTAATATAATTATTCATATATAGAATAAACCTCAGTTCATTCAGTGAAGTCTACAGGCCCATGAGTAGTTTAACCATAGCCTGTCTCCACAGGCCTATCTTTTCTGGAAATCATTGTGATCAGTGTGCCCTGCTATTCCCCACCACATAGCTTTTGCAAAAGTCATTCCTTCAGCCTGAGATACCTTCCTGACTGGCCCCATCTCCTGCCTCTAGTTAATTCTTCCTTCAGATCTCAAGAGCCACTGTTGGGGAAACCTTCCCAGCCCCTAAGTCTAGGCCAAGCTTATTGTCATATTTGCTGCTTCAAACACGCATCTCAATTTGTAACAAAACACTATTTGTGTGATTCCATAATTTATCACCTGCTCTTCACCTTCTCCCCACCTCCAATTCTCAGCTTAGGGAAAGAGTTAGTATGTTTATTTTGAGCCACATTGACCAAGCTTCTATACCCCATCCATGCCAGGCACAGTATAGTTTAGTTCTTGGTAATTACATGTGGGAGGAAGAATGAATGTGTGTGTTGAGTTCTAATGTTATTTGCTTTTTCCTCTCCCGTTGAATAGGCATTTACTGACCAGAACAGCTAACATTTTGTGGGCATTGTGCCAGGTCCCAGGAATTTTGAGTTGATCATAACATAATCTAGGAGGTGGACGAGTAAACAGACAATTCCCAGACAGTGTTTAGGATTCAATCACACAGGGGAGTGAGCAGAGTGATAGCTGAGTACCTGGGCAGATGCGACAACAGGGCACATTTAAATTAAAACAGTATTCTCTGCTGGGTGAGAGGCAGTATTAGATTGCCTTTTTAACACAGCTGGATCCAACTGAATGAGGACATAGGGACCAGAATGATTTTTTAAAAAGACATTTAGTTCAACTCATTAAGACAGGTTTCTTTCACCATAGCTCAAGGGTTTAAGTCTTGTGCCCACAACGTGAGTTCTATAATGCTATTGATGATAGAATTCTCTGGTCATAAATATACAAGCACAGATTAAGAGCTGAAATAAATGGAGTGCCAAAAGGGATAATTTTTTAAACTACTGCCTTCACAAAGCTCAGGGAAAACATACAACAAATTTCCTCAGTAATTCAGATCAAATATAATTGCTAAATTGTGATTAGTAGCATAAAACATATCATAAATCATCAACACGTGCAATTGGATATAACAAATCATTTCATTAGCATAGATAGTCTTCTTGTAAAAATCTAGCTCCACTGGAATTTAGAGTTATGATTACAGAGCTATAACTAAATCAGTAAAACAGTCCCTTTATAGTTTATTCTTTTCACAAAAGGACTTTAAGGGTGAGGATACCTTAGAGATCTTTGTCACCTAGTACTTAGCCCACTATCTCACATAGAATAAAAGCTCAGCAATAAAAGTTTGAATGAATGATTTCAAGTAGAAACATTCTAAATGACACAAAAGCAATGATGGATATAAGTAAGGCAACCATAAATTTATCATGTAAAATGGGACACATCTGAAAGTGAATGAGGATTCATTCTAGGTATGAACTTAGACTGCCAAAATCAACCAGTCCTTTCACCCCAGCAAGGAGTGAAATTTTGGATTAATTCATGATTCATTATTACAAGATTTTTTAGGAAAGTGAGAGAAGGTTCATGGCCACTTTTACTTTAAGCAGCTTCACAAATTAAAATATTTGAATGACTAAAACAGATGAAAAGGTACTCAAATTCATCATCATAGAAGGTTAAATTAAACTTTAAAAAAGATAAACCACTTACCCAAAAGAATAGCTAATATCTAGAATTTGCTGATGTATACAGTATAAGCTAAGCTGTGTTGTAATGACCCCATTACATAAGTACATGACTGATAGAAGTGTAATTAAGTACAAGTACTTTTTGAAATTTCTTTGATAGCACCTAGTGAAGATTAACACATGGGTCCCATGACCGAAAAGCTCCATGCCACCAACAAATTGCTCGCATATGTTCAAAAGACGATATTTTTTAAAATGTTCATAGCAGCACTACTCGTAATAGTCACAAAGTGGAAACAACCAAATGTCAACCGATAATAAATAAGAGAAACACGGTGTGGTATATTCAAATCATTGAGAAATGTACAGCAATTAAAATCAAATAACACCACTGATAGTCAGCGATATGCTGGAATCTCACACCCAAAATGTTGAGCAAGCCAAACACAACAGTGTGTGAGATTTATATTAATAGAAAAAGTACAAAACTTCTATTGATGGTGATAAAAGCCTTGACAGAAGCTACCCTTGGGAGGAATAGTAATTGAGAGAAACAGAAGGGGAGCTATCAACATTCTTAATCTTAAGAGCTCACTTTGTGTAAGTCATTGAATTGTGCATTTTTAAAAAATGTGTGTACTTTTCATGTAGAGTATACATAATTGCATTTATTTGCTATATGTATACATTTATTATATAACTTGTATTTGATATATTAATAAAAAGCTCATATAAAAATATATCAGAGATATTCTCATACATTATTTTTCTCCCAAGAATTCTTAACTCAGCAGACACCAAGAAAGAAAAAAAAAAAAAACACTCCATTGATCTTGGAACTATTTGAAAGGGCGCAGATGGCAGTTATTCAATAAATGATTGATGATGATGATGTTCTCTGTAAGGACCGATGCAACATTTTCTCTTTCAAATGTTTTCTTTTTCCTAACTCTATTCACTTTTTTATTCAATGCCAGACCAATAAAGATTACCAGCAAATAAGAAATAGCACATCACTGAATGTGACCCATTGATGAGGGCAATAATAATAGAATTTCAAAACTCACTGAAAAATTCTGAAAAGGAATTCCCAGATCATTAGCACAAAACAGTCTAGGAGAAACTTCAAAACACTGAAAACTCTGAACCGGTGTAAACATTTGACAGAATAACTTAAACAAGAAAAGAAATATGAGTGCTAATATCAGTGAATATAGCCATTTTGTTATAGCCTAAATCATGGCCCTTCCAAAAAATAAAAAAGTCACATGTTGAAGTTCTAACTTCAAAACCTCAAGTGTGACTGTATTTGGAGACAGTAATTTAAAGAAGTTATTACACTAAAGGGTCACTAATAATATAGGACTGGATTATAAAAAGAGAACATTTGGACAGATACAGACAGAATACAGGTGAAGAGACACTGAGAGAAGACACCATCAATAAGCCAAGTAACATAATGATGGTTGCCAATATGGAGGAAGATATCAGTTGAGAACTAGATGGAATTGCACAAACATATCCAAGGATGCGATGTGAACAGATGTTGGTTAGAGTCTAGTCCTCTTTCTCAGATTCATAAATGATACAGACACATCTTAGAATGTAAATGTTCCTACAGGGAGAAGGAAAGGGTGGGAAGGGCTACCCACAAGTAACTAAGATTACATTGTGTTACAGAGAAGAGCAGTGGCATGCTGGGCAATGTCTAAAATCTGGTTGGGGGGGGAGGGGGAACCACTAGAATTTAAGAGCAAGTTTAAAGTCCACTTGTCACTCCAACCCCGCCCCAGGGGGTGGGAATCTGGCTTTAAAATGAGATGCTACCAAAAAGTAATAAAGTTATATATTTTTTTCACATCCAAATGATAAAAGTAAGCTCTTGGAGCAGGATGGTTAACAGGTGTTGGATAAATGGGAAAACCCAGGGTTATAGATATATATATTTATATACATATACACACACACAATTAAAGAAAATTAAATTTTTAAAAAATCAGCCATTACATAGATAGTTGACATTCTCTGTGGACATTTTTTTTTTTTTTGAGACTTGGTCTAGCTATTTTTGCCCGTGAACTGCAGGCTCATGTTTCCTGGGGTACCACAGACTCAAGCAATCCCCAGACTCAGCTTCCCAGGTAGCTGGGATTACAGGCGCGCATCACCACACCCAGCTATATTTTTTTGGAACTAGGTTTCGCTATGTGCCCCCTGGGCAGAACTCCAGCTGCGATCCCTGGCCCCGGCCACGGCTTCCTAGGCTGCCGCTAACAGGCATGCGCCACCATGCCCAGCCCTGTGGACATCTCTTCTATCCTATTCCCCATTATACATTCCCAGAAGTAATGATCAGTACAGTGGATTTGATGTTTACCATTCCTGTGGTATTTGAAACTTTTAAATCACTCATATAAATAAATAATATATTATTTTGCATGGTTTGTAATTTTGTAATTATGGTATTGTAATATGTATACCTATCTGTAACTTGTTTTTTCAAAAAAAATAATTAATTAATTAATAATTAATCTAAAAAGTAAGCTCTTGGTACTGTTACCTGCAGTCAAGGAAGGTACACCTTTACCAGGAACACAGCTTCTTCATCATTTACATGAAAGAAAGACCACTGAGACTATGCGTTGCTTACAATGTTATGTCACCTAATAAAGGTAATTGTAATGCTGAGAAAGTAAAAAGTCAAGGAGAGTGGCTTGAAGTAAATTCTCCATTACAGTTCTGAGAAGAAATCAACCCACCACTAGCTTGGTCTCAGATATTTAGCATCCAGAATTGTGAGGATACACTTTGTTGTTTAAGAGCACCCTATCAGTGACACTTGATTTTGACAGTTCTTGACAATTAGTAAAAGTTAGGAAAAGTCACTGCACTGGTTCATGGTGTGGCCATTATAGTCTGTAATGTGAATGAGGCTTGGAATCTAAGTCCCTTCAAGGCGGGAGTTGCAGCTCCTTAATTTATCTGCTCCATTCATCAAGCCACCTCCTGCAGGTAGGAGCGCAATCATTTTTTGTTTTGTTTTGCCTGAAACACTAATTTATATCCTCTTTCAAGGCCCACTTTTGTTTCATCCTCTCTTTGTAGGTATGTGACCCAGGAACTAAAGAAAGGGAAGTTCCTCCTACTTCTAGAAACAATGGCAATGAGAAGTGCCCATCAGGAAAAGACAAAGAATACTTTTTCCTGGAAGATAAATGAAGACCGGTTTTAGGTTCCCACTAAAAAAGAGAAAATGAAAAATCAAATCACAAGGACAGAAAGAAAATGGATTACACTATAAGTTGAGCTCTGTATGGAGAACAGGAACTTTTAGCCTTCCACGAATAGCATTTATCTTCATGGTAGGGCAAAGATTCTAGTCCCACTGTGAGCACCCTTAGCCTTTTGGTTCTACTTTTCCCATAGAAAATGCAGTCCATCTTTCCTAAAATATACATCTGACTGTTCAGAACATACAATGAATTCAAGGGTACCTGTAGCAGACCATCCAGGAATAATTTACAATAATTTGTCAGGATTAACCTTTTGATAAAACATAAATTTGTCTAAATTTAAAGCACTTTAAAGAGGTGCAGAGGTTCATTTTTATTAGATAAATGCTGCATCAGCAAGTTGACAAAGGCAAAAAATGCCACTGTTAGGATGGTGAGTCGTCCGTGGGATGTAATCTTAAGTGCTATAAAACAGAAGCTTGGCATTTCAGTCTGGGAAAAGGTGATTCACAGCCAAGTGCATCTTCCTTGCTTAGTCCTAGAAATGCCAAGCCCTGTAATGAATGAGGGACACTCACAGGTCCACACATTCATGTGTAATGACAAATGAGGAGTCACCATCACAGCATTTTTAAATGTTTGCAGACAATCATCACCATCTGTGGAAAGAGAGGATATTAGACATTTCCTAGACACTATCTACTGTAACACAAAAGTCCAAATTGCCTGGGAGATAAAAGCTTTCAGCATTGGGAGCAGTTAATGCACACTCAATTACTTGCAAACATTAGCCAATAGCCCACACCCATGTTGTCCTTTCTAGAAAGGGAAGGTGTTTGGGGGAGTGAAGGAGGGAAGGGGAATGAAATCACCATCCATTCAGATTTGCATAGGCTTAATTTCATCAGTGCTGTCTTTTACATTAAATACATGATTAAATTAGGCCTAACCAAATATTGATGAAAATGAATCTTATGCTCTTGCTACAGAATTGCCATTCCAGAGATACAGGCTGTCTAAGCCAGAAGACAACAGTATTTCTGTACTAACAGTTGTCCTGATGAATCCAGGATTTCCCTGTGGCAACACGAAATCCTAATAATTAATGGAGTCTGAGAGCTTTGCTTCCACTACTTACAGTGCTAACTACAAAAATTTCAACCTTTCAGGCTGCACAACATTTTCACAGAATAAACATTGTTAAGACATCTTACAACAAATCCTTGTGCTCAAAAATCTAAGGGCCTGGTGAATTCTTCCATGAGACAATGTAAATAGAATTCCCTGAATCATTTAGGGAAATCTCAATTCCACTAATCAGAAATATTCAATATTCAATATTCAATTCCACTAATCACAAATATTCCTTAAAATGACCACCAAGCCACAAACGCAAGTGAGGTTACTGTCTGCAAGGCAGAGATACTAGATTCCAAGGTCTGTACCTTACTCCATGGGCAAATCATTAAGCACTCAGCACTGGTGGAAAGAACCATTCTTTCCTCTTTTACAATCCAAGCAGTAGTTCCAGAATGAACCACCTCCAAGAGCATCAAGCAATGTTCATAATAAAACTGAAATACATGTGTAGCTCTCAGTCAAAGAGTAAATCAGTCCTTGCTTCATTTGAAAGAAAGGTATTTGAAATCTGTATTAAATATATTCATCCATTTGACTACCATCAGGACTTTCACATCAACTTATTAACACGTAAATTTGAACTTTATTGACTTGATCAAGACTGATATCCCAGCTTTACCTAAAAAAGTAACACTGGAATTCAACATCCTCATTTAGCATAAAAAGTGAATCTTAAATGGTCACAAAGAAAACATTCTTTAGAAAGGTCATTGAGATCATCTCCCATCAAGAAGATTTTTTTTTTTTTTTTTTTTTTTGAGACTAGGTGTAGTTATTTTGCCTGGGGAACTGCAGGCTCACGTTGCTCAGAGTACCACAGACTCAAGCGATCCCCAGCCTCAGCTTCCCAGGTTAACTGGAATTACAGGCGTGCGCCACCACACCCAGCTCTTTTTTAGGGACTAGGTCTCGCTATGTTGCCCCAGGCAGGACTTGAACCTACGGACTCAAGCAATTCCCAGTGCCAACCTCGCTCCATAGGCTGCCACTAAAGATGAAAATTCTTATTCCAGAATTTCCTACTAACCCAGAGGTTCAGCAATATCTTTTACATAATAAATTATTCCCTGGGTTCAGAAATACTAACTAGGTCTACCTCTCAGCTTCTTTAACAATACAAGGTTTCTCACTAAATGATTAGCAGAGCTTAGGCCCAAGGAGGAAAATTATTTTATTTCAAATCATAGAGGTAACAAAGCAGAAATAAAAACTGAAAAGCACAATGGCAAGGGGGAAAGGTGCTCATAGCTAGAAGCTTCATTCAAATAAGAGAGAGAAAATATCAAGTCAGGAATATAACACTCCACTTTCAAGTCAACAGTTCTTTTTCTTTTCCTTCTTTCCCACTCACATAGCTCTCTTTTTTTCTTGAGCTTGATATGATATCTGACTCCCAGAAACACAACAGCAATGACATTATTTCCAAAGAAGGGAAACTATGCACCCACCTGCTCCATTCCTTCAGTACCTCCAGAACACAGCTTGTTCTAGAAGTTTTGTGGACAGGACTCCTTTGCCATAAGCATTCCACAAAGAATAAATGCAATTTGAGAGCAGACTCCAAATGCATTCTCTTTCAAAGGAGTCTCAACAATTCCACAGTAGGTTCTGTCTCAGAAAAGACTAAAACACTCTTGACCTCACAGCAAAAAAGCAGAAAATGAAGGGAGCTTAGCAAATTTCAACTATTTAAAACTAGACCAAATAAATGGTTCTATAACCAATGATTCAGAGATAAGGGAAGCCAAGGTATACACGATGCTCTAAACTCACCATCTGAAGAATCCACATACTTTAACAGCAACATTTTAAAAGAAAGTCAAGAGAGGCTCCATTTTCTCCATTAAAATGAGTATCTATTTCAACTAAACAGTTGCAATGTTACATAACATAACATACACATGGGTCAGTTTTGTATATTTTATGTATGTTTTTCAATTTACATAAAAATTATTTATCGTTGAAAAAATAAAATTTAGCAAAGATATGTTGCTTATACTAACACATTTTAAAGTTCTGTTTTCTACCAAGCATGGAGTCAATTCTTTTCCAAATTATGTGTGGGCCAAGATTTGATACTAACCAGACAAAGGCTTCAAAAAAAACTGAAAGTAAGAGAATTTTAATCAATACCAGCTTCAATAATATCTTCCATAATGTTGGCAGGAGTTTATCAAATATGGTCATAATTAAGTCTTCCCTTAATATGTATTCTTCTACCAACAAAGAAGGATCAGAATACTGTTTAATTATTAGTAAAAGCAGTAACAAACTAGCTTCCCAAGAACAGACTGATAACTTACCTTTTGTTATGATAATTTTAATAGAATTTAATGACTCCATGTAAATAAAGGTATTTGCATTATGTAAAACCTCTTAAAAGGAACAGAGGAAATCCTAAACTACCAAACATGTTTACATCCTTAAAAAACAAGAAAACAAGTATTTGGCCAATCCTAGAAACACTTTGGCAGAATTCAAAAAGATTTTTAGGCTAATCTCTGTGATTTTTTAGTATTATTTCTTATTATTTATTTCTGACTGACCAAAAGCAAGATAAACAAATAGTGGCTAAAGACATTCTCCTATCATATATTTCATATTCCTGAAATAAATTAAAATCATGAAAGGGCAGAGGACTGGATAGACCTTTATGTAGGATAAACAGTCTAAATGTATCTTTAATTTTCCTCTACCAAAATGATCTTTCCCCATAAGATAACATGTTTTGCCTTAATATTGGTGTACTTAACAGAAATGACTTAATGGAGTCTCTAAATTCAGTTCAATAGCTTAAAATAAATGAAGTAGGAGTCTCCCTAGTATTCCTCTTTGTAAGTGCCAGTCTTATATTTCCTTGGCTTCCTCCAAGAAGGAACAGAAGCTACCTGGAGCAATTCATGTTGAACCCATTTAATCAAAATATCAGTTATATTATTTTAACTGCCTAATCAGATCTTTCTTGTCACTGTGGGGAGTTGACTTTGGAAAAATACTATAAAAAAACTAGCAAATGAAAGGGAGAAATAACCCATTTTTTTTTTCTGGAGATTTGTGTACAATGAAAATAAAAATCAATCAAGCTAGCAATGAGTACTCAGTCTTCTGCTTTTCTGTGGTAAACCCTCCTTAACAGTATTATCACTGCACCTTGAGAATAATAGCACCCCCTTTTTACCAGAGAGAACGCTGAGACTGAAACAAAGATAACTTGCTTTAAAATAACACAGGACAAAATCTGTATCTCAGAGCTTGCATGTTTCATCATAGACACTGACTTTCAGAGGACATTGTATATTTTATGCAACTCTAAAAAGGATTTTTTTTAATTTTTAAAATTTTTTCAAATTTTGTTTCAATTGCACAACTTTGTTTCAGTTGCACAACTCACCATTTTTGTATCAGTCATTGACAGGATTATACATGTATCCAACTCAATAGTTTATAAAATCCAAATTTTAACATCTAGTTAGCAAGAAGAACTACTTAAAATAGGAGCTGCCAGATGGTACAAGCACGCGCTGTCCAATATGGTAGCCACTAGCCATATGTGGCTTTTAAGCAGTTGATATGAGGCTAAGCCAAATTCAGATGTACTGTAAGTATAAAATACACATGGAATTTCAAAGACCAAAGAATATGTCTCATTAACATTTCATTAGAATATCTCATTAATAATTCTTATTACATTTTGACATGATATTTTCAATATACTGTGCTAAATAAAATATCACCAAAATAATTTCCTCTATTTTCTTGTTTAACGGGGCCACTAGGAAATTTAAAAGTAGGCATATGGCTCACACATTATATGACACACATTTGAGGCACATATTCTATTTCCCTTGAATAGCACTAAATAAAGTGTTAAAAACATTCTTCTGTGTCCCACAAGAGAAGTTACAAAGATTACTAACCCCAAAGCTTGCTGATCCTAATCAGTCTGTAATAATTAATTTATTCAAATGATTTTATTTATTGGATAACTGCTATCTCACAAGCAAATATGTGATTGTTGCTAAGAAATGTCATAACTTTTTAGGTGTTCGTTCAAACCTATCAAGTCACTTAAACTATGAATAATGCCAGTATAATGCTTTTTTTTTTCAGTTTTATTTTTAATATATTTTTAATTTTCATGCAACATTGGTCATATTTGTATAGTTATTAGTCAGTTTATGGCCCTCCCTATATCACCCACCCCTCTTTTTCTCCCTTCTCCCCTCTTCAGTTACTCCAACTCCTCTCTTGCTGAAAGTCATTGGTTGATGCTTGGCTCACTGATCTCTTTTTCTTGGAGTGAGTTCCTCTTTTCCTAGGTGAGAACATCCTGGAACACAGC
Source organism: Uropsilus gracilis (assembly GCA_004024945.1). NCBI lineage: Eukaryota > Metazoa > Chordata > Mammalia > Eulipotyphla > Talpidae > Uropsilus > Uropsilus gracilis. Next base: position 80,315 of record PVHY01000504.1, on the reverse strand, counting down.
AATCCAGGCTGCTGGGATCTCCAGAGTTTTCTGTGAGGTGGGCAGTCAGGTCTTACATGTCAGGAACCTCTCCCAGAGCGGATGTGTGGTGTGGTTCTCCAGGCTCCATTGTTGGGGCAATTCCTATGGTTGAGGCAACAGTCATGTTGGCCGTCTCCTTGCCAGTGTCTGTCCCTTGATACTGCTTCTGTCCCATATAGTTCTGGTGTCCTGGGCTGGGAACCAAACTCCCAGACACTGCAGTGGATAAGCTCCCCGGTGGGGACAGACTCCAGCAGGTTGGTTCAGTTCCTCTCATTTCTCCAAGTTTACAGTTCTGCCATGGGGCCGCATTGATACTTATGTGGCTTGCTTCCATTGTTGGAGTGGGAGGGAGTGTCACTCATGTTGCACACATCTCTGGACCAGGTAACGGGCTCCCCATGCCCAAAGATGTTGTAGGGGGAGCATGTGACACATCGCTACTATAGTCTCTTAGGCTTGTCTCTTGTGGTTCCAACCATGTGTACTTCCGGTCCTACCTACCTAAGTGGTGAGTGTGCCCAATGTCCTTATTTGCTCCTTTTCTCTCCTGGATGTCTGCATCTATATTGCTGGTTTTCTCCTTAATGCAAATCTGGTTGAGGTAGAAGTAAACGGAGGGGGGCCCCTCCCCGACTCAAGCCCACACCCCAGCAGCTGCCCAGCTTCCTCACCCCCCACATATATGAGGGGGGACACTGGGTTCCCCAGCCCAAGATCTCTGCCCGGGGGGAACTTGGGGCCCCTATGAACCAGTATAATACTCAGTACTGAGAATACTAGCGTAAAGATGAAATGCATATTTGGTGCACATTTAAAATATGGCAGAGAAGAGACTACATCAACAATAATCCAAGGCTTCCTTAATTGAACAAGTAAAGGTAGAATGACTTAAAGATAAAATGGTCTTACCAATCTCAACATAATCAAAAGATAAGGTACTGTTCAAACATCAGTTCAATTCAGTGGGTGATATGGTCTCTAAAATCCAATCCTCACCTCTCCTACCTGCACAGTCAAGATGGAGGTTAACTGCAATTTCACCTTTGTCAACTTACTGTAAATCTCTGCTACATTCTCTTACTAAATACAACTAAAGTGACTAATTCTTGCAAAATCTAGTAATGTATGAACACTCTGATGGGGTATCAGGCAACACTATAAGTGCTAAAATAAATAAAGCTCACAGTAAATCTGCAAAAAAGAAAACACTAAAAACACTTCTAGTGTTCTATATAACAACAGCAATATATTAACCACAAAGCTGTATGGTACGTAATTCATCATTCTTTTGTCATTAGTTTAATAATACTGGCAAAATATCCTAGCAATTTATTTTAACACCTACTTGGCTTTATACTATAACTGAGATCTCACTGATATATCTATAGGAAACCTTGACTCCCAAAAGAAACAAAAAATGAAACACCTAGAAAAGATGCCATAATGTTGGAAAGAATAATGTTTACCAGCAGACCAGTTTTCTGAGCCAGCATTCCAGATTCTTCTCTGCAGCTTCACTATGTAAAAACAAACTGTTTATATTTCCCAAAGAACATGATCCTGCAGCTCCCCTTCAACTACAGTCCCAATAAATACAGCAAGGGTTTTGCTTGAGTAAGAACCAAGCTCATTGTTTCAAAATTACATTTCATGGAAGATTTAAGCAGAAGACATTTTGAGTTTGATCCAGAATTCCCAGAACACCAGCATTTAGGTATTGTCAGTGCAAAAGAAGAGAAAGCAAGCTGCAAGGTAGTATCTAATTAAGACATCAAACCACTGCCTGGAATGACTTGCTTTTCTGGTTCTGCTAGATGAAGTCTTCTTGGTGGTATTATTAATATCCCGGCATAGCTAAGGAATTGCTACATTAAAAGGCAGTGTAAATCCAAGCTTCAAGATGCAATAAACTCATAAGAGACTAAGCCTCAGGGGCATTAATTTCTTCTCTTGCAAATGAATACCAAGATCTTGCTGGTCTCTCTTTCCAATAAAATTTTAAATATAAATCTTCAGGCTCTGAGTAGTTTGAACCAGTGAAGTCAGTTCAAGAGCTCTAGTCTGAGTGACTGTTCTGGGCAGAACTCTGCATATTTAATAGAAGTCAAGTAAAGAGGACAGATCATTGCCAGACATTAATACCACCCGTATTAGTGTCCTGAGGCTACTGTAACAAATAATCAACACTCCATCACTTAAAACAACAAATCTATTCTCTGGTGATTCCAGAGTTTTGATGTCCAAAATCAAGGTGTTGCCAAGACAGTGCTCCTTTGGACGATCTGTTCTTTGTCTCTTCTAGTTTGTGATGGCTGCCATCCCTTGCCATCATCCCACATCATGATGTGGCCCCATCTTTCCATTCCTGGCACCTTCCACTTTGTTCAGTGGGGATTGTCTCCTTTTGTTTCGAGAGACATGTGTTCTGTCACACATGTGATTGGGACTGGGACCAAACTGGATAACCCAGGATAATCGCCCCATGTCAAGAGTCTTGGAGTAAATACATCTGCAAAGACCCTTCCCCTTCCATGGTAACATTTACAGGTTCCACATATTAGAACCTGCTCTATTTTGGGATGGGAACCAGGGAAGGTCCAGTTCACAACACTTAGCCTCCATGGGGAGGCAGGGCTGCCATGGGTGGAACTGAAACAACTGAAATTCAATAAAGCAGCATAAGTAGGTGCTACTGTATGGCACCAGAAAACTTTTTTCTTAAAAAGTAACATTGAAGGCTGGGCACGGTGGCTCATGCCTGTAAGCTTCAGCCTATGAAGCAGCCAGGGTTAGGGATCGCAGTTCGAGTCCCACCTGGGGCCCGTAGCGAGACCTAGTTCCAAAAAAATAGCTGGGCGTGGTGGCGCGTGCCTGTCATCCCAGCTACCTGGGAAGCTGAGGCTGGGGATTGCTTGAGTCTGTGGTACCCCGGGCAACGAGAGCCTGCGGTTCCACCGGCAAAAATAGCAAGAACTAGTCTCAAAAAAAAAAAAGTAACATTGCATTATTGTAGTGTTACTTTCAGTTAAGAACCTTAGAGTGGAACAATTTAGGATGGAAGGTCTCACAGAGGCAAACAGCAGAGATGGGGTAAGACTGACTGCTGAATCTTAGATTAAATCTGGCTATGGAAGATTCCAGGATGGGTCAGAAAAAGATTATCATCCAGAGGTAGAGGCAGAGAGGGTAATAGATCTTAAAAGTCCAAGCCAACCTGATTCCAAGGCAATAACTTCCACCATAATCCCACCAATAAGAACATTGTAAAAGAACATCCCTTGTTTTTGGCAACATGGATGGAGCTGGAAGGAATCATGCTAGCTGAAATAAGCCAGAAAGAAAAAATATTAATACTGGCTGGTCTCACTTATATGTGAGATGTAGGGAAAACAAACAAAAGGACAAGAAAAGTTAAAACTAGCAAACTGATAATAGAACTAAAGCAGACAGCATGGGAGGGGAAAGAAGGGGGCAAAAGCAGAGAAGGGATGAACACAAGGAAACATGGTGACAGCTTATGGGTGACATGGTGGTGGGAGAACTTTGGGGTATACAACAATGTAAGAAAATATATATATATATATAATCAGTAATTTTTTTAAAGGACACCTCTTTCCCTGGTAAAAGGGCAGTTCTTGTTCTAAAAGATGGTCCACCTATCACTATGCAAGTGCTTCCCTTTCCTGGTTCTCCTTTCCTCAGTAAACTAGCCATATGCTGATGAATGGGAATGTCAAGTGAATTTTTCCTAAGAAGGATCAAAAATCTCGCACACCTAACCCTCATCATGTGAACCCCACTTAAATTTCTGGTGTGCATCATTAAAAATCAACATGTATATAGACAATATTAAGTTCACCACAGAAAGTCCGATTCCATCCTTCATCATAAAATTGGCTCCTTTCACTCAACTCACTCACCTGTTCGGCAACTACTAATTTTCCTGATGGTCCAAAATCAAAAATATTTCTGCCTGGATTCAGGGAATGTAGGCCAGGCTCCCTAACTGCATGGTTCTCCCAGGACTAGAGGCAGCTCTGCTTCCCTCCCCTCAGATGCTGTCCAGAGATCTTTGCTCTTCCAAAGGGTGCTCCTCAGTATTTCTAGGCTGACCTCCCACCTGCTCTCAATGGCATCCTCCTTATAACACCTTTCTTTTACTGCATTTCCCCCCTCCACTTCCATCCCACCCCCTTGTGATCTTGCACAGTTTCCTTGTTGATTTTTATTTTACTATTGTTGTCTTGGGGCCAGTCTCCTCACAGTTAAATGACCCATTACCTTGAAAAACCTGAGACACATTATTACAGTACAGGGCTCTTCACTGAGCCCAAAATTCCTCGTGTTTTTTTTTTTCTTAAGACTATAGTCCACCATTAAAATTCAAATATTATATTGTAAGAGATTATAAAATTCTTCACAGTTCTACAGACTAAAGTCCTCCAAGTCATTTCAAATATTAATCTGTCATGGATGACACATTCAATTGTGAAATTCCTCAATCTTTACAAAAGAGACCTGAAGTATCATTATTTCTGAAATATGTGTATCAAAAGATTACTTCTAAGGAATTCTGTTAATGAATGCTCTGTGATTTTAAAAGACAAACACACGCAAAATGAAAAACATATCTAAGAAGTTAAAAAGGGCCTGATACAGGATTCTGAGTAGGAGGGAGGGAGGGAGGCAGCTTTCCAGATCCCTGCTGGTAGCTACTCAGCCTGGTCAGGTCTCTAAATGCACCCCAAAGAGGCCAAAGGCTTAAGATGACCACAACCAACAAACTCCATTACCCTCAGGAAGACATTCAAAAGGGACTGTTACCTCCCATAATAAAAGCTGGCCAATTAACCCAAATTCCTGAGCCATGAATCTAGGCCTGATTTCAGAACAGGAGAGCTTGAAAATAAAAACTTACCAGGAAGCCCAGTATAGAGCACAATGCAGGAGTTCCTGGGACCTGTGCCCCCAACTGCTCTTGGCAGCAGGAACTTTTGGGGACCAAGAGTGATGCCAGCCAGCCCTCCTGGAGTAGGAAGGCAGCTCTGACCCTAGTAGAAATGCCAGGTTGTACCTGGGTGGATCTCCTGCTGTTTTCTGCCTCCCAAGGGTGCAAAGAACAGGGCCCTGCAGGGGAAGGGACAGTGTCCTCCCTTCAGTGAGCAGCAACCTTCCTCCTCTTGGGAGCCCCAGGTACCATCCAGCAGCTGCTGACCCCGGAGACATCTCACTGCTCCCTCCATCCCAGTAGGGAAGACATTGCTCCCTCCCAGACAAGACCTTGGTGGGAGTTCCCAGAGACCCTGAAGTTGTAGGAGGGTGGTATCGGTTCAGCACCTCCTAAGATAGAAATGACCCAAATTTAAACTGATAGGGACAGATTAAATGAACTCCGGTTCATTTATAATGTTCAATACTTTGCAAAATTGAAAAAGAATAGATTTTGCTATTGACCATAGAGAGGCCTCCTGGACACACTTCGCAGGGAATGAAGGTGTTAAGACAGATGGACATAAAGAAGGGGTGATGATAGTAGGGGGTTGGGGGAGGGGGGATGTGGCAAGCAGGCAGAAGACCAAAGGGTTTTCTTAGATGGGAGAAAAATGCCTTTTGAAATTTTATCTATTGACTGATGAACAGAAACACTTACAATGTCCTCTAAACTCCTACAGAGAAGGGTATTGTTGTGGGAGGGGGCTGCTTGTGTATTCAATAATCAATAAAGCAGAAGCAGTCAGAGAGGGGGCGGGGTGTAAAGCTCTAACTATCAGACTTTTCAGGGCATTTAGAGAGCCAAGGGCACATCCAAAAAATATATGTGGCATACATAGCTTCTCTAACATATTTCTCCACAAACACCACTTTTCCTCTTAAGCCACATGATAGCGAGAGCCCATGTCTATTTTGTGCTCCATTTTGTACCCCCCACATTGTCCAGTCCTGACATGTTAAAGTTACTCAATGATATTTCAGTGAGTACAAATACAGTAAGTGGGTGGCTGGCTGGTTGGCTAGACGCCTAGAAGGAAGGAATAACATCTTGAGAGTCTCAACTGTTCTGAATGGCCAAGGAAAAGAAAAAGGACAAAGGGGGAGAAAGGAGCTGAGAAGATGGGCCCTTAGCAGCAATCAGGCCCCTCCTAGGTGACAGTTCTGCTCACAGCCAGTACTGATCAGTGAATTGATATTAGAGAAAAATGACATCCCTTCTGCTAAATCTTTGTTGGAGAGGTAGTGCTAAGGGCAATGTTTATGTTTCTTCCCAAATGCCAGGTTCAAATCCCCATCTCCAACATGATAGTATTTGGAAATAGGCCTTTGGGAGTTCAACTGGATGGATTTGAACAAGGTCATGATGGTGGAACCCCCGTGATGGATCATAGGTCCATCAAAGGTGGGGAAGAGACCAGACATGTCTCTCTGACACATGAGGTCACAGCAAAAAGGCAGCCCCCTGCAGACAGGAAAAGGATCCCTCCACACACACAATCCAGACATTGAATCTGCCTATACTTCCATGCTGAACTTCCCTGTCTCCCAAGGGATGAGAACAAAAGTGTAATTAAACCCCCAGTCTGTGTTTTGAAACAGAAGCCCAGGCTAAAACAGGGAGCATGGAATGGTGTGTTTGGAGTCAGATGTACCTAGATTTAACTCCCAGCTCTCCATTAATAGCTTACACCTACTCACTTGAAACTGTGCCTGATAATGTCTACTTATGGGGTTGTCAGCAGGTTTGGAGACCATTTCCTTGGAGATTAGCATATGAGGGTCTCTAAAGAGCTCCTTTTACCCTCCTCACATTCATTTCCCAAGAACTCTGCAAAGTGCTTTATGTAAGCTCATAACTTAGAAATACTACTTAATTGCTATCTTGCTCCTTATAATTAATAGCTTCTTTCCTTCCTCCCTCTCTCCCTTCCTTCCATCTTTCCTTTCAGCCTCCTCTACCAACTAGATAAAATGCTGTCAACAGAGTTTAAAATTCAAAAGATACACAGGAGTATATAATTGAAATTGTCCCTCATCCACTGGATCCAAGCATCCACTTCCCTCTTTGAAACACCCAATTTTACTAGGAGCAGTTTCAATCAACAACTGCTTATAAAGTAGGCCCAGAATTAAATATTGCTCATTCCAGGTTTAAGCAACTCAAAGCAAAAATGTCCTACAATTACTCATCATTGCAGAAGGTCTCCCAGCAAGGCAAACCTGTTTCAGCTGGTCTGTTACAATTCCTTATGTGGATTCATCAAATAGTCTGCTTAATGAAGGACGACCACATGTATTATTCATCTATAACCAGTTTCTAAGAACCAGAACACTAAGATGCATTTGACATAAAAATGGTTCTCAACACAGCTCCGTTCTTTTTAGATGATTGAGAGGCTCTGTATTTCACCAGACATCAGGGATGTCATTTTCAGTATGCAAATTAATGCAATGCCCTGGAAAAGGACAGAAGTGAAAGCAAATAGAGTTCTGATTTTAGAAATATGCTAGATGACTCTTTTTTTTTTTTTAAGCAACATGTTAGGAACCAAGATTTTTCCAGTAAGAACAGTAGACAGAACCTGAATCACAGGAGTTGGCCAAAATCCACCAATATTGGGTCAACTCTTAGGACTGAGATGTAAAAGAGGTCAGAATCAAGGGCCACAAGCACTAGCAGGACAGGACAAGGAAGAGTTAAGAGACTGGTGACAGAATAACTTAGGAATCCAGAAACCAGGATATGCAAAGGTAAACTATTTGAATCTACTAGAGTCATGGAATTTGCATAACGATGGTGAATTAGTAAGTAAATAATGACTTTAAGTTGATGCAGAGCCAGGAATCATAAAGTAAGATGGGGACCCAGAAAATCTTTGACTCTAACTCTGATCCCCTTTTATGGGTACCCAGATAGACTTTTACTTTCCAAAGGTGATCTGACTACCAAGCCAGATTTGGTTACTCCTGGTTTTGAAAACCTCAGCATACACAAACCCTGGGAATGCAGATGTCCTCAGAACTAGGATTTGGCATGAAGATAATAATAACCAGATGTTTTTCACTTTTGTTTATTTGCTTGCATCTTAAATACACTTACAACCACTGAGCTAGAAACCTATACCATATATTTCAGTATAGTTATTTAATCATGACTGTCAAGTGAGGATTTTAAATTTGGCTACCTACCACATCAGGAAGAACTCAATGCAAATTTTGGAAGAAAATGAACTTTCACCCAAATTCCCACACTGAGATAAATGTTGCAGTACATTATGATAGAAACATGTTTATTTCTCCAAAAGTCAGAATTACTTGAATTCTGGTAAATAAACCAAATTTAGATAAATGAATAAAATAAATTCAAATAAAATAAATTTTTATTATTTAAATTATTTAATTATTATTTAATTTAATAATTTGATTAAATTATTATTTAAATTTATTTTATTTGAATTTATTTTATTCATTTATTTAAATTTGGTTTATTCTTTGAATTACACTAATCTGCAAAAATATACAAGAAGCTGAAAACATGCTGGTTACTTTTTGTTATACTATTTGCTCTTTATTCTAATCACCGAAGGCAACTATTTCAGTAGGCAAACTGTTTCTTTCATCCAACATGAATGTATATTGGCTACCCCAAAACCAGCTAGCACTTCTAGGACAGGATAGCCAAGAATTCCATTTAATACAGTTCAATCTCACACATGCCTGGAGACTGTATTAGATTCCACAGGAAATAAGTCCAGTTTCCCAGAGCCAACTTCCTCTTCAGACACGAGTCACAAGCCCAGCCTGTTATGTGCGCTTCTGACCAAGTGACTATAAATCAGAAGTTCCCATAACACCCTCCACAGTTTTGACCAATTTGACAGAACAATTCACAGAATTCAGGAAACCTGTTTACTTACTAGATCACTGATTTCCTACATAAAGATATAGGAACAAACACAGAGTTTCCCTGCCCAATCTCTAAGTGTTCATCCAACCCAAAAGTTCTCCAACTCCCCTCTGCTTGGGGTTTATGAAGGTTGTATTACATAAATATAATTGATTAAATAATTGGATACTGGCAAATTAATGCCATTTCTAACCCCCCCAGGAAGCAATAACGCTCTAATCACATAGTTGGTTCTCCACACAACCAGCTCCCATCTTTAAATATTTACCAAAGTTACTATATTCACATAGAAAAGACACCTTTACTACTCTTAACATTTAAGAATTTATGAGCGTTTTGGAGGCTTTGAGTTAGGAACTATAAACAACAACCAAATATATATAAAAACTATATTTTGGTCATCTGAATGACCAAATACATATTTCCTGTATATCACAGTAGTACAGCAGGACTGTCACATAACAGCTCTATTAAACCCTGCTGAATTCTGCATAACAGCTCTATTAAACCCTGCTGAATTCTGCATACCCTTAGCAGCTAACATCTTGGGTCTGATGCGGTATGATAGTCTTCCAGAAGGAGGGGACAGGCATAAAGAGACAGCTTGCTAGAATGTTAGTTTGGGGTAAAGGTGGGGAAACCAAATAAAATGAGGAGAAATTTTGGGTCATCATAGAAGGCCATAGAGCCAAGACTTGCCACCTTTGGATGTCTGAATTTTAAAAAGGTTTTTAAAATATCATCTGCATTTTACTGGTATCCCATTGAAAGAATGTGAAATAAGACTATACTTTCAGGGATCATTTCTATAGTTCATGGGACTACATCAAACTAAAAACCTTCTGCACAGCAAAAGAGACAACAGAAAAAACTAAAAGAAGTCCAACCAAATGTGAAAAAAATTCCCCTCCATATGAGTGATATGGGTTTAATAATGAAGATCCACAAGGAATTCACACAACTAAATAAAAACAAAACAAAAAGCCCAATCAAAAAATGGGGAGAAGAACTAAAAAGACACTTCTCCAAAGAGGAAATACAAATGGTCAACAGGCACATGGAAAATTGCTCAGTGTCACTAGCAATAAGGGAAATGCAAAACGAAACCACAATGATATACCAACGTACACCAGTAAGAATGGCCCACATCCAAAGAATGGGCAACAAGAATTGCTGGCAAGGATGTGGAGAGAAAGGAACACTACTACACTGCTGGTGGCAATGTAAACTAGCCCAACCACTATGGAAAGCTGCGTGGAGGACACTCAAGTTAATGAAAATGGAACCACCATTTGACCCAGCAATTGCTCTCTTGGGAATCTACCCAAAAGAGACTTCAATGTGGGTACAGAGGGACACCTGTGCTCGGATGTTTACTGCAGCATTATTAACTACAAGCACTTGGAAGCAACCTAAATGCCCCCAAACAGAGGACTGGATGAAAAAAAAAATGTGCATATATACACTATGAAATATTACTCATCAATTAAAAATGACAAATTTGATGATTTTATGACAACATGGATGTACTTAGAAGAAATCATATTAGCAGAAACAAGTCAAAAAGAAAAAGACAGAAACCAAATGGTTTCACTAATATATGGGATATAGTGAAAAAATAAACAAAAGCCTTGAGGAAAAATCAAAACAAGCTAAGCACCAAACTGAAGCACACAACTTTGAGCAGGAGGGAAAGCGGGGGAATAGAGGGGAGAGTGGGGGGGGGTATAAATCCCTGGGATTTTACAATGATGTGAAATGTATATATAAAGAAAAAAAAAAGAATGTGAAAGAATTTAAACTGTGCACTCTAATAGCCTAGTCTACTCATTGTAATATCAAAGTTTACCATTCAAACCAAACAGGAGCTATAAAGAAGCAGGGCCAGGTGAAAATCAGCTTCAGAGGCACAAAATGAGGGTCACCAAGTGTTATGATAATGGGACTTGTGGTGCAAAGTACTGAGGGAAGTTCAAGTTCCCTTCATTCTTCCCTTTTCTAGACCAGTCCTGAAAAATGGGCTCAGGATAGAAATTCCATCTAGATCCAGGAGCTGTACTTCTCAGCACTTTTTCACTGACCCCCATGTCCACATATCAATCTCTTAAGGGTTCAGGGGGTATGCCAAATTTCAAGTCTGGTGAAAGCTGCTATAATTCCCATTCCCAACAAGACATCTATGCCCACCTACATCCCATGGGCCCTGTTCAACATAATCCTCATAAATTAACTAATGCTATCTGAGTTTTGTGGCATTCACCTGATTCATGATGCCTGAGGGCTGGAAGATGGTGGATGATATGACTGGAGCTATGGGTCCATAGTCAAGTATATGTTCATCTGGGCCCTGATCTTCGAACTGTCTGGCTATTGCACTGATCACTGTAATTATCATTATTTTCACACTAGCTCACTGACAATTATCCAAGCTATTTTATAGACCATAAAGGATTATGGAAGCTACTAGGAGCTTCCTATGGCCAGAGACTGCCACCCTTTCTCATGGCAGTTTAGACACACACACATACCTACCTTTGAATTAGTAAAGCACTCGCAGGTGGGAAAAAAAAAAAAAAAAACAGGAGTTCTGGAAATCTCCCTTTGAAGACATGTCATGAGAAGGTTGGGTTCAAACAAGGCCTATCCAGAGCCAGGGGAAAGGAACCAAAGTATATGAAGCTCAGCCCTATTCTGCTCAAAGCTTTTAGAGAAGTCAAATCCAAGATCAGAAAGTAAGATGCACAAAGTTAATGAGACCCAGTCCTGGGGCAGAAGAAGGAAGGCAAGGACCAGTTCATTCAGGCCTATCTTTGGCCTGAACCTGTTTTGAAAAGGACAGGGGGTTTCCTCAAGGAGTCTCTGAGTCTGGAGCAGACATTTCAGGACAGGACCTGGGGCTATGAAGACAGACCAGGTCATTGCAAAGCAAGGTGGAGTCCTGGGAGGGCTTCAATCAGGAAACTAAGTCTACCCAAAGCTCTTCGTTGAACATCTGACTTGAAGAAGAAATGAGATGAAGAAATGATGTAAAACTATTTTCCTTTGCTAGAGAAGGGGAATTCTATGAATACTGCTATGTGTCATATTTGGGGAGTCCATTACAAAGAATGGCAGCATTCCATTAAAATCTACGTTCTGAGCCAGGGATGGTGGCTCATGCCTGTAAGTGGCAGCCTATGAAGCCGCAGCCAGGGTTAGGGATCACGGTTTGAGTCCCACTGGGGGCACAGAGCGAGACCTAGTTCCAAAAAAATATAGCTGGGTATGGTGGCATGTGCCTGTAATCCCAGCTACCTGGGAAGCTGAGGCTGGGGATTGCTTGAGTCTGTGGTGTGGTACCCCGAATAATGTGAGCCTGCGGTTCCACAGGCAAAAATAGCAAGACCTAGTCTCAATCAATCAATAAATAAATAGATGGTAGACAGACAGACAGACAGATAGATAGATTCTACATTTTGATTATGAACTAGTTTCACCATAATCCCAGCCTCTCTTTTTATGACTGATTAAATGTATGGGTCTTCCTCTATATTTGCAGTATTTAAAAAATAAGAGTCAACCATATCAACATGAAACTTGAAAAAATACCAAGTTTATTCAGGTATCACATGGAAACAAGTTCTCGTCTTCATTACATTGCTAGTCCCTGTGTTGTTCCAATTACTGATCTGATGACTCAGCTACTTCTCAAAAGCCCAAGGTTTTCATTGTAAAAAAAAAAAAAAAAGAACATTACTAATACCTACTAGATTGGATTTGCATGAGTATCTACTATGAGGATGTACAGAATACTTTGTAAATGTCTGAGGCTAACAGTAATTACTTCTCTGAGCAACAGAATACAGGACTGAACTGTTAAGGTGTATGCATCATAAACACTAAAATCAATAATTCCAACGTAACGTCTTCTTGGTTTTCTGCATCTCTAAAATGAAATTACTCATTATGAGAGAACTGAAGTTGGTTCTATTTTTTAAGGTATCATAAAATCGAAAATATTCACTTGAAACCACAGTTACCAAATTCTAGGTCTCTACTCGTACCCATCCTAAGATCTGAATAAAGAAAACAAATAATTCCATAACCTGAAGAGCCAAAGTGTCACAGAAATCAATTTCAAACACAATTTCCCCTGACAACTATCTCTATAGCTAAACTTACATTATTAGATTTATTGATGGATTCTGAGTACAAAATTTTTAGTGTAGATTTTCAGGCATTCCCACACGAGTCACCTGAAACTTCATCATTCCACTGAAATAAACCTGCAGACACACACCTTCTAGATTTTGCAAAACAGGATAGCCTGATTACCATACAGAGTTGGTTTACCCATCGTCATAATGCAAAGTTTATTCAAAAAGAGTTAAAGTTAAGGCCGGGCACGGTGGCTCGTGCTTGTAAGCTTCAGCCTATGAAGTGGCCGGGGCTAGGGATCGCGGTTCGAGTCCCGCCTGGAGCCCGTATCGAGACCTAGTTCCAAAAAAATAGCTGGGCGTGGTAGTGCATGCCTGTGATCCCATCTACCTGGGAAGCTGAGGCTGGGGATTGCTTGAGTCTGTGGTACCCCAGGCAACGAGAGCCTGCTGTTCCACAGGCAAAAATAGCGAGACCTAGTCTCCAAAAAAAAAAAAAAAGAGTTAAAGTTAGACTATGAAAACACAGTCTCATTTTCGCTTTATTTTTCCATTCAATCTCTTTTTTTTTTTTTTTCAAGTTGTTGGCAGGTTGTCCAACACTTAACATAGTCTAAATATCTTTCTATATCTTAAGCCAAAGATTTGGTTGCTATTAACTTACACTTAACCAAGATTATAAAAAAAATATATATATATTAATGGGATGCCAGAAACGTTACATGCTGTTTCATGAGAAAGGAATGCTGGGGCTTAGGGAGTACCCACAGAGTCCTTCACCAAGGCTGTGCTTGTTTAGATATTAGTCTGGACAGGCTAAACTTTCAGAAATTCTCAACATGATAAACAGAAGATGCCTTCATAAACTCAATTCTAGTGGAATAGGTTTTTGCTTATGTTCAAGTTTGTGGCTTCTGTTTAAAAATTGTAATTTATAAAAAAAAATTTTAATGTAAAATAAATAATAAAAATAAAATAATAATTGCTGAGTTCTGTCCACCTGTGCCCATGCAGGTACCTTTCCTTTTCCTAGTAAATCTGTCCTTTTAAAAATGCAAAAAATAAATTAATTAAATCATTACTGCTCTATAAACACAGCATCTGGCTCTACTTTCTAGATTTACATCAAAAAAACCCTTGAGATTACAATGTTGTGAAATTTATATATAAATAAATTTTAAAAATATATATCCTTACCCTGACACAAAAACCTCAGGCTGATTCTGTTGCTCACCTTCTACTAGCCATTCTCCTCCAGTTATATTCTGCCATTGGGCACCAGTGTGCATTAAGAGCCCTTTCTCGTCTGGTGCATCAATCTATACCTCTGAGTGATTGCATTCCTTTTGCCAGTGACTAGTTTTTGTCATGGACTACTGGAAGAAGTCTTCTCAGGAACTTCTTCACTCTTAAATTGATTTAAAAGGCCAGGAGAAAATGAACCCATCATACATTGCTGGTGGAAACTTCAAACCTATAAAATGATAAAACCATTTTGGAAAACAGTTTGGAAGTTTCTCTAAAGATTTAATATGAATTTACTATACGATATAGCTATTCAATTCCCAGGCATCTATCCAAGATAAATATACATTAATTATTCATGCAGTGATTTATGTATAAATAGCAGTAATATTCATGACAGCTAAAATACAGAAATAACCCATGTGTCCCTCATCTGGAGAACAGAAAAACAAAATACAGTATATCCACATAATGGAACACTACTCTACAACAAAGGTAACATGCTATTGGTATATACATACATACTATAGCTTGGGTAAACCTGAAAACTTTATAGTAAAAAAAAAAAAGGAAGCCAGACAAAAAGACTACAAATTGTATAAATCCCTTTATCCATGAAAGGTCAAGCAGGCAAATTTACAGAGCCTGAAAGTAGCTTAGTGGTTATCTGAGACCACTAAAGTGAAAAAAGAAGAGTGATTAACTAACTAGACCACTAAGGGTGAAAAGATAAGTTGACTGTAAATGAACAAGGAGGATATGGGGGGGGGGGAGTTTACATAGGGGAAAGGAGGAAGAGTGGAAGAAATGATAGAAAATTCTGAAAATGGTGGTGATAATGGCACAACTCTGTACAGTGACCTAAAAAATATCAGGGAAAGGTACGTAATACAGATCAAAGACCTTTCCTACTCTAGGTTCCCCAATGGGTGCATGAAGCTTAAAGCTGCCAAAGCTATCTCAGGGCCAGAAGGAAAAAGCTACATAGACAGGAGCATAACATTGTTGAGCTAGTAAATGAACCAATTCTGGAATAGTTAGTGCTTTAAATTTCTTTGATGAGAAGCCAAAAGAGAAAAGGAAATTCTTAGTCTTTATGTCCTTTTCGATTGGGTATTTTCTTATTTGAAGCCAAAAGACATCTAAATGATACACACTAGAAGTCCCCATACCCTACTTCAGTGATAGATGAATTGTGTATATTTTAGAGGAAGGATAGAATTTTGAAAATAAACACACTCTATATATGTCTCCCCAAATTTGAAAGTTGAAACCTAATTCCCAGTATGGTGGCATTGGGAGGTGAATCCTTTGGAAAGTGAATAGGTCTCCTAAGGGAGGAGTCCTTGTGAATGGAATTAGTGCCATTGCAAACTCTCTTGTTCCTTCTTCCATGCAGGGACACAGTGAGAAGACAGTTCTCTATGACCAGGAGGCAGCTCTGACCAGGCCCAGATCCACTAATGACTTAATCCTAAATTGCTTTATCTCCAGAATGCTGAGAAATAAATTTCTGTGTTTTACAAGCCAACCAATCTGTAGTTTCTTGGTTGTAGCAGACCAAACTGGTGAAAACAATGCATTGGTGGTAAAGTGTATATATTCAGGCATTTGCAATTTTCTGATATAACATGAGATACATTCAAGATGGCATTTGTACTTCTGTTAAAACCAACGTGCAACTGGCCCTTCCTACCACTACATATGATCTCCAACCAACAGTGGTTCATTTTCAGCATGAATCCAATGACTTGTTCATCCCAAATACAGTCCAGTTATCCTCCCTTATTTCATCATTCATGTTTTTGCATACCACATTTCCCAACCCTAGAATTTCTTATTTTATTGGACTATATGTTAAAATCCCAACAATCAGGAAAGTCTTCCCTCTTCGCACATTACCCCTTATGTAATGCTTCATTTTGCACTTACAGGTATTTTCACCTCTATTGTGACATCATCATTGCCTCCCATAATGTGAACAGCAAAGAATTTAAAGTTTAAAAGACAAAACCATTATCTATATTTGAGTAATTGGAGAAATCACTTTTCTGCTGAGTCTCAATCTCTTCTTCTACAAGGAAAACATAGATATTATCACCCCATTTTTCTTAGGCTACCCTAAGACTTAGATAACATATATGGAAGCATCTTATCAACTGAATGTATAATGACTTTTAGTTGGAATAGATTAGATTTTTTTAAGGTATATAATGGACCACACAAATTAGGAGAAAGATGTGATCTCTCCCCACTTGCTATATCTGCTCTGGTCAAAACTACCAAGGACCATCACCCCCACCCCAAATGCCTATACAAATAGATTAGTTTATATTCAATTATGATCTTACTTAATCTACCAGTAGCAATTTATGTAGAATAGGACATGGTCCTTCTTTACTGACTTCCAGCTCAATGGCAGTTCCTTCCTATTATTCTTTAACTAATTCCCCTTTTACATCTTCTTTACCCCAAGGCCCAGTATCTAGATCTCTTTTCTTTCTATACTCATTGCCCTGGTGCTCCCATTCAATCTCTTGGCTTTAAATAACACAGTTTCCTCAAACTCACAAAATTCTACTTGTAGATTATTTTCCTAAAAACTCAGCTAGTATGTATTCAACTACTAAAGTGTTTAAAAAAACATCTTAATCATAATAGATGCTCACTGAATTTCTAGGCACCCTACCCCAGCCCACATCTCCTTTCTGTAAATGTGTATTCCATCTGTTCAGGTACTGAGGTCAAAACTCAGAATCATACTTGACCCCCTCTTTCTCTCACACTTCCTACCAAACCTACCAGAAAATCCTCTAAACTTAACTCTAAAATATATTCAGAATTCAACTCCTTCAACATCACCTCCACTTCATTTTTTCCTTCCTCCAAGTTGCTACACCTCTCATTTGACTTACTGAAAAGTGTACTAAATGTTCTCCCTATTTCTGCACCTGGTCACTTTGAGTCTCAACAACACACTCTGTTACAACATTATATATCTCAGACCAATCCCTGTTTTAAACCCTCCACCCCTTCTCCCTGGTATAAAATTCAAAACCCTGACAGTGGCCTTTGATGATCCATGTGCTCTTATCATCATATTCTTATTTCCTCTCTGTCCTCAGTCCCTAAATCTTGTCCACTCTATTCACTCCATTGCCAAATCACTCTGCAACCTGACACCACATAGGTCATACTTCACTTCCTTCCTGCCCTTACTCAAACGTGCCATTCTCCATAAAGCCATCCCTTATCATCTCACTGAAAACCACAGCCCCCTTCCTTCCTACTCCCTACCACTCTTTTCCTGATACATTTTTCTCAACGGTAGGTGCTATCTCTTAAAATGTGAAACTCCTAGTATGCAGGAAGTTCTATTTTCTCATTTCTGTACCCTCAATGATTAGAACAATGTCTGGTTTATAGAAGACACTATGTAAATGTTACTAAAATGAATGGTTAAGGAAAAAATGAATGAGCAAAACAAGTATCATAGATTCATGATAACTATACTTTTATAACACCTGGATCTTCAAAACTAATGTGCAGAAATAGCATCAGAATTTTTAAGGGTGGTTGTCAATTTATAAAAAGATATTTCTAAGGTCATAAAGAAGAAATGAGAGTAAAACTTAAGAACAAAACAAGTACGTAAAAAATAACTCCATCACAATTAAGTAGAAAAGGTTTCCAAAATATTAAAAACCTCCTAGATTTACAATAGCATCCAAAGTTAAATAAATGCATTTCATTTACTAAAAAGATATTTGGTATGCATTCTATTCATTTGTAGAAGACACAGCTGACTACTGAGTTTTTCTCCCTAGATAAATTTTATTGAGAATTCCTTGGCAAAATTGTCCTAGGTTTAGTAATTCAAGTCAATCTAAGATAAATAAGAAGCTTTTTAAAACAAAGACTCAAACTTGACACTTAAGTGTACCTGGTCATATTTTGAAATTAGCTATATCTAGGAATTTAAAGGAATTTATCATTTCAAATTTCTTAATTACAAATTATATTAGTGATTAGCATCAATGATATGAATGGAATATAATCTGATTAAAATAAACAGAAAATTTTGATCTAGCTAAAGAGAAAAAAAGAACTTTTCCAGTTTAGCACTGAATGATTCCATTATTTCTATTTAACATTATCACTTCTAGGCAACTATCTACAGGTAAATTACAAATGAGAAGAAGCAATATCTTCACATTCTCATCTTTCTAAAGGTAAAATAAAAATAATCTTACTCAAACCCAAATAATCACTCAGAGGAGACAGTGCATCTTGTTAAATTACATACCTATATAATGAAATCCAACATTACACTTCATTCTGCAATGGAATGCCATTCTTCTAAGTGTCATTTATACGAACTCTAAGTTCTTAAATAAAGATCATTCTATGAAAACTAATATCAGAAAATGTGCTACAGTATTTTATTTCCTCATCAAGAAACCACCGAATCATCACTTTATACTTTAGCTGAAAAGTGAACGAACAAAATTTTTGAAACTACATTTTAAATACATTCATCATTGACAGCATTAAAAATAAAGAAATTGAGTGAATCCCCTGTAGAAACTTATTGCTATTGGATTTATAGAAATTTCTGTAAGGAAAAGGAAAGGTCTCAGATTACCAGATGAACACATGACCTTCAACCACATTCTTACCTGCAGTAAGACAAAATAAATGTTTGTTAAAGTAAACTAACCCATAGTTTACTGGATAAAGGAACAGAATGCAGTTTTCTGGAAAAACATTTAAATATGTGGTAACTTGCATTCAAATTGACTTGGAATATTTAGTGAATACTTTTGGTTCATGTGGCTTGAAACTTGCAGTCAACAAAGAATGTTAGAAGAATCAAAATGTCACCAATTCATTGTGAAATGTAATTGGTACCTTTTATTATATGTCTATAAATGTTTAGCCCTCTAAGTTTTGTTCCATATATATGCTTGATAAAAATACATTTCCCACAATGACCCTATGGGATAAGGGTCATGGTCTTCACTTACAAATGAGGAAACTGAGACCAAAGAAACTCAACTCTTGGCCAAGGACCCCCTGTGAGCAGTTAACTGAACCAGGAACTGAACTCAGGATTATTTCATTTCAAGGTTTCTTTCTCAAACTCTGAACTCAACTCTGGTTGGCCCTTAAAACAAATTCAAACATTCTCACTTCAGACATTTGCAGTTAAAACACTTGTTGAACAGTATTACTTTAGTCTTTGTTTATCCCATTCTTGACTCATTAAAAAAAAAAATTCTAGCAGATAACTTCTGTTGAAAGTATTGAAGAATTTCTGACATTTTCATACAGTTCCATTTTACCAAAAGTATACGCTGCAGGAAATTTAGAGCATATTTTCTAAACTAATAATACTCCCTCAGCTAAGCATTCAGATCAAATAATTGTTATGACTGCAGAAAAAGTTTTCCATGTCAGTAACTATTGTTCAACAATTTAAAAATAATCTTCACAGGAGAGGATGCATCTTAGTAATAGCAACAATGAACAAATCATATGGTCTTAAAGCTAAACTATTTCTTAAAGTTTCCTTGGCTCCAACTTTGTTTTATAGATGATAAACCAAATCCCAGAAAGATTAAGTAGCTTGTTCAAGTTTATACAACTAGAAGGAAGCAAATTATTATACTTTTATACTTACAACAAGATAAAAATAGTTTCAATTCCCAACTAACTTCTTTGACCAGATATCAATATTTCTCAGTTAGAACATTAGTGATATTGTCCAATCCGTAGGCTCTACAACCATCTTGACCTTGAATAATTTTTAAGGACCAAATGCTACAAATTACATCATTTCAAAGTAACCTGTCTAACAAAGAAAATTTTCACTTTCCATGGTAAACAACAGCTAACCAGGTAAAAGATATGAAAATACTTTTGATATTATCATCAGTATTTAAATGAACTTTTGACGGTTTTCTCAAAGATGAAAATGAATAAAACTGAGAAGGGACATAGGACTTAATAACTACTATAACAACTTGACATATACCATAAAGATTAAACACAAACTCACAACTTCTGTTGTCATTAGATAGTGAAAGTTTTTATTCTGATAGGATTTGTACTTTATGTTGACTAGAGTAATTAGAAATTTATTTCTGAACCATTTGGGGGTTCCCTTTACTAAAATGTAGTATCCAAAGTTTAAAAAAAATGTAAAACCATGTAAGTTCTGTTAATAGAGAAAATTTTACTGAGGTAATTTCTTAAACCAAAAATAATAAAATAGGACATTTGCCTAATGGAATTCTCATCATCACATAACTTTCCCCTGTGATCTACATTTACTAAGCATGTAAATATTGAACAAGTTGCAAAACTAATAAACTTTCATTAGAAGTCTCCACGTCATCATCCCAAGCTTAAAAACAATAAAAATCCAGCTCAAAACCATGAAAATCCAAATTAACTAATCCACTTAAGATCATCCAGCAGATCAAAGTCTCTAGGTAAGCCTCTCATGCCATAAGCACCAGTCCCAAAATGCGACATTTATAAAGTAAAGAAACATACCTTCTTGAAGGTGAAGAACTCCCAGTGATCAAATGCTAGTAATCCACATAGGGAAGGCATCATCAAAAATCCCAACATTTTAACTTTAAAGTAACTCCAATGAAATCAAAAAGTTTGTTAACTTTTCATCCAGGGATGACTTCATATTATACTGGTAGTTCCACAGTGTTTGCAGATAGAAAGATTCAGGAAAAATAATGTAGTATGAGGAAGGTCAAAGCAAGGAGACTTCAGCAGTTGTATGATGCTTTCTAGACGCTGAGAATGACAATTACTCCTAAACAATTGAAATTAATTAAGGTTAGTTTCCAGATCATTCTATATACTCATTTTCTGAAAGAGAGCATTGGTTATATATTTCAGTTTTTGACATAAAAATTCGAAGGACATGGTTCTGGCAGTGGAATCATTTCTAACTGCAAGTTTTTAAGCAGTGAGTACTACTGTACAAAGTCATAATTTTAAGAAGTATGTCCCCTCCAGTTATTAGTGGCATGCTGCGTTTAGAATTTCATTTGTCTTGTCAAACTGAAAAGAAGGTGGGTTTTTAAATCCAAGGGTGTAAGGATAGCCTCCAGGTCTGGAGTGGGGATTTGGAGAGCCAAGCGGAGATGGTGATAAATGACCTTGGTATTGGGAGTGATTCCAGAACGCATACCTGAAGATAAGGACCTAGATTTGCTTGTTGAATTCAACAAGCCTATTCCACACATGCCTAATATTTAGACACATTAAACAGCCAAAGCATGCTACCTTTTGCCCAACTCCATCCCTAACAGGTCCTTGTATCCATCAAGTGACAGAAGAGCTCCCCAACTTTTGTGGGAGTGGAAAAATACCGGGACACAGTTCACATAAAGTGGAGGTTTCACTAGTCGTCAAGTGTTCATCTCCTCTGAGTGGGAGCTAACCTAGAAATACAGTGACGTGTGAAGCCACTTGGAAAATAAGTTAGTTACGGAGTCTCCCTTGAATATCGACATGGAATCGAGCTGCCTCCCTCGCCCTCAGAGCAGCTACAGCCATCCCTCTTTTGGGCGGGCGTGGCAGATAGAAACAAAAGGTTAAAACACAAAAGGCGGGGCGGAAGGCTGGGTCTGAGGAGATTCTGGGCCTCACGTTCCTCTTTCTATTCAAACACTGAAACGGGGGTGGGGGGAACGTTGAGAAGGGTACTGAGGTGTCCAAGGACACCATAGGTTATTCTAGGTAGGTCAGGAAGCTGCAAGGGGCGAACAGGATGGCCGGCTCTCACTAGTGGTCCAGGCCCCATCCCTCCATCCTAGCATCTCTGACAGTCAGGAACCTGTGGCTTCCTCCACTCTACCCCCGCCCCAGAGAAAACTTTCTTAACACTTACCTGCTTGCTCTAGACCACTTGAGAGCAAATACAAGAGTCCACTCCCCTACAGCCCAAACCCCTTCAGTGTTCTATTGTTGCAGCTTGGGGTATTGTGTGTGGGGTCTGCAGAACATTCCAGCGCGAGCGAGCAAGCTCCGAATGACCCCACCTCTAGGTCTCTCTTGTTCGTCTGGCCATAGTCAGGGCTGGGGTGAAGGATGAGAGACCGGCCGGGTCTCCATCCGTTTCAGCACACTTTCCTCTGGTATGCGCGCAGCTGGGAGAAAGTGAGGCAACGCACCCCAATACTCTCCCTCTTCTCCTCCCCCCTCTAAGACTATCCCTCCCCCCCCAGCAGCCTGCCCCTTGCTTATTAAAAATCAACAAATAAAGCAATCTGTGCAAGTTCGCTAAAGAACAAAAGAGAAGGGACTGGAGAAAGGAGGTACAACTTGCAGCCAAACTTCGTCTCGGGACGCCTCCTCTGTCTTCCGAAGGGCGGGGAGTAGCGAGAGTTCTGGGGGGGAGAGAGGTAAACAAGACAATAATCCCCACTCACCTTCTTCCCCACTTGGGCGCACTTTTGGAGAAACCTTTTCCTCCTGGCGATCTGCGAGGCGCTGGGACACTTTTTGTGTCGCCTGACAGCGGAGAAAGTGGCAACGGCAAAGTTGCGAGAGGGAGATCCCCTGGCGTCCAGGGGAGAGGGGAGGAGAAAGAGTTCATCAGAGTTCCCCCTTTTGTTCCAAGTCCCGGAGCAGACAAAGAGGCGGCGAGCAGCGGCAGGTTTCTCCCTCTCACCCCTTCTTCCTCTCTCCCTCCCCTCCCTCCCCGCCCCCCTCCCTCTCCCCGCATCTCCCGCCCGGGGAACCTCTGAGGCGAGCTGGGGTAGCTGCGTCCCCCAGTTCCACGCAACTCTGCCCGGACCCTCTCCGCCCACTACCTCGCTGGAAACTTTCTCCAGGAGATGCCGATCCCGTTCCTCTCCCCGGCCACCACCCTTCGACTGCCCCCGTCCCCGATGCACACAAGTCTGCAGGGAAATCTCCAAAATCATTGTTTCCGGGAGATGCACCTCTTTGTTTGCACTTTGCCTGCCAATCACTGTGAACAATCCACTTTGGCAACGCGTTTCTCTGTTTCTATCAGTTTGTCCTCATCCCAGGGGACAAAATGCGTTGGCGGGGAGGAGGGGGGGGGAGAGGGTGGAATCGGTCAACCCCAGAAAATAAAGGCTCTTACACAATCAGAGGTGAGGCGCTGCCCAGGCTCTTCATCCTCCTTCCTCCACTCCGACGTACCAGCCCCTCCACCCAGCGCCCCCAAAACAACTCAAAGGGGCTCCAAGTGTTGCAGAACTCGCCTCCCCCCCCACCCACGCCCACCCACACTACCCCGGGCAGAGCCGTCTAATCCGCAGGACAAAAGCCTGGCAGCGGGTCCAGCCCGGGACTCCACCCCTCCGGCTACCTGTTGCTGCAGGCGCTGCGCAACTCGGTCCTAGGGCTCCCAGGGCGGCTCCCAGCAGGATCCGGCGCCACCTCGCAGACCCCAGCTTCCCTAACCACACACTTGGATGGCCAAGCTGCCTTGGCCATCAGGCCAAGTCAGGCTGCCTTGACTCTGGAGCCAAGCCCTCCTCAGCCTGTCCCTTCCCTACACCACTGCATTGTCCCAGCCCCAGAGATCTGACCCGGGAGCCCCGCCTGCCTCCCCACCTTTGACTCAGGGGTGCGACTACACCGGGCAAGCACCCCCTCTATCCATCCCCTCCCCCCCTCAGGCTTGTCCCGGGAAAATCAGGTGTCCCCGACCAGCAGCGCGTCTGTCCCCTCGCCCCGGTCCGTCGCCCCCGACCTCCAGCAGCAGGAACCCTCGAGCCTCACTTGCTTCCATCCCGATAGCCCAACTGCGGGTCACAGCCTTTGACGTTCCCAGTGACTCAGAGCAGAGCTATTTTGCCTTCTAGAGCTCACTCAATTTGAAGAGGAAGAAAGCTGAAAAGTGGGGGGACTGGGACAGAATGGGGGCCAAGGGAAGCAGTAATTTCTAGGGTCAAGGAGGGTAAAAATCATTCTAAATACCTCCAGGAGGTATGGGATCTGGGCCAGGGCGCACCTTACCCTTCACCCTCTTTCCTTCCCCATCCCTAAATTAGGATCTTTGCGGATTGGTGAAGTTCGAGGGTAAAGGGATGGAGTAGTGGGGGGACTTGGAACTTAGAAGCTGTGTTCTGGGTTGGGTTGGAGATGGGGGTGGGGGCGTAGGAGGTAAGGAGGGAGCAATGAGCTCCTGCTGGGTCCGGAATGTCCCTCGGCTGGGGGGGGGGTCCCTGAACTGGCCGGCCACTCCCAGCCAGGTCTCTCCCCCGGAGCAGAACAAAGACTCCCCGAGGAGCACTTCTGTCCTCGCCTCCTCCAGTCTGCACCCTGCGCTGAGCTAACCAAGCTGCTCTCGGAAACTTTGTAACTAACTTCCCCCCAAAGTTAGCACGTGTGGCGCAGGACTCAGAAGAGAAAGGGGGACAGTTGCACCCTGGGGTGGGGCCAAGAATGCCTCTTTCTTGCCTCTGGGACAGGAAGCCCCACTCCTTGTGCCGCAGGTCTCATCCCGTGCGCTGCACGACCCACTGCGCAAGCACGACAGGGGCACGCGCTGGCCGGACTCAGGAAGAGACACAAGGAGAAGCTTTAGCTTGGAAGCGTTCAGGGATGAATCTTGAGGTCTTAGAAAATAAGTGCGGGTGTGAGAAGGCGGAAGGCGGAGTCCGAGACTGAGGCGTTACGCTGGAGGCACAGAAGCCAGCGCTAGGGCTGAGCCGCACCGGTTGGGCTGAGTTCCTGCGCACCCGTCCAGCCCTCCGGTGCCACCTCGCGAGGTCGCTGAGTTCGGACTCGAACTCACGGGGACCTCACGGGGCAGCCTCCCGGCGCTTCTGTCCCCTCACCTGCAGGGACCCGGGATACCTGCGCGGCCTCCTCAAGGAGCCCTGGGTCTCGGGGCGATCACTCGCATACTGACTGGCAGTTCCCAAGTCTCATCTAAGTTTAGGAGTCTTAAATGCACCACAGACACCCACAATGAGAAAACACCCCCACCCCCCACCCCCCACTCCCCCCCACACACACACACTCTGTCTGGCACATTTTCCTCTTTGTTTAATTATGATGACTTCCAGAATGCTCTTTTTTAGGAAAAGTCTACCCCTCCCCCCTCCACCTCCCCCAGATAAATGCTCACTATTCGCTATTCTCGGTATCTGCTTGGATAATAGTGGAAAGTCAGTACTTTGGGGAAATTCTATTCTGCCTTTCGAAAATACTTAACTTACAGGGTAAATGAAAATCAAATTGTTGGTGACTTCTAAATAACACCCAGTACGCCACTTTCTGTTGTCGCGGGCTGATTGAATTTACTAAAACGACGGCCAAAATTCTTTGAAGTGTTCTCAATGAGGGAGGAGAAAGGGTCATTTGCTAAGTGAGAAGTCAGTCTGGATTCAGAAGCTTTCTCCCCCTTCAGAGCCTTGTCTCCTTGGCCAGCTTGCTTGTGAGCAAAATAACCACCCCTACAAATGTTGGTTCAGAAAGAGCCATCTCCACTGTGGGGCCAGTTAGATGACCTACTCACTGCGACCTTTTAAAGGGCCCCCTATTTTCTCAGACGCCACATATTTTTTAAGATTAAGACAAAAGTTATTGACCTGTAGGAGGAAAGATAGATCAGAGTGAATGAGCTCAGGATACCAAGTTTCCTGAGTGTGCTGGCAATCTTGGGGGTTCATTTGGGACTCACCCATGCCCCATCTCCTCCCCCTATTCATGGGGTCCTATTGCATTTTAATGTAAGTCTCTGCCCTCTCTGCTTCTCTGTTCAAGGGAGACTCCACCTTACCAGTTTAGGGACAAGCTAGATGATGCTTGAAGCAGTAGTTAATTCCCCTTAGCCTTGCCCTTGAGGGATTAAGGATATTTGTAATATGAGAAGACACCAGTATCCCCACCTGGACATAGGACTACTCCAGGTTCTATTCTACACCGTCCCCCAGAGATCCAGAATTTTGAATCTCCATTGCCCAAAGTAGTAACCTGCTCCTTAAGAAAATCTGTATTGGCTTATTTCTTTGACCTCATTACCCTACCACTGCTTCCTGAAATCATATCCCAAACAGACTACAGTATTTTGCCTCATATTCTGGCCCGAAGGTGAGTTTCTGGAGAAGCTGAGCTTCTGAAGGAACTAAGAACCCTTTTGTGCATATAATTTCTAAAGAGAGGAATCCATTCCATTTGGAGAATGAAGGTAAAAGATCATATTATCACTGGAAGAGGTTACTTCCTCTTTTAAATTTTAAACTGTCAACAGAAATGAGGCATAGAGCAAGATAGGGGGAGGAGGATAAAATTGGGGGAAGGATGGGTACAAGAGATTAAGATGGTTCACGGGTGATAAAGTGGTGGGAGAACCTCAGGTAGACAATGATGTAAAAAATATTGATAGACAGACAGACAGACAGACAGACAGACAGACAGACAGACAGACAGACAGACAGACAGACAGACAGACAGATAGATAGATAGATAGATAGATAGATAGATAGATAGATAGATAGATAGATAGATAGATAGATAGATAGATAGATAGATAGATAGATGTGCAATCAATTTAAAAATTAAATTTACAAAGAGAAAGAAAAATATTTGAACTACCTAGTTCCTTTCTCTTTTTTCATTTAAAACTATTTAAAACATGTTTACTGAAGTAAAATTGATTCACAACACTATATGTTTTGGGTATAGGTTCACACCTGTACAAATGTAGGTTATCACACCATACCCACCATCAAAGCACTATGATCAATCCTCCACCAACCAATCCATGGCCCCTTCTCATTGTTTATGCACTGGTTAAAAAATGGACATTTTCCTAAATAGAGAAATAGTATGTAGAATCATATTTTTATGCAAAATTTCCATATACAGATTCATAAGAAAAAGAATTCCCTATTTCTAATGCTGGCAGATAGCAATGCAACAAGAAATACTACTAAACTCACCTTTTAAGTTGGGCAAGGTGGTTCATGCCTGTAAGCTTCAGCCTATGAAGTGGCTGGGGCTAAGGATCACAGTTCGAGTCCTGTTTGGGGCAACACATCAAGATCTAGTCCCAAAAAATAGCTGGGTGTGGTGGCACATGCCTGTAATCCCAGCTACCTGGGAAGCTGAAGCTGGGGATTGCTTGAGTTTGTGGTACCCCGGGGCAACGTGAGCCTGCAGTTCCATGGGCAAAAATGTGAGACCTATTCTCGAAAAAAAAAAATTTAAAAAATAAACTCATCTTTTTTTCTAAAAACAAATTAGAAGTAATATAGAGCGTTTTGACCAAGCCTCTGAAGACAGTAGGGAGAAGGATGAAGATATTCCTTCCAATGCCTCAGTTTGACTTAGGTCAGTAATATTTCCAGTGAGCAACCCCAGGGTACTTTTCAGCAGACTTAGATATATAGAGATCTTTACAACAATGAAATGATATATTAAATCTCATTCTAGCCGGGCTTGGTGGCGCATGCCTGTTGTCCAAGATCAGGGAAGCAAGAGGCTTGGGATCGCTTGAGTTTTCGGGCTCAAAACTGCCCCAGGTAACAACATAGCGAGACCTGCTCTTGAAAAAACAGCGGGGTGCAGTGGCGGGTGCCTGTAATTCCAGATACCTGGAAGGCTGAGGCTGGGAACCACTTGAGTCCGCGGTATCCTGGGCAACTTGAGTCTGCGGGCAACATAGCAAGACCTAGTCTCAAAAAAAAAAAAAAATCTTACTCTTCTATCAGTCACCATTATATATAAGTCATCAATTACCTACATAATGATAAGCCCCAAATGTCATCGCTAGCTACCAAATCTTAGTTGCTTTCTCTTTCATTGCTGTTTTTAAGATCGTGTTGAGGCGATCCATGGCTGCTATACACCACACTTTTGTTATTGTTCTCTCTCTGGGTATATAATAGGAATATACTTTCTTACTCCCCTAGAATCAGCTGCAGTCACCTGATTAGTTCTGGCCAATGAAATGTGAGCAGCAATCACATCCTGGTAGAAAGATGGTGGCCACTTCATCTGCTGGATAGAGCTGCTGACTTAGTGTGTCAGAGGAAGGCCTCCAGTCAAACCTCAGTGGTCAGTCAGTTCAAGCCAAAAACAATCCTTGTTATCATAAGCCATGGGAGGTATAATGTTGCTTATAAACACAGATTCCCTGTCTGATTCTCAGTAGCTCAGTACTCTCAGTCATTTATCTTTGCCAAGGTGTACCACTGATTTCCTGTAGGTTTTTGATCTGGAAACTTCAGAGAGTAGCTTACACAAAAGTTTCCATGGAATTTTCTAGCCGAACTTCAAGTTTAATGGCACCACGCTGGACTACATTACCTTATGAAAGATTAATTTCTCTTGTTAGGGAAAAAAAATCAATCACTCATCTCCAAATTACTAAGAAAGACAGACAATATTGTGGAATCTAATACACTTATATTTGCATCTGTTCCCAGGAAAAGATAACCCTTCCCAATGAATCATTGTCTCACCAGTTTGCTGATCCTCTTTACCATAAACGTGAGCTCAGTGAGTCTTTATCATACTACATTTTCAATTAGATTTCTCTGAACAAGTCACTTTACCCTTTGTTTTTGGTTTTATTCATCTAATGAAACTGAGACGTCAGCACCTTCTTCATAGGATGGGGTGAGGATTCAATGAAATACAAAATTCAATTCCTTAATGTGAAAACTACACGTAATAATGGCTACCATTTAATTTCAATTTCAAATGCGTTATCATTTGCCTAAGGAAACTTGGCTGTTTTGCAATGTTTTTCATTTTCTTAGTAACCAAGAAGTTGTCAATATATGATGAAAATATTTATGAGAAGGACGTTCCATCAGTTTCCTCTCCCAAAAGAGATCTGGAAAATTGGAGTCTTGTTTTATCTCTCAATCATACTGATTGTTGGCATACTCTTTTCATTGCTGCTATTATTGGTGCTTATGGCTTCCATTTCCTAGGGTAAAATCCAACCACAGTTTAGTTTATAAGGTTCTCCACATAAGCCTTCCCTCCCTCCCTTCCAATTTTTTTCCTTTATATCAATTTCATTCATCAGTCTTTATCATCAATGTGAATCACACCCTACACCCTGAATAGTAATGCTCTCTCAGGGCCTCCATGCTTGTACGCATGGATTTCTGTACAGAAACATTTATTCCGCCCATTTCCTATTTTTACTTCTTATTTGCCTTCCAGATCTTTCTGCATCATCTCCTGTGGAAGTCCTTCCAGAACCTCAAGTTGTTCTATGTTCCCCTTAGTCCTAATATATATATATATATATATATATATATATATATATATATATATATATATATATATATATATATATATGCATTGTCTGAGGAAGTAGTATACAATTTTTCATTAAGGAGGTGGTTTTTGCAGTGGTGAGTATGATATCGCTCTCCTGACTGCCACCTACGAGGTGCATGAACATCATCAAGCTGCTTCGCCTAAAAAGCTGTTGACCCCATCTAAAATTCTACCAGCACTATGGGGTTATATGGATAAAATGGCATCAAATTTTAAATGACAATAACTAAAAGAGATTCATTGAGTGCTTATTGTTTCTAGTAGATGTGAAGAAAGTAGAGCTAAATAGTGGGTGATAAATTACATTTTGCTCCAGTTTTACTTCTCAGCTATAAAGTTCTGGAAATGCAGCAAATAATTTTCCCTAAGTAGTATGGGCACTGAAAGAAAAAACTACCTAAAACCTCAAGAGACAGTTGTGTTGTAGAAGTTATATGAGAGACCATATTTCCTAATCAACAGTGCTTTCAGTTTTTCTATCAATATACATGGACCACAGCAGACCATTAGAAGGGATGAGCACAAGAGATCAAGATGATGGTTTATGGGTGATATGGTGGTGGGTGAACCTCAGGGTATACAATGATGTAAAATATATATGTATGTGTGTGTAATCAATAAAATCAGAAAAATAAAGAAAGTTGCACTAGAGCATGGACTTTAATATATTGTCCAAAGTATTGGGTTAAAGATTATTTTATCCAGCTGCAGTTTGAAGAAATGCTACTCTCTGTGTAGTGTACATGACTGACTTAATCATATAAGTTAGCTCCCCATTTCCCCAATAAGAACATTGTTTAAAAATAATTTTATCAACTTGAATATACACATTTTTAGATCATATATCTGCTTATTTATGATGGTTACATATAGTGAGCATATGAATAAATTTAGAAATAATATTTTAGAATACTTCTCTTTGCCACTATGGTTCATGAAGCAAATATACTTTCTCTTCACATATATCTTCATCATCCCTAAAGCAAATGTGATTTATTTATTTCCCTCTATCAGAGTCTATCATATTTTATTTCTATTAATATTACTTAAAACAAATGTCTCTTTGAGCACATAATACTGACTGGAAATGTTATCCCAAACCACAAATAGTCACTCACATAACATTTGTTAAATTATACATCTTCCTACAGATGAATAATAGTCGAGCTAGCCATGACATGACCTTAGCTTTACTTTAAATGGTTTGTTTACAAAGATGGCAAAACTTGATTATGAAATCATACCCCTAGCAACAAACTTTGTTAAAAAGTCTATATAAGATATTTTTAGCTTTCTTTGTTTCTTGTTCAGTTAGGTCTATAAACATTCACAACTAACATGAGCCCCAAACACAGAGGTGAATGTAGTTTCCCCAAATATAATTTGTTGTTTGAAATAATTGCAAAATTGAGAAATCACATCATAAGGACCTTTGGGTAAATCAAACTTCGTTTCCAAGGAAGACATTCAGGGGAAAACAGCTTACATTATCTTTTAGTAAAATAGTGGTATAAATCTATTTTGTCGCTGTATTCTCCTGTCACATATTGCATTTGTCATATTAGCATGAGACCCCAACAGATGCCACACTCCATCTCTTTAAGACAATCCATAAGCCTCAACTTGCATTTCTTACTACACCACAACCCTTTTATTTCTTCCCATTGAGCCAAGGATCCATGTCATTTTACTAGAAGATTCTAAAACAGTGCATCTCATATGTTGCAGCTATTTAAGATGTACATTTTGGACTACAATGTAATCTCAACAAAGCATGCAAATAATATTTTTAGTCATTGGAAAACATTTCAAGCAAGAGTAATCACAACATAGCTTTTTTTTTTCTTTTCCCTTTTGAGACAAGGACTCACTATTTTTGCCCTGGGAACTGCAGGCTCACGTTGTCCCTGGTACCACCGACTCAAGCAATCCCCAGCCTCAGCTTCCCAGGTAGCTGGGATTACAGGCATACACCACCACACCCAGCTATTTTTGGGACTAGGTCTCACTATGTTTACCAAGCGGGACTCGAATAACAATTCCCAGACCCTGGGGTGATAAGCTATCGTTTACAGGCACACGCCTCCATGCCCAGCCACAACATAACTATTAAAGACTAACTTCAACCTCCTCCTCTATTAAAATTTGTTTCAATTTTGCTCCAGCACCTTTGCACATTCTGCTTTTGTTCACCCATTTCCTACATCTGACCATCCATCCTCATGTGCTGTTAGAATGAATGTTTCCCTGCAGAATCAGGTTTCCATCTAGTAGAGCTTTTTCTGAAATTTTGCATTAAGTTAAATAGATGGTTGGCACTCATTTTTATTATTATTATTTTTTTCCTCTTATATCATGTAGTTACCATAGTTCCTTACCGGCATATCACCCGTGAACCTTCACAATATTCTCTTGTATTCATCCCTCCCCTGATTTGCCCCTCTCCCTCCTCAGTTTTTCTAGATGGCTTGTTTGGTTTCTCTAGATTTCATAAATAACTGAGACCATTTGGTTTATTTTTCCTTCTGACTAACTTCAACTAGCATAACACCTTCTAGGCCGGGAACAGTGGCGCATACCTGTAAACCTCAGCCTAGGAAGCCACGGTGGGGACCAGGGATCATAGTTCGAGTCTCACTCGGGGCAAATGTATCAAAACCTAGTTCCAAAAAAAATAAGTGGGCATTGTGACGTGCCTGTAATCCCAGCTACCTGGGAAGCTGAGGCTGGAGATTGCTTGAGTTTGTGATACCCCGGGCAACGTGAGCCTGCAGTTCCACAGACAAAAATAGCGAGACTTAGTCTCAAAAAAAACTAAAAACCAAAAACAAAACAAAAAAAAAAAACAAAAAGCCCTTCCAGATCCATCCATGATTCTGTAAATGACATGAGCATGTACCTTTTTTTTTTCATTGCTATTATTCCACTCAGCTAATATACCACAGCTTTTTGATCCATTCGTCTATTTTGGGGGCCACTCTTTTAGTTAAACTCACACCACATTACCCCGTGCATAAGCAGTCCTTCAGACTTATAGATGATACAACAGCACATCTTTAACTTCAGGGGAAAAAAACCTGGTGCTGTCCTATGTTAAATTGAATGATTTTTGGTTTCGATTCCCAATTTTTCTGTCCATAACATTCACCTCTCATATATTTACCTAAATTTTTAATATATTTTTATTTTTTTAATTATTCATATATATATATATTTCACATCATCGTAATCCCCGGGTATTTATCTAACTTTGATAAGACTCTTTAACCCAAAGGGAGTACAATGTCATGAAAACGCTCTTCCCTGTTTCAACTTTGAGATATTTTTATGTTCCCCCCTTCACGTAACTGCCACTGTTTTCTTTTTCCTCTGGAAATACTTATTTGAGATAACAACTTTAAACAAGAATAGAACTGATGAACGGATGAATTTTTGCTTTGTGGAGAAAGGTATTATTAGAATTTTCCTTCCAGGCTTAAAAAAAAAAAAAAAAAGAACAAACCAAGGTCACCCTAGTTATAGACATTTCTTAGAGAGATGTTTTTATTATAATGATGACTTGCTCAGCCCAGGAAGCCTCTCACTAACAGACACAATTAAAAAGCATATGAGGTAAACAAGGTAGCTTTCAGCATGCCAACTGGTTTCCACTTAGTGCTTTTTTTCTTATATTGCCCTGTATATCCATCCGTGATAATACTGAGACTTTCTCCGTCATGATATGGAACTGTCTACTTTTTCACTTTGCATGAGTGAACATTGACTTCCGGATGGTAAGCTACATCCACCCTGTTTACATATGCATTTTCATTGTAGTTGATGTCAGCTCATCAGAGATTTCCTTCAGTTTTGTAGCATTTTCTTCTCTCATTATTTATTTAACATGCTTTTTATTTTTTCAGGTGGGCGTAACCCTCCTAAAAAAAGATTGGAGACAGATCTCCTGAACCAGAGCACAGGCTGGAATTCTGCTAACAGCCTTGCCCAGCTGCTCAGAGGGACCATTTGGCACCTATAAGCCCAGGATCACCATTGCCCTCATAAATGGCTAACAGAAGCCTGGGTAGAGCAGACCCCTGTCTTCAGGGAACTGCACTACAGCCATCGTCCTATTTTAACTAGGGCAGAAAGGCAACCATTTGTCTTCTCCTTCAGAGCCAGCAATTTTTCCCTGTAATAAATGACTTCATTCCTCAGCTGGAGTTACAGAGGTTAAATTTACTGCTAAGCACAATCCTTGACTCATTACAGCACCTTCCAAAGAATTCTCTCATTTATTAGCAAAAATATCACTTTGAGTCAGCAATAAAAGTGGGAATGAGCTCATACAAAATTACTAAAAATAAGGGTGACAGTCTAATGTGGAAAATATAAATTAATAAACCAAATTTTTAAAAATTTTTTTTCTCCTAAACTTAAAATGAAGTAATAAGATGTTTACCAAAGGTTTCTGGTATTTCCACAGTCAGTTTCTTCCCAAGAATTCACCTAAGTCCCCTTCTCTTCTTATTTTATCTGTGTCAATCAAGCTGACCCTCCCCATAAGGATTTTGAGAGCTGATGACCTTGTACCTATACCTCCAGCCTACACTGGTCTTCCTTGTACCAAAATCTCATAAATCCAACTACTCACTAGATATTTTCCTCTACATATCTTAAATGAATTTTATAAGGAACAACCCCATAATATTTATTTTTAATAACCACTTTACCATCTCATCAAACCAGTTGACAGGTTTCAGGGGTGCCCAGATAGCTGGTTAAACATTATTTCAGGGTTTCCATAGGAGAGGTGTTTCTAGAAGATATTAGTATTTGAATCAGTAGGCAGCAGGGGTAAAGCTCTCCTTCAGAAATGTGGATACATCACCCAATCCATTGAGGACTTGAATAGCACAAAAAGGTAGAGGAAGAAAGAATTTGCTCTCTCCCAGGCTAGGATATATAGCTTCTCCTTAGACATGGTTGCTTCAGTTCTTCAGCCTTACAACTCAGACTGAATTACTGTCTATTTAGTTCTCCAGCTTGTCAACAGACTGTGAAAATTCTTGGCCTCTGTAGTGGAGTGATAAATGATAAATACCTCTTTCTTCTTTCTCTTCTTCATATAGACACACACACATACATATATGTGTGTCTGAAATATATGTGTATATATTTAGATACATACACATATATATTTAAATGTGTGTGGATATATACACACATATATCAGAATTTTCTAGTGTACAGAAGGCTATATTATAAATGCATGTAAAATACAGATAGATAGATGATAGATAGATAGATAGATAGATAGATAGATAGATAGATAGATAGATAGATAGATAGATAGATAGATAGATAGATAGATAGATAGATAGATAATCTTATAGGTTCCATTTCTCTGGAAAACCCTGACTAATATACTGGTAAAGGAAACATGTTAACAAAACATGTTAACCCTACAAGTTCCCCTTCTCCAACACACTTTTTCCACCTAAACACCCAAACACTCACCAAGAACCATTAATTTTATTTCCTCAGCAACCCTACTATCATTCTCCTTCTGCCATGGCCTTACTCAATTCACATGCTCATCATTTTTACCTGAACAGTCATCATCTCCCCGATTGACTGAATGTATCTCCCCAAAATTCACGTAAAAAAAACCTAAGGTCCAGTGTTGAGGTTTATGAAGATGAGACCTCTAAAAAAGCACAGTGACATTATAAGGCTGGCTCCTGGTCTGATAGAATTAGAGTACTTTTAAGAAGAAAAGTCAGAGAGCTCTCCTCTGTCTTTCAGGAAAGGCCATGAGACACAGCAGGAAGGTGATCCTGTGCAAGTCAGGAAGGGAATCCTGACTTGAAATGGAAGCCACTGGCATCCAGTCTGGCAGTCAGCCTCCAGAATCATGAGAGGAAAAAATGTTCTGTTGTTTGAGCCACCCAACTTGTGCCCTATTGTGAGGGCAGATCCAGCTGATCTCCTCCCTACCCTAGCACTCTAACCAAACAGTCGGAAGCCTTGTTTCCAGAATGATCTTTATTTTGATCACATTCTTTCCTATAAAAAAAAAAGTATCAGGGAGTAGAAGCAGGTGTGAGTGGGTTCAGCAGGAGGAGATATGACAGTCAAAGTGTTTGAGTCCATCAGCAAGTTTGGCCTGGCATTAGCGGTTGCTGGTGGTGTGGTGAACTCTGCCTGGTATAATGTGGATGCTGGGCACAGAGCTGTCATCTTTGAATGTTTCTGTGGTGTGCAAGACATCGTGGTAGGGGAAGGAACTCACTTTTTCAACCCTTGGGTACAAAAACCAATTCTGTCACATAATGTGCCAGTAATCACAGGTAGCAAAGATACAGAATGGCAACTTTTTCCGGCAGGTTGCTAGCCAGCTTCCCTGCATCTTCACCAGCACTGGAGAAGACTGTGATGAGCATGTCCTGCCATCCTTCACTCCAGAAATCCTCAAGTTGGTGGTGGCTTGCTTTGATGCTGGAGAACTAATCACACAGAGAGAATTGGTTTCCAGACAAGTGAGCAATGACTTTACAGAGAGAGCAGCAATGTTTGGGCTCATCCCGGATGATGCATCCTTGACACATCTGACCTTCGGGAAGGAGTTCACAGAAGCAGTGGAAGCTAAGCAGGTGGCTCCCCAGGAAGCAGAGAGAGTCAGATCTGTGGTGGAAAAGGCTGAGCAGCATAAGAAGGTTGCCATCATCTCTGCTGAAGGCGACTCCAAGGCCTCAGCTGATTGCCAACTCCCTGGCCACTGTGGATGACGTCCTGATAGAGCTGGGCGATCTGGAGGCCGCGAAGGACATTGCCGACCAGTTTTCGCACTACCTACCAGCCGACCAGTCGGTTCTCCTCCAGCTGCCACAGTGAGCCATCTGCCTGTGCCATCTGGCTGCAGCCCCGTGGGTCTCCACGCTGCCTCCTTCTGTCCCCACCCCAAAAATACTGTGAAATTTCATGATTGGCTTAAAATGAAGGAAATAAAAGTAAAATCATTTTAACTCTTAAAAAAAGTATCAATGTACCAAATGTTCTTCATTATAAGATCCCATACTCAGTTTCTGTTCTGGCCTGAATTTATCTACCTATCTTGTTCACATCATTTCCTACTGGGTCCTCTACTCACCCCCCTACATACATATTCAGTTAACATAAAATCATGGATATTTTCCATTGTATCCCTTTCCTGTGTCCTCCTCAGTCTGCATTACTCCTAGCTCCACCCTCCCACTGGATAAGGGTCAGTGAAGGTATATTCTCTAATGTGAGTTCTCCTTTTGGAGGTTTCCCTGATTTTCTACACTGAACTGAACACTCCCAGGCTTCTTTCAATCATTTAGAATTTGCTTTTAGGACCTGACGTGGTGGCATGCACCTTTAATCCCAGCCTAGAAAGGGAGGCTGAGACTAGGAATCGTTTGAGTCCATGGGTTTGAGACTTGCCCTGGCCAACACAATGAGGCCTAGTCTCAAAAAAAAAAAAAAAAAATAGGTGGGCTTGGTGGCGCATGCCTATAATCCCAGCCACCTGGGAGGCTGAGGCTGGGGATCAACTGAGTCCATGGGATCCCAGATCCAATCCACGACCTGGGCATTCAGATCTGATCCCATTTTGGGACTACCCCAGGCAACATAGTGAGACCTAGTCTTAAAATAATAATAATAATAATAATAATAATAATAATAATAATAATAATTTGCTTATAAATTCACATGTGTCTGGAAATAGCCCAAATGTCCAAAAACTGATGAATAGATCAAAAAGTTATGGCATATTTAAAAAACAGAATACTATTTGGCAGTCAAAAAGAAAAACAATTGTGACATTTGTGGCAACAAGAACTGTAGCAACATGGAGCTAGAAGGAATCATTATAGCAGAAATAAACCAGAAGAAGGAAAAAGAAATACTGAATGTTCTCACTTACAGATGGGATACAGGGAAAACAAATAAAAGTTCAGGAAAAAAGTCAAAATTGACAAGCTGATAACCAAATTGAAACATACAGAGAGGGAGAAGAAGTGAGGTCAAATTCAGGAGAGGGATGAGCACAAGTGAACAGGATGATAATTCACGGATGGTGGAAGAAATTCAGGGTGCACAGCAATGTAAGAAAAAATATATAATAGCCAATAAAGTTAATAAATAATAACTTCATTGTGTCACCTGACACATACTATGCAGCATTATTTATACATACCTTCCCTACCATGCCATAGCCTCACTTCCTGTATTTCTAGTGTTCTAGCAGAATGTCTAGCATACCACAGGCACTCAATGCTTGTTTATTTGAAACGATGATGCAGAAATATAACAAGGGAATGAATCAATATTGAATTTGTGACCTTATTTTATCCCGGTTGACTTTGATCTTGCTGGATTTATCTCATTACTCCAATCTGTCAAGATTGGGGGGGGGGGTGGAGAGTCAATTATATGTAGCATGATAGATCCACCAATCACAAATTCTATATCTTTAATTAAGTCATTGATTTCATAAAGGGATGAATTTGTCCTAGTGAGAACCCTGGGAAAGGACACTAAAAATCTCCCTTCAATTTGATATCAATTAATTATCTAATTATTTTCACATTTCACATGCTTCCTTGCCCACCCAGTTCTACTGCCATCTAATCCATTATAGTGCTTTCACCTAAAGCTGGTCATATTACCATCCTAACCATGATGAGATGGTTTCATTGGTAAGATTATTGCTTCCTCTTCTCTCCCTCCCT
The DNA here is from genome assembly GCA_004024945.1 of Uropsilus gracilis. NCBI lineage: Eukaryota > Metazoa > Chordata > Mammalia > Eulipotyphla > Talpidae > Uropsilus > Uropsilus gracilis. Next base: position 41,952 of record PVHY01000504.1, on the reverse strand, counting down.
TGCTTTCTCTGCTACACCAGTGTTCAGCCTACATATTTGGGAATTGACAAAGTTTACTATAAACATTTCTGGTCTTTTAGAACTGCTCTGAAAACAAATTTCAACTGAAGTTGAATTATATTTCCATGATTTTTTAATGGAAATTCACATGTGAAATGGAGACTTCAGATCACAGAGTCTCAGGGATCCCTTCTAACATGTCTTGGTGTCATGCTGTTGACCTCTGTAAAGACCCAGAGATGTGAATGCTATTTTTGTGTCTATTGTAGTCATATCACCAAGGACATTTGTCACTATATCATATTATACCCTCTTTATGTGAATCTCCAGGACAAATGTTCACACATTTTAGGTCAAGAAAAAATAGACCTCATTTATTTATTTGTTTGTTTGTTTGTTTGTGATTAGGTCTTGCTATTTATTTATTTGTTTGTTTGTTTGTTTATCAATTTATTTATTTGAGACTAGGTCTCACTATTTTTGCCCGTGGAACCACAGGCTCTCATTGCCCAGGGTACCACAGATTCAAGCAATCCCCAGCCTCAGCTTCCCAGGTAGCTGGGATTACAGGCGCATGCCACCAGGCCCAGCTATTTTTTGGGACTAGGTCTCGCTGTATTGCCCCTAGTGGGACTCGAACCACAATCCCTAGCCCCGGCCGCTTCATAGGCTGAAGCTTACAGGCACGAGCCACCGTGCCCGGCCTGTATATGTAATCTTATCCCTTGCTTTAGTCATTTAATTTTTCTAACCAACATAGTTATTTCAAAAACTCACTTTTATGTTTTGTGTTTACATAAAATGCAGCACATGCATCAGAGCATAGATATTTTTCCTGTTTCATGGAAACTGAATGCCCAGGTAGGTGATAAATTTTGGTAAAGGGACCTTAAGACTGATGGGGCTTAAATTTTGTTTTCTTAGACTACCTTTGGGCATTTTCTAGCTGGACAGTAGGGTCTGAGTAAGACATGTTTTGCTCCAACATTTGTAGAAAATCCTCTTAACAATTAGGGTATAATAACACATTACTAAACTATTTGGAGAGAAAATAAAAACCTCCATTTACCTTGGTTTGGTCAGACATATTCCCACCACTTCCCAAGAAAGCCACCATTCACCTGACTGCTGAATCTTTTTACTCTTTACATAAAAGTTTCAATACCATAGCTGTAAAATGAAATCTGAATGGCAAATCTCTAAAGAATGTAAACTCAGTAGCCAGAAGACACAGATTTGAGACCTGCCCGCTTATTCTAACACTCTAGCAAGGGCTTTGCCACTCTCTGTATATCCATTTCTTCAACTCTGTAAAAATAAAGGCAATGGGTTCTGTGGTTCAGTTAAAATAATACACATAAAAGCACTTGGAGAAATAGGAGGTGCTATATGATTATTAGAGAATGACTCTGCCTCACAAAACCAGCCATTATCATTTCTCCAAGCTAATATTTTATACGCAAAGCTTCTGACTTCTCCTAAGTGCAGCAGCTCTCAGGGAACATAGATATACATCAAATATTAATGAGCAGGTTCACAAGTTAAATAAAGGAATGCAGTGCTTTAGCATTTTAGTTACAAAAAAGTTTTTAATTGTTTACTTAATAATTTATTTATATATACATATATTTCACATCATTATAATCCCTGGGTGTCCCCCACCACCTCCCCTGCCTGGTTGTTACAGTTGGTTCCCACCCCCCAGTTGTATACTTTCATTTGGTTGTCCATATATTAGTGGAACCATTTGGTTTCTCTGTCTTTTTCCTTCTGAACTGTTTCTGCCAATATGATTTCTTCTAGGTACATCCATATTACCATAGAATCAGCAAATTTGTCATTTTTAATTAATGCATACATAATATTCCAGTGTATATATATGTATATATACCACATCTTTTTCATCCAGTCATCTGTCTTGGGGTATTTAGGTTGTTTCCATGTCCTTGCAATTATAAATAGTGCTGCAGTAAACATCCAAGGTGTCCCTTTGTACCCACATTGAGGTCTCCTTTGAGTAGATTCCCAGAAGAGCTATTGCTGGGTAAAATGATAATTCCGTATTCATTAGTTTGAGGGTTCTCCACACAGCTTTTCATAGTGACTGAACCAGTTTACATTCCCACCAGCAGTGTAAAAGTGTTCCTTTCTCTCCACATCCATGCCAGCACTTGTTGCCTGCTTTTTGGATGTGGGCCATTCTTTTGTTTGTTTGTTTGTTTGTTTGTTTGTTTGTTTGAGACTAGGTCTCAGTATTTTTGCCTGTGGAACCACAGGCTCACATTGCCCAAGGTACCACAAACTCAAGCAATCCAACCTCAGCTTCCCAGGTAGCTGGGATTACAGGTGTACACTACCACGCCCAGCTATTTTTTGGGGGGACTAGGTCTCACTACATGCTCCTGGTGGGACTTGAACCACGATCCCTACCCTCGGCCATGATTTCCTAGGCTGCCACTTCCAGGCATGCACCACCATGTCCAGCCCGGATGTAGGCCATTCTTACTGGTGTAAGGTGATACCGCACTGTGTTTTTGATTTGCATTTCCCTAATTGCTAGTGACATTGAGCAGATTTTCATGTACCTATTGGCCATACTTCCTCTTTAGAGAAGTGTATTTTTAGTTCTTCTCCCCATTTTTAAACTGGGTTTTTTGCTTTGCTTTTTTTAAGTTGTGTGAGTTCTTTGTGTATTTTTGTTATCGGACCCTTATCACTTGTATGGAGGGCAAAATTATTTTTCCCACTTGGTTGGGACTCTTTGTTTTTTCTGTTGTCTCTTTTGCTGTACAGAAGCTTTTTAGTTTGATGTAGTCCCATCTGTTTATGTGAAAGTACTATACAAAGAAACATTCCTAAAAGAGATAGAAGAAGATCTAAGGAAATGGAAAGATATTCCCTGCTCAGGGACTGGAAGGATTAACATCATCAAAATGGCTTTCCTAGGCCAGGCACGGTGGCTCGTGCTTGTAAGCTTCAGCCTATGAAGCGGCCGGGGCTAGGGATCGCGGTTCGAGTCCCGCCTGGGGCCCGTAGCAAGACCTAGTTCCAAAAAAATAGCTGGGCGTGGTGGTGCGCGCCTGTAATCCCAGCTACCTGGGAAGCTGAGGCTGGGGATTGCTTGAGTCTGTGGTACCCCGGGCAACAAGAGCCTGCGGTTCCATGGGCAAAAATAGCAAGACCTAGTCTCAAAAAAAAAAAAAAAGGCTTTCTACCAAAAGCAATCTGCAGATTCAATGCAATCCCAATGACATTTTTCAAAGAGATAGAACAAAAATTATTAAAATTCATGTGGAATAACAAAAGACTTCGAATATCAAAAAGCCTCCTGACCAGAAAAAGAGAGAATAGAGGTATTATTATTCCAGACTTCAAACTATACTACAAAGCCATAGTAATTAAAACAGACAATCAGACAAATCAGACCAAAACAGACAATCAGACCAAAGGATTAGTTATAAAATTAAGGAAACAAGATGGTTTCCTAGAGAACTACCAGATTCAGCCAGTCATCTTCCACTTTGGGGGGGGGTGTGTGTGAAAGGGCTCAAGGTGGGGGGTCTGCTTGGATCCCATTCTGTTATTTATTTATTTATTTTGTGGTAAAATAGAGATAACATCAAATTTGCCATTGTGTCATTTTAAGTGTACTATTCAATAACTATGCTACCGACTGAAAGAAAACAAACCTCTACAGTGTTGTAAACCAGTATTACCACAATACAAAACTTTTTAAATCTCAATTTTAAAAATAGTTTTGCTATTTTGTTGCTTGAATCTAAGTGAAAATCAAGTGTCAGAATTCAGCTCTTTGTTTTTTTGTTTTGTTTTGTTTTGTTTGAGACTAGGTCTTGCTATTTTTGCCTGTGGAACCGCAGGCTCTTGTTGCCCGGTGTACCACAGACTCAAGCAATCCCCAGGCTCAGCTTCCCAGGTAGCTGGGATGACAGGTGCGTGCCACCACGCCCAGCTATTTTTTTGGGACTAGGTCTCGCTACGGGCCCCAGGCGGGACTCGAACCGCGATCCCTGGCCCCGGCCGCTTCATAGGCTGAAGCTTACAAGCACGAGCCACTTTCATCTATTTTTCATTTCTATTCCGAGATCACTAAAACCATTTGAAAATATAAATCAAGAGTATGCCATTCAATGTGTTCCTTTTTTTGTGAAACGGCTAGTTGAACTTTGAACACTGGACAGTAATCTTTGTGATGAAAGGTGTGGGAAAGTTCGAGATCTGAACAGTGGATGAGAAAATTCAGAAGCAGACTCTCAAATAAGAACACAAGAGCTAGTGCTTTCTGAAAGAAGTACATGGAACAAGAAGAATGTAGAAAAGTGCTCAAAGGAGCAGAAGGCATCAAAGAAAGGACATGCTATTAAGTCAGTCTCCACAGGGCCTATCCTACTAGACATGGAAAACTGCTTAGAGATGGTATAAAATACAAACCTGAGAATTAGTCCACTTGAAGACTAGTGAAGTTGGGTATTTATTTATTTATTTATTTATTTATTTTTATTTATTTTTTTTTTTTGAAACTAGGGCTTGCTATTTTTGCCCAGAGAACCGCAGGCTCACATTGCCTGTGGTACCATGGATTCAAGCAATCCCCAGCCTCAGCTTCCCAGGTAGGTAGGATTACAGGCACACACCACCATGCCCAGCTATTTTTTGGGACTAGGTCTCGCTGTGTTGCCCAGGGCGGGCCTTGACCCACAATCCTAGACCCAGTCCCAAGTCCATAAACTGTCACTTACAGGCACACACCACTGTGCCCAATGAAGTTGGGTATTTATATAGCAACTTTTGAGGGTCATTTTCTTTTTCATTTTTTTCTTTTTTTTTTTTTGAGACTAGGTCTCTCTAGTTTGCCCATGGAACCACAGGCTCTCGTTGCCCGGGGTACCATGGACTCAAGCAATCTTCAGCCTCAGCTTCCCAGGTAGTTGGGATTACAGGCACGCACCACCACGCCCAGCTATTCTTTTTGGAACTAGGTCTCGCTACGGGCCCCAGGCGGGACTTGAACCGTGATTCCTAGCCCCGGCCACTTCATAGGCTGAAGCTTACAGGCACGAGCCACCGGGCCCGGCCTGAGGGTCTTTTTCAATGAACTCATTTCAATGGATCCTTGAATGCTGACCATAGATCTGCAGCAGTAAGAAGAGGAGTGGGAAGAGTGAGGAGAAGGAGAACACAGTGGAACATGGTGGAGCACTATGGGTGCCTTTGTGGTCGGAAAGTTATAGTAACCACATCTGAGGGGAGAAACCATATACTGTCAAAATATTATCATGGATGTAAAAAACAATAATGCCTCATTAAAAATATTAGTTTTTTTAAAGCACTAGATAAAAAGAAAGTGCAAGCCGGGCACAGTGGCTTGGGCCTGTAAGCTTCAGTCAATGAAGCAGCTGGGGCTAGGGATCGCGGTTTGAGTCCTGCTCAGGGCCACACAGCAAGATCTGGGCGTGGTGGTGCATGCCTGTAATCCCAGCTATCTGGGAAGCTGAGGCTGGGGATTGCTTGAATCGGTGGTACCCCAGGCAACGCGAACCTGCAGTTGCATGGGCAAAAAAATGAGACCTAGTCTCAAAAAAAATGAAATAAAAAATAATTAATTAATTAATTAATTAATTAATTAATTAAAAGTGCAAGGGAAGAAAAACAAATATGTATAATTTAGAATGTACAAGAAGTCTGCATAATAATTGATGCTAAAGAGTACTTAATATCTCTGAAAGACTGTCTTTCCCCTTAATCATAAACCAGTACTCTTTAAAAATTAATTTATTTACTTTTATTCATTAAATCACAACTTGATAAATGGTTTTTGGGATATCCTCCTCCCTCCTCCCTCTGGTGCCCCCTCCATTCCCTCGAACCCCACTCTTTGTTGTTTGCTAGTCTGTGTTAAGTCCATTACTCTTTTTCTTTCCTATGGCAGTGTTCTTTCGTTGGGTGAGGGACTGTGTTTTTGGAACCAGGTGAACCTTGCTGGTAGGTTTTCTGTCTTAAGATTGCATTGGGCGGCCATTCTATATTTATTTGCGGTCTTTCATGCTTTCTCATTGGAGGCTGTCTTCTCCAATCCCATCTCTGTAGTTTTTGCTGCTTCATCTTATGGTTCTGGCATCAGACTTAGGGGGTCTCACACCCTGCCAGTGTCAGTAAAGAAGTTTCTCTCTGAATTCGGGCATCCATGAGTGGCCATTGTAGATCATCTCCTCTGTCTCACTTTGCAGCCCTGCTGTGGGGTTGAGGCCCCTACTTCTTGGCCCTCCTCTCCTCTTCCATAGTGTGGGGAGGGGCACCTTGGTCTCCTAAAAGTCATCTCTGAAATGAAGTCTTGGGTCTTCTACACCTGGGGAGCATGTAGGTGCACCTCGTGACATCGTGTTTCCATAGTTGTTTCTCCTGTCTTACATGCACTGGTTCTCTTGATTGTCCATCTGCTTTATCCAGCTCAGGCTTGTGGGCTGGATTTTTTACCTGGTGTCTCACCCATTCTATGATGGGGTTTGTATTATGAATGTTCTTCCTCCTCCTGAAGATTGGCTGGAGTGAGAATGAAATGGAAGGGGTATTCCCTAACCCCCACCTGCATATTGGTACCTCCCTGTGTAGGGATGGGGCCCAGATGGCTGGGAAAGCACCCTCCCAAAACCCCCCTAGGATGGGGGTTGGGAGAAATATAGCCCAACCAAACTGGACTGCAGATGGCCACCCCATGCTACAACCATCCGCTGGTAGATGGGTCTAAAACCCCACCTGTCCTCCCTCCTGGCTCTCCAGGCTTTTGGGGGCTTACCCAGGGGTCATCACCACCTTTGCTCCCCAGTGACAAGGGAACCCCACGGGCCCAGGACCCCCCCCAGGTGGGCAAGTAGCATGCTTAGGTTGCTTGCTGGCAGGTGGGGCTCAAGTCCACACCCTACCCCCATGCTGGCTCTTCCCTGCATGAGGATGGAACCCAGATGGCTGGGCAAGCACCCTCCGGAGCTCACCCTAGGGTGGGGGCTAGGTGAAACATGCCCCGGGCGATCCGGGCTATAGATGGCTGCCTCATGAAATAACCATCTGCTGGTAGATGGGGCTAAAATCCCACCTGTCCCCCGCCCAGGCTCTCCCTGTTTTGGAGGGCTTAACCAGGGGTCACTGCCACCTTTTCTCACCAGTGAGTGCTGCAACCATCCGCCATGGCTGGCTGCGGGGCGCAGGAGCCCAGAGACCCTGTGCACATAGCCTGCACACTCACCCACCTCGGCATCAGTGAGGTGCATCTCTAGCAGTCCCCTAGCCCCCAGACCTAGGGGTGGGAACCACTGGCATCCACAGGGTATTGCAACCAGACCCCATGTCTGGCTGCAGGCCATGGGAGACTGGATTCTTCAACCCTAGTGCAGATCTATTTAGGTTGGAGTAAACCCTAGGGGGATGCCCCCCCCAGCCCCAAGCCTGTGCTCCGGCAGAGGTGCTCAGCCAACCCCCTGCTCACATGGAGGCAGAGGTTGGCTTCCCAGCTTGAGGTCCCTGGACCCAGAGTCCCCGAGACCCTGAGGTCCTGGTGGTATAGGACTCACCCTTGCCTCCCACCTCTGCCAGTGGCCTAGGCTGTGGCTGGGGTGTGTGGACCAGCACTTTTTTTTAAATAAACAAAGTAATTACACTTCCAAAAAAAAAAAACAAACCACTGAAGGCCGCAATATAGAGACATTTCATTGCCACATTACTTGATGAAAGGAAGATAATTCAAATAGCAAGAGAAGGCAAAGCAATTATGTCTTAAAAACATTACAATAAAACCAAAGCATTAATAAGAATTTACTATTTTGTGGGTTAAAAAATATGTAACATATTGAAAGGAAAGCTTGAACTTTAGCTGTGTGCCATACAGGAGGATGATAGGACAGAGATATTTGATTAAGTACAGACTTTTAGCAAATTATGAATGCTAAATGTTAAGGGGAGGGTTTACACTACGTATTTTCAAGATTTTTCAAAAAGTCTTGGTAATCAAGACAGTGTAGGATTAATGGAAAGATTAACAACCAAATTAAAGAAAATAATTAAAAATTCAGAGAAACCCATACTTACAGATACTTGATTTTTTTCACTAATGTATCAAAAGCAATTAAATAGGGAAAGCAGTCTTTTCCACAAATGATGTCAGAACAAGTAGGTACCTTCATGAAAAAAATGAACAGATATTAATGTAACAGAAAACAAAGATGCTACAGAGATAAACAACATAGAAAGATATTCGCTACACTGATACTGAAAAAAGAGGGAAGACAGGATGCTTATATGTACCTACATGTATTTTATGTTTAATTATGAGAAAACTAGGGACAATTTTATGTCAATGAACCTGAAAATATAAAGTAGAGTATCATGGTATTAAATAAAACAAAATGTCCAAATTGGTTCAAAGAGAATGAGAAAACCTGAATTTACCTGTGATTAAAAAAATTAAAACAAGGCCGGGCACGGTAACTCGTGCCATTCAAGTCCCACCTGGGGCCCGTATTGAGACCTAGTTCCAAAAAAGTAGCTGGGCGTGGTGGTGCATGCCTATAATCCCAGCTACCTGGGAAGCTGAGGCTGGGGATTGCTTGAGTCTGTGGTACCCGGGCAATGAGAGCCTGCAGTTCCACGGACAAAAATTGAGAGACGTAGTCTCAAAAAAAAAAAAAAATTAAAGCATTATACAGATTAACTATGAACAAAAAAGACATCAGTCAAATAATTTTTTGACTTACTAAATTGAAAAAAGATATATTCTTCCTTTCATAAATACTTCAGAATTGAAAAATATGAATAAATTATTTTATATCATGAAACCCGCATCGCCTTAACATCAAAATTAACAAAGGATAGTGTAAAAAATGAAAAGTATATCTTTTTTTTTAAACAATTTTATTTTGTTCTTTGGGTTACAACCTCTCTGTTATATATTTTTCCCCCTCCCTCCCTCCTTCCTCCGGTGCTCCCTCCATTCTCTCACACCCCACTCTTTGTTGTTTATTAGCTGTGCTGAGTCCATTAGTCTCTTTCCTATGGTAGTGTCTTTTCTCTGGGTGAGGGAGAAAAGTATATCTTGATTTTACTTATTAATGCAAGTCAAAATACCCCCAATGAAACATTAGGAAACTTAATTTAGCACTGTTATTTTAAAAGTAAGACATAATGCACAGGAATGATATATCCCAGGGATGTATGAATCATTTAGCATTGAAAAAAATCTGGTAAAGTTACCAAACAAAATAACAAGCTAAAGGGAAATAATTATCAGGTTTTCTCAATGATTTCAGGAAAAAATTATTCAATTTTTATACCTATTCTTGATGAAAACAAACAAGAATGGGTTGACCCTTTGCATGATAAAGAATCTCTGAATAAAATAAAAAACACAGCTACCTAACATGATATCTCAGAATCATTTTCTTGATTGTCAGGAAAAAAAGTGAGATGCTGTTTTCACATTTCACTGAAAATCTTCAGTGGACAATGAAAAAAGAAAAATAAACCACAGAGTGAGGAATTTGATCTCACCATCTACTACTTCTAATTCAAGAGGATGAATAGTCTTAGGGAAAGAACGGCCTTTGTTTAGGGAATTCTCTAGCTAAACAACTAGTGGGGAAGAAAGGGTTTGGCGCCAAGGCAATGAAAATAGGTATCTCAGTTCATCTTTGTTAAAAATAAGGAGGATTTGGGTCCAAGAAAATGAGACTAGAGAGAGGGGTGAAGAAGAACTAGCAACACAGCAAGGAGCCAGAGTTCATATTTTAAAAAGGCCAAAGGATTTTGGGCTGGGTATTCTTAACACTCTATTTTAATACAACCACACTTTCTGGATTAAATCTCTGCCATCACAAAATGTTCAGAAAAGACTTTAACCCACAGTGATACCTTCTAGACATGACTTCTGGGAGGCATGGAACTTAAAAATAATAGAAGGGATTATCTATGATTCAGAACCATGCAAAACAGGGAAAAGAGAAGAGCCATTCTCTAATCTAAAATAACTACAGTAAAAATATCCCAGAACCAAAGATGACCATGATAATTGAAGTCCCCTGGAAAGCACCAGAGTCTCTACATTAATTAGCAAGGGACGGGACATGGGAGCTCAAGCTATCTCATGGCCGTATCAAGAGTAGAGAAGACCACTGTGCTGTAGCTCAAAGGATTCTAGAAAAACAAAATGAATAAGAAAACTTTTACAATTTGTTTCTTACAGTTGTGGAGCAAATTACTTATATATTCTGTTGCTAGGGTTGCCAGGATGCCATTAAAAGGATGAGTTTTGAAGTGTGTTTAAAAGATTTCACTGAAAACACTAGAACTCATTTACAGAGAAAGTTCTTATTTTCTCTCATGTCTTTGAAATATTCCATCTGAGTGGAATACTGTCTAGAGAATATGAATGATGAAAAAAGAAAATAATTTCCACTGGGATTTGTAATTTCTCAGTCACTAAATATTTTATGCTAGAATACCTGAGCAGTTAAACTAATGTCAAGGTAGGAATTAGTTCTCTTAAAAAGTGAATCCCATGTCATCTCCATGTGAACATAAAATAACTTAAGGAGAGTAATATGAATTATAAATGGTTTTCACTATGGTCAGAGGTACTGGTACTATTTCAATGTATTTTTAGTAGCTTCTCATACTCCTACAAAAGTAGATTATAGTAGTAGAAATATCAGTTCTAGTCAAGTCAATTTGGGCAATAAAATATGTGTTACAACAAGTGTTTAAATGAACTACCTTTTTAATGATTACCAAAATCGGGGAATATTCCAGTTCCAAAGATATGACCTTATAATTTGTGAAATCTGAAAACTAATCTAACTAGCATGCAATTTTCTATGTACATTTTGCTAAACTCTGCTGAGGTGACATTATGTATGTATGTACATGTGTGTTTGTAACAAACAATATTGTCAGAGTAATAAACTCATTGTTTTTTGTCAAATTTAAAAAAAAAAGAATGTTTAATCTATTAGCCAATACTTTTTGGTATGTTATAGCAACCCTATTCCAGAATATTCTTGTTATAGCTGGGAAAGAATTTACTCCATGAAAGGCAGCTAGTACAAGTTATCTTATTCTTCCTATTACAGGTAAAACACTAATTTAGTCACAGTCTCTGTACTATAGTTCTTTGCAGTAACAACAGACATTCCATGCATTAAGAAGTCACATATAGGAACTGGGCATGGTGGCGCATGCTTGTAAGCGGCAGCCTAGGAAGCTGCAGCTGGGGCCAGGGATTGTGGTTCGAGTCCTGCTGGGGATATGTAGAAAGACCTAGCCACCCCCCCCCAAAAAAAAAATAGCTGGGCGTGGTGATACACACCTGTAATCCCAGCAACCTGGGAGGCTGAGGTTAAAGTAAATACTTCAGTAATGTATTTCCTCTTTTATAGCTTCTACATTAAGCCAACTTGTGGCACTTCAAAGATTTCCAATACCCCAACTACTAGCAAAGAGTGATCATCTTGATGTTGCCACAAGCTCCAGACATTTTGTCAGTGTTCATGACAGGCAAAAAAACAATCCAAACATCAATTCAAATGGCAATAAATTTGTCATTGCCACCCAAACCATGAGGAGATCCTTCTTTAGTACTCATCACTTTTGAGTTTATCAGCTTGTCATTCTAATCCTGACACCCTAATCGCCTTCAGTTCATTGCATCCTTCCCAGCCACTTTGCAAATAAGTCTGAATAGTGTGACCTAACAGCAGTTACAAAGAACATACTGAAAAATTAAGAGTTCTTGGACTTCCCACAAGAATACATGGTGAGTTAGACTCCTGTGGGAAAAGAAAGCCAAACCAAACTGGAAAAGGAATGTATCTGGAAGAACTAAGTTTACACTCACTTTAGTCACAGACTTGACTTCCCCTTCCTGGTGTTTCTAAATCCCATTCTCACAACTTTGGCCTGAATGCCCTGAGGGTAACACTGCTGTTTCAGCTCCTTATCTAAGACCAGTAATCATGGTGTCATACAATCCACTCCAAGTGTGCTGCCTCCTGTGAGGCAAACAGTGGCATCTCTCCGGGAACTGGGACAGACAACCCTTTCAAAATAAGATGACTCATGCCTACTTCATATCCTGAACAAATTTAGGTCCACTTCCAACAGTCTACCAACAATAACCTGAAAACATACAATGACTCCATCGCAAGTCCTCTTGTTAACTGTTTCAATCTCAGAAGACAAGCTAAAGTCTATTCCCATGAAATACACAACTTTTGGGGGAAAACATACATAAATCTCTAGCCCTGTCACCTTATCTACTGAAAATTTTTTTGGATTTCAGAAATATGCAAAGAAAGAATGATGACTGGTTTCTTTTACATTCTCTATCAGTTCTTTTTTCTTCTTATTATTGAAGTTCTTTCACCACTACTTGGGAGGAAGTCAAGCGCTGAAAAAGTAATCATAGCTTTTGGTTTTCCAAAAACTGTTCCTTTTCTTTGTTTGGGGATTCATACAATAGGAAACTAGAGTGTAGGTAAAAGAGAATGCATATGATATCAATATAATTACCAGATTTTTTCTATTTAATCTATTCTTGATTTTCCTAACCAAACTCTGACTCTCTAAATATATATCAGAATGTTATTTGACCTTCATTGTCTAATGGGAGAAGTGAAGGGAAGCATATCAATTCTTAATAAAATATTTTTTGTTAACTTCCAAAGGAAAACTTTTAAAGATCCATCTTCAAAAAAATTTGAACTATATACAAGACAGTATCTTCAATAGTCAATGTATGCTTTTTCAGCTAACTTTTTTTTTTTGAAGACTAGGTCTCGCTATTTTTATCCATGGGACCACAGGCTCACGTTGCCCAGGGTACCACAGACTCAAGCAATCCCCAGCCTCAGCTTCCCAGGTAGCTGGGATTACAGGCGCATGCCACCAGGTCCAGCTATTTTTTGGGACTAGGTCTCGCTGTGTTGCCCCTAGTGGGACTCGAACCACAATCCCTAGCCCCGGCTGCTTCATAGGCTGAAGCTTACAGGCACGAGCCACCGTGCCTGGCTTCAGCTAATATTTATATGCTTCACTTTTTAAACAAGTTGATGAAATAGAACACCTTTAGCAAAAAAAAAGATTGTGACTATTTATATCATATATAATGCACATATTGTATATTACTTATTATGTACATTATATATAGTATATGTATAAAATATATATATTTACATATTTTATATATATAATATATATAATATATCGTATAATATAGATATAAAATATATATACTATCATGTATTAAGATGTAAGAAAGACAATATATATATAATGTACATAATGTATATATAGTATTTTATACAAAATGCATATGTGTGTATACTTGTATATATACACAATCTATATGCATGGATATATATAGTATACATCATATATGATGTATTATGTACATAGAATATATATATACTATATGGATAGAGTATATACTATGTACTATATACATGAATATATTAGGTATATGATATATGTATATAAAATGTGTGTATTGTATATGGTATAATGTACACTTCTATTCAGTTCATGAGGGAAAATCTGTACTAAGGCAATTGGGTTGGAAAGGAGAGAATAATCAGAAAGCGGTAGTGACTATCTGGAAGTGAGGATTTGACAAAGGAGGCTTAGCAATTTTGTCTTTCCTCTCTCCCACCCCTAAGTCCTGACCTTCCTCCAGGCCAGTGTCACACAGAGCATGGTACATGCACCTGTATTGTCTGCAAACTCTTCTAGGCATGCAAGGAGGTCAGTTCTAAAATTGAGAGTGTTTAAAAATTTTATAGCAATAAGCAGAATTACCTTACTAATATTCAATCCAATAATTTAAAATTGAAGCTTGCCCTTTGTATGTTTTTGATCTCTTACTTCCATTGTTCTAGTGACTAGCTGCTCACACATTTTATAAAAATACTATCCAGGAATGGATTAAAAATTTAAAAACAAAACAAAATTGATCCTCACCACAGAAGAAAGGCTGTTCTGGATTTTTGTTTCCAAGACTTCACATATGATCTTCCTAGCAGTACACTAACTTTATCATTTATTCAATAACTCTCTTTAAACAAAATTGCTTTTTACGTGAATAATTATTTTTAAATGATACCATATCATCACCACAATAGCAAATATTATGAAAATAAGTGCTACTCAAAAAATAATAAACTAACAGTCTTCAAGTAATAACACAGCTAATTGGTTTGCAAAAGTGCACAGCTGCAAACAAGAAGAAAAGTACTGTATTCTTTTCTTTCTTTTAAGTCACTTGAAATTAAAAATTCAGCTCAATGTTTCTTAGATCGAGATAAAATGAACTGAATATCCAAAAGATGTTTAATGGTGTTCTCAAGAAAAGCTGAATAGCTGGGCGTGGTGGCGCGCGCCTGTAATCCCGACTACCTGGGAAGCTGAGACTGGGAATTGCTTGAGTCTGTGGTACCCTGGGTAACGAGAGCCTGCGGCTCCACGGGCAAAAATAGCGAGACCTAGTCCCAAAGCCTGAACTCAGAGAAATTTCTTGACCAACACTGGCAAGAGGCAAGACCCCCAAAGCCCAACACCAGAGCCATAAGGAAAAGCTGCAAAGCAATGGAGATGGGATTGAAGAAAACGACCTGCAGCAAGAAAACATGGACAGATCACAAACGAATATAACCTGGCCACCCAACGCAAACTTAAGACTGAAAATCTAACAGCAAGGTGCGCCTGGACCCAACAACGCAGTCCCTCACCCAGAGATAAGACTAACATAGGAAAGAGACTAAAGGACTCAGCAGAGCTAATAAACAACAAAGAGTGGGGTGTGAGAGAATGGAGGGAGCACCGAAGGGAGGAGGGAAGGGGAAAAAATTTCTAACAGAGAGGTTGTAACCCAAAGAACAAAATGTAATTGTTTATATTTTAAAAAAATAAAAAGAAAAGAAAAGCTGAATACTGAAAATTAATTCCTAGTCAAATTCATGTAAACACTGATTCAACAAATTTTATTTTTCCCAGTTATCTTGCAAAACAAACTCCTAAATCCCCCAAACCCCAAAGGTTTGGCGGTAAAACCCCAACAGTTCTTCATAAAAGGTTTCCTTTGCCTAAATTATGGCCATCTGCTTTGAGAAAATACATATGAAAACTTTTTATCCAGTAGCCTCATAATTTTGAAAATGTTTTCAGCAGATCCCTCAGATGAAATTTCAGAGGAGCCAGGCATGGTGGCATGCACCTGTAGTCCAAGCGCTGGGAGGCAAGACACCTGGGATCGCTTGAGTTTGCAAGTCCAAGACTACCCAGGCAACATAGTAAGACAGTCGGGTGTGGTGATACACGCCTGAATCCCAAGAGGCTGAGGCTGCAGATTGCTGAGTCCGCGGGATAGGGACTATCCCGGGCAACATAGCAAGACCTAGTGTCAAAAAAAAAATTTTTTTTTTCAGAGGAAATTACAAGTTTTCCAGTAAGTATTCTTAACAGAAAATGTAAGTTTTGGATCTTATTCTCAGAATCCTTAGCTTTCCATACCTGATGGATGTCTTAAACAGCCATTATTTATTACTCTTAATATATAGTCCAGGTACTTCACATAGAGATGTGGAGATAGATTTGTTATATCATTTCAGTTTATATCCATGCAGAAATTATTGTCTACTACATTATATGTAATGAGATTTTACACACTGCATATAGATATCTGAAATGAACATATATGATATATATCACATATATGTGATAATTATATATTAAAAATAATTTAATACTCTCAATGGAAACCTTGGACTCAAAGAGATAGAGACACTTAATTTATTCACCAGTCAACAAATATTTATTGAGTCCTCACTGTCTGCTAGACATTATTCTGGCATTCAGATAACAGAGACAAACAGAATAGATAGCCAGGTCATTAGTGTCCTGGTGGTGACGTGGGGCGAGAAAGGAGAATAAACAAGATAATTTCTGGTAATGATAAGATATGAGGAAAGTAATTATATATGAAAGATGTAGTGGGGGAGTGGGAGGGGAGGAGAGGGGAGGATCCATATAGGAGCAGGGGCTGGTGAAAGAACTCTTACCTGAGAAGGGGCATTTGAGCTGAGCTCTGAATTGGAGAAGCAGTTGGTTTCAAGAAGACTGTGAAGGAGTGTTCTAGGCATAAGAAACAACACTAATAAGGCCCTGAGGACAAGAACAAGCTTGGCATGTTCAGGGTAAACAGAGAATGTATGTCTAGAATCTTGGAAACCATGGAGAACATTATACTTACCATCATAGGTATCCTGTAACAATATTAAGAAGTCTGGAAGTTATTCTCTGCCATGGATAGCAATTGGAGAGCTCCAATTTGACTTGACTTTAAAAATATCCTTTAGGGTGCCATTTGAAAAATACTGAATATAGAAAGGAAAAAAGACACAAATTTGAAGTTTTGGCATAACAAAAAGTAATAGAAGTGATGGTGGTGTTGACTAGACTGGTAATGCAGAGAAGGGGAAGGATGGGGGGGGGCAGAGTCCATGTGTGAGGAGGGAGTGGGGTGGGGCTGGAGGGAGATTCATGGAGGAAAAGCATCAGGAAAGACTCCGTGGTTTACTGATGAGAAAATGTCCTCTGGTTTCATAGCTAATAAGTGCAGGGCTACATTTAAACCTCAGGTCTGACTCCAAAGCTACTCCTCAATCCATTTTTCTTTTGGTGGTTGCTGAATTAAAACCCAAGCCGACATACAGCTCCCTCTCTTCCCCAGTGAGTCAATCGAGTCAGTGGCAAACTGCTAACACTGGGCCTTGTACCTCCATCTTCCTCTAGGTCTGGCTCTAGGGCAGTTCAGGACACAGATTACTAGAACAAGCAGAGAGGAGGAAGTCTGGCGCTGGTGTCTGAGAATAGTCCAGGGTCCCAGAGCTTGAGGCCAGGTGGCTGAGAGAAATTTCCACTCTTTCCTGCCTCCACTGTTATTTTCCTAAAATTTGAACCCCATAGTCACACCCTCCTTCCCTGAGTTCTCTCCTGGTAGCACTCTCCACTGCTGTATGTACCTACACACTATAAAAAATCATGTCTTCAGTTCAGGGGCCTACCTAGCACTTTGGGGAATCCTGCTGTAGGCATCCTCCCCATACAGGTGAACCAGAAGAGGCAGAAAGCAGACAGTAAGACTTTCTTAACCACTTAGAGAAGTAGGAAAGGAGAGCATTTCAAAAACAAGATAGGTCTATTGCCAAGCATGACAGAGCTCCCCAGCAGTGAGACCTTTGGCTAATGTAAGGAAAGCTTCTGAAGAGTGGGTGGGCAAAACCATATTATCATGGATTGACAGGTCACAGACAGGAAAGTAGTGAAAACTTCAGCATAAATTAGACTCTCAGGTCATTTGAGACGTGACTGAAAAAGGGAGGGAGAGCTGTAACTTAAGGGGAAAACAACACTAAGAAGAATACTTTTAATAAAGGAAATCTATGAAAGCACTTTTAAAGTGCTGTGCAAATAGAAGAGCTATTTCTATTTGACCATATCATATGGTTCCTTTCACCTCTTTCTGCTTAACTTGATGCTTTATTTCCCCAAGCAAATTCTAAGTGAAAATAATAAATCATTCTTCATACTGTTGGTATGTCCTATACACAAAGATCACTGAAAACTTGATTATGATTATAAAGACAACATATATGGAAGTGCCCAGGACTTTACCATGTATATATACACATTTCCCAATTAATTTGTTTACTTGTATCAGATGTTTACTTTGTATCTTGTATCAGATACTAAGTTCTATGTTTCCTTGTGTTTGTCATAATTCATAAGCCAGAGCCTTGGACATAGTAGGTACTGAGTTAATATTTGTTGATAGATTTTGATTACTCATCTAAGTCATCTTCTAGTTCCTACTTCAAATGGCAAACTGCCTTTTGGCAATAACCAAAATTACAATGTAATTATGTTAAATCGCATTGACATATATGGATTATTTCACCCCTTTCCCAATGAAATCCAGATGTGCTATTTCACCAATTAAACCACCCCTTTATCAAAGTTCCATTAATCTCCTGGAAGTACCACTGTGGTCATTAACTAAATGTCAGGTAGGTACAGAAGCTACTTTGGATTTCACTTAATAAACCAGGGCAATTTAAAGTAATTACTCATATCTTGTGAAGAGGCCAATATGTAGCCAGTTTAACCTGCTAGAGATCTGTGGGTAAAAGAACCCATAAAATGAAGGGGAATTGAAATAGAAGCCTTATTCCCTTTGCCAAGACTTTCAAGTTGAGCAATTATTTACCCTAAGAAAGGACAGAGCTGACTTTAGGAAAACTTTAAAAAGCCATTTCAAATGCTTGTAGAATACTTTAAAAATGTTAAATTGCCCAATTTACTGCCTAGATTTAGCTTATTTGTCTGAAAACTTATTTTAGTAACTATCTGAATTATAGTCTCCCTTTTAATTCAGTTTCCCACACAAATGTGATTTACTTTCCAGAATTATGAGCTGTGCTTTATGCCATTTGCAATGGCAAAGAAATAAATTATAAAATATATGGCTTTCCATGTAGTAATTTTCGATATATGGATTATCATTTGGACTTATTTTTACTCTGCATATTTTATACATTATTTAGTATACTTAAAAATGCTTTCATGAAAGGAATGAAATTAGGCCACTTTTGTTAATGTGCTAGTCAGTATAATAGACTAGTTATTATAATATATTGTAATATATTATAAATGTAATAATTTATTACAATATTATAATTGTTTCTATATTATTATGCAGGAAAAAGAATTTATATGCTACTAATTACTAAAAATTAGTTATTCTACAAGTTACAAAGTTACCACCATTAGAGAATTAAATCAATAGATCCAATATTTAGATATGAAGATTCTATAATCCATATTAGCTAGTGATCAGTTGATGCCATTCTTTTATCCAAAAATGATATAATCTATTAATCTAATCTTGAAGCTATTTCAAGAAAGAAGAGATAATATTTACTGAACACTTACTATATATAAATAATTTTGTATAAATCTGTTATATAAGCTTTTATAACACACTTCTAATGTCAATACAGTCCTCATTTTGCAGCAAGAAAATGAATTTCCGAAGTTAAGTGACACTTGGAAGAGCAAAAATACTAAAGAGTTTTGGGGTGATGTTTGAAGACAGGTTTATTTGCCCCCAAAGTCGGCATTATTTCACCTCCACAAAGTGTCTTCAATTAAACAAACAAAAAGCAAAATATTATTTCTGCTAGAATGAAAATATCTATCTTCCCTAATAAAATATGACCTCAAATAGTCATTTGCAAGTATATATTTTTTCTTCTTCCTCTAAAAATTGCTAACTTTGTTTACACTCTTAACTAGTTGCCATGTTTAGGCAGCATTCAGCAAGCAAGTACTCAGCAAATGATCTATTAAAGATAAGTGGGGCGCTTGCAAGGGCCAATTAGACACAGTGGTACCCTAGAAGATTTAGGGTGAGTAGGAAAGAGAGGCAAAGTGAAGGCTTCAAAATAAGGGCTTTGAATAATCAGGGTTACATTAACAGTGGTCTAAACCTGACTAGGATGGTAAAGGCCTCCCTCAGAGGGAAGCCCATGAGGATCTCTGGAGGAAGAATGTTAACCAGGTGAAGAATTGGGTAAAAGGAATATCAATAAGCCATTCCAGCTTGGCCAGGAACACAAGACTGAGAATTAGAGCCAGTTCCCCAGTGACACCATTTGAATCCCCCGTAGATGACTCAGTAGCATTAAAAGAGTTCAACCAGGGGAGTGAGACAAACAGATTTCTATTTTAAACAGATAATTCAATCATCACTCCAATATATGCTTTAATTATTTAAATAGACTATTTCAATAGATATTTTAAATTGATGGATAGATGAACCTGGACAAGAGCTTCAAGGAGGTCATGTTCAATGTTGTGTGGTCAAGATGAAATGGCCACCAATGGACTTGGCCCCAGAGACTACTTTGATCAACAAGATGGGGGGCAATATCATTGGGGTTGTGGGAATGGAAGCCAGTTTAAAGTCCTCATCTGATAAACAAGACAAGTAAAAGGTGGCTACAATATCTAAGCCTACAAAGTTAGTAAGGTCTTCAAAGACCACAATGGCAGCAGCAGTGGAGTAAAATATAAGTCCTGAGGAAAGGTTAGCAAATCAATGGACTTTGGAACAGAGAATGCTGAAGATGGAAATCTAGAGTTGTTACCTTTAGTGATCTGTGCTGGCAAGTTGATGGGGGAGGGGAGTGTTAATCAAAAAGAGTGACTAACAGAGTAAGAGCTGCCTCAACAGACAGCACAGCGGTTCATATTTAGATAGTGAGTTTGAGATGGATGTGAAACATCCAAGTGGGGTTATTGAGTTTGGTGTGGAGTTCAGGGGCAAGGGCAAGACTCAAAGACATGGATTCTGGAAGCCAACAATTTGCACAGCATTTTCAAATCCTCAGATGTGAATAAGAATATGTTAGTAAGGAGGACATATTCACTCCCTGGATAAGGTGCGGGTAAAGAAAAACACATATATCAACATTTAAGGATATTAAGATCAGAAGCACAAATGCCCAAGAGAAGCAAAAATGGAGCTGGGGAAACCCAAGAGAATCTGGTCTCATGGAACTCCTTGGGGAGAGTTTCGAGAAGGTCATGTTCAATGCCGTGTGGGAAGGTAAGATCAAGATGAAATGGCCACCAATGGACTTGACCCCAGAGACTACTTTGATCAACAAGATGGCAATGTCATTGGGGTTGTGGGAATGGAAGCCAGTTTAAAGTCCTCATCTGATAAAATTTTCCGAATGAAACAAATCACACATACTTCTTATTTGCTAAGGGCTTTGTGCCAATTATAAAGACTAAAGTTTTCCAAGTACTTTCATTTAGTTGGCAATTAAATAAACAAAGTACTTGTCCATACGCTAGCTTTAATTACAGCCTTCATAATCTATTTACTTTCATGTACAAACAGGTCCTCATCTGTGAAATGGGTTTGTTACAACACTGAGTTAAAGCAGGGCTTTCATGAAAAAGTTATCTTTCCTCAAACTACTTACTGCAGTTTATGTATATGGAACAGGACTAGAAGGAAACTAGAGCATGATCCTAATTCAGATCATTGGCAGATACAACACAAGAACTCACTGAAAGTTAACATCTAGAATATTCTATTCTCTTCCACAAATTAATGGATTTTTTATTATTTTGACAAAATCAACTGTCTTTTAAATATTGCTGCTGAAAGTTAGCATTAATTTCTAACATCCAATCATATTATAGTGGGTGTTTACTGAGAGTTTGTTTTCAGACAATGTGATTAATTAGAAACCTTGCCTAAATCAGAGTAATAATGATCCTTAGTTCCTGTATCTTGAAAGATTTCTCCTTTGTTTTCACTTAACTAATTTCTAAAATAAGCTTAAGGTCCGGGCACAGTGGTGCATGCCTGTAAGCGGCAGCCTAGGAAGCCACAGTGGGGACCTGGGATCGTGGTTCGAGTCCTACCAGGGCCAACATAGTGAGACCTGGTCCCAAAAAAATAGATGGGTGTGGTGGCATGCGCCTGTAATCCCAGCTACCTGGGAAGCTGAGACTGGGGATTGCTTGAGTCCGTGGTACCCCAGGGAACGTGAGCCTGCGGTTCCACAGGCAAAAATAGTGAGACCTAGTCTCAAAAAAAAAAAAAAATAAGCTTAAATAGGATTAATTTTCCTTGCCTTAGTAATGTTCCCTGATATTGCTCAGACTATATTTATAAATTTCACTGATATTGTAAATATATATATGAAAGACATAAAAATATACAAAATGCTCATACTAGTGCTTTTGGGATGATTTTTCTTGCCTGATTAGAGAGAGAAGAGACTCATTCTCTTCCCTTCCTGCTTCAGCTGTTGTTTAGTGAGGATAAGATGCCTGGAGCTACTCAACCACTCTATCTGGTCTAGGAATAGCAGAGTGGCAAGAAAACAAGAACCCAGGTCCCTCAGGACACTGTAGATGTGCAATAAAACAGGAACTGCTCACTTGAATTCTCTTTAGGTGAGATAGTGTCTCCACTTATTAAACTCATTTTAAAACATGATGTTTGTTTCCTTTCAATCAAGAGAACTGATTTTATACAAAATACACAAACACACATACAGCACATTATGTACAGCAAGAACATACATTGGATTCTCAAAGAATAAGAATTTCATTTACAACTTAATACAAGGTGTTTTGTCACATCACTTAGATGCATAATTTAGCAAAATTGTTCTCTCTTAAAAGTCTGACCCAACACAAAGCAAAAATAACTTGGATGAGAAACAAAGA
Source organism: Uropsilus gracilis (assembly GCA_004024945.1). Lineage (NCBI taxonomy): Eukaryota > Metazoa > Chordata > Mammalia > Eulipotyphla > Talpidae > Uropsilus > Uropsilus gracilis. Next base: position 19,584 of record PVHY01000504.1, on the reverse strand, counting down.
TTGAAAAACAGACTCCCTTAGGAAAAAAGTAGCAGGAAACAATCAAGGTAGGAGTCTTAAAAATAAACAAGACTTTTGGCTATCATGCAATTATGTAATTAAGTGATGTCATTTTTAAAAGAATCAGAGCTGAGAATAAAAGACAAATCAGGTTTTAAAGGATTGCGTTCTTTGAAATATAAAGGAAATAACTGAAAAATTTCTTCAAAATCTAGAAATTCAATCAGCATAAACATGCATGATTTTTGAGCCACCCTTGTAAACTGTACCACTCTAAAGTTGAGAGGCAGAACATGAAAGATGTGTGCATTGATGAGACACAGTGACAGGGAGCAGAGAACCCTCAAAACTGGAATCATTTGTGATTGAATTATCAGAACTTGCATGAGGAAGACATGGTGAAGACAGTCAGCTGCTTTCGAAGCTTTCTGGTGGGCTCAGGTTTTAAAAAGGCCAGGGACTGAAGATGAAAGCAGAGACATGATCAAGGGTGATGAAAGGACACCAACCTGAAACAGATTCAGCAAGTTTTATGCCCAGAGGCCTCTGAAGTAGTTTTCAGAAAGCAAAAGGTCTAGGACTCAGAAATGAAGCACACCAAAAATGGAGAGACAGGACCACTGCTTGACCTGGAAAAAAATCAAAACAAGGTTGCTTCCATTTTGTTTCCATCCTCTCCATCTGACATCACTCTGGAAAGAAAAAAGCATATTGGCTGAGAGCAATTAGGACCCGAAATGAGAAGGTAGCTGGGGAGAGAGCCCACACTGCCTGTCTCTCCAGGGTTGTGTCTCTGAATTCTCCCAAGAATACCTGCCTGTGGCCCAAAATCCTTAGAGATGATAGGATACCTACTTTGAGCATCTTTGGGAAATTATGGCGGCAGGTAGAGAGGGGAAATGTTCTTTTTCAGCAGGGAAGGAGAGAGTAAAATTAGCCACAGATGACAGTAGATCAAAAATCCAAAAGATGGGCTGGGAGCTGTGGCACATGCCTTAAATCCCAGCCAAAAAAGGGAGGCCAAGTATAGGAATCACTTGAGTCCGCTGGTTCAAGACCCACCCTAGGCAAAATAGCAAGACCTAGTCTCAAAAAATAGCTGGACGTGGTGGCACTTGCCTGTAATCCCAGCCCCCTGGGAGGCTGAGGCTGGGGATTGCTTGCGTCAGTGGTACCCAGGGCAATGTGAATCTGCAGTTCCTCAGGCAAAAATAGTGAGACCTAGTCTCAAAAAAAAAAAAAAATCCAACAGAACTCAAGATTGTCATTGTGATCACTGAGGAAATGGTTCAATGATCTCTGGAGGCCAATAGCATTGGGTAAAATCACTACACTTAGACACATATTTCTCTTTTTCCATAAATTGAGGTTATTCATATGGCAGATAAATACTGATCATCAAAAGTCACATGGCAACAAATCTCTTTGAATTCTAATAAACTACCATGTAAAATAATTGTGAAGATGGATGTTATCAATGTTCAATGTAAATGGGATGGTTAGGGACTGCTATTGTGTATGGAGCTACATGTAACTAACCACTTTTTTTTAATTACCTTAAATTACATACCATGTTTTACATTTCTGTGCTATGCCTTCTGGGGAAAAAGGCAAGTTGTAGAGTCACTATTTTTAATTCCTAGACCTTGGGAAAATTACTTAACCTTCCTGTACTTTCTTTTCCTATCTATAAAATGGGGATAATGTCATAGTATCATAGGACCAGTGACATTATAGGTTCAATGAAATCCTTATTAAAATCCAATGACATTTTTCACAGAATGAGGACAAAAAAAATCATATGGAACTACAAATAGCCAAGGCAATCTTGAGAAAGAAGAATAAGGCTAAAAGCATCATTATCTCTGACCTCAAATTATATTACAAAGCTGTATGACCAAAATAGTATGGTTCTTATATAAAGACATAAATGGGTAGAACAGAATAGAGAGCCCAAAAACAAGTCCACACATATATGATTAATTTACCACAAATAAGCCAATAATGTACAAAAAGAAGTTCTTTTCAATAAATGATGCTGGGAAAACTGAACAGCCAAACTCAAAAGAAAGAAATTGAACCACTATTTTATACCATATAAAAAATAAACTCAAGATGGATCAAGAAGAAAGAAAAAAACCATAGGCAGTTAGCCTCCTTGACATGTCTTTGTAATATACATTTTTTATTTGATAGCAAAAGCAAAGATGGAAAAATAGAAATAAACAAGTGGGATTACATTAAACTAAAAATCTTTCATAAAGCAAAGGAATACATCAATATTAAAGTGCAATTTACCAAATGGATGAAATATTTGCAAGTAATATATCTGATAAGGTGTTAAAATCCAAAAATATGAATAACCTATACAAGTCTATAGGAACAAAAGTCTAATCTGATTCAAAAATTGGCCAGAGGAAATGAATAAACATTTTTCAAAAAAAGACATTCAGATGTCCAACAGGTACATGAAAAGGTTCTCAGCAGCACTTAATCATCAGAGAAATAGAAATGAAAACTACATTGAGCTACTTGAACTATCACCTCACATCTGTTAGCATGGCATTATCAAAATGACAAGTAATAACAAGTGTTGCCAAGGATGCAACAAAAGAGAATTCTGCACACTGCTGGTGGAAGTGTAAATTGATGCAACCTCTATGGAAAAACAATATGGAAGTTCCTCAAAAATGTTTAAACAGAACTACAACATGATCCAGCAATTATACTCCTAGGTATTTATCTGAAAAAAATGAAAACTCTGTTAAATATATATCTGAAATGTCATGTTTGTGTGTTCACAGCTACATTATTTACAATAACCAAGGAATAGGAGGAACCTAAGAGTATATCAATGGATGAATGAATGAAAATATTGTGGAATAAGAAAGAAATCTTGCCATGTGATGAAACTTGAGGACAATATACTCAGTGAAACAAGTCAGATAAAGACTCTTTACTGTATTTTATGATCTCACTTAAAAACAAAGACTGAACTCATAGATACAGAGAACAGATTGATGGTTCCCAGAAGTGGAAGGTTGAGGCAAAATGATGGAGGTATTAAAAGGGTTCAAATTTTCATTTCTAAAATAAGTCAGTGGGTGGTAATATACACCATGATGATTATGGACAATAATATTGTATTATATATTTGAAAGTTGCTAGGAAAGCAGATTTTAAAAGTCTTCACCACAAGGAAAATATTATAACTATCTATGGTGGTGGATATTAATTAGACTTATTGTAGTGATCATTTTACACTAGATGCAAATATAAATTATATATGTGTGAAGTGAATATAGTGTTATAGATGAATTAAATTGCAATAAAAAGGTAAGTGCTTAATACATATCATCAGTGATACCATGAATGATGGTCAGAGCAGTGTCAGTAGTTTACAAGTTATTTCATCTGCCGACTGATCTTTCTGCATCACAGCAGTCTTCTCCTTTAAGTATCAGGTATGATTTTGTTTTCAAGCAACAGACCATCCCGTTTCAAGTCTCTGGGCTTTTGTGAATTTGTTTTCCTCATGTAACAAGAATCTTAGCAGAGCAGCTCTTGAATTGGTTCCACAGTTCACTGTGTCACAGCTCTGGGCCAGCATCTCCATGGTTGTCTTGGACTTTCCCTCTGGCCACAGGATAAACCACTGCAGCTGGTCCAAACAGGAAGGAAACAGGAATAGGAACTCATCATAGGTCTCTCACCCATTATCTGGCAGGAAAATCAGACTCAGACACCACCTCCCCCACCTTCGTTCCCCTGTGGCCCTTTCTTCAGGTCATCTTGGACACAGGATCATTTCTGCCCCAGAGGAGGTTGGGAATTGACTACCTGCCATTTTCAGTCACAACAGGGAAGGGGACAAGGAAAAGGGGACCAGTATTTGCCACCTTATTCTCCTCTCCCCTCCCCCTTCCTCTCCCCCTTCCCTTCCCCCCTCCCCTTCCCTCCTCTCCCCTCCCCTTTCCTCTCACAATCAGATCTGTTGTTTTCAAAACTTCATTTCAGATGCTGAAACTAGAATCTAGAGACTACTTCTGTGTCTACAGCAGTGTTCATTGTCAGAAGTAAATAAGTAAGTCTGCTTTCCCCCCTCTCCAACCGCTAAGTGGCAGACCAATTGTCAACCAATTTAGAAATTTATAAGTAACCCTTCAAAAGTTGGGAAGCACTATACCAGATGGTCTCTCCTGATTGTTTTGGGCTGATGACTCACTCTATTGTCCCTGGTGCTTCACACTTTCTTTCTCAGAAATCCCCCTGATCTCATCTCCTTGTTTTCTTCCTTTCCGTTAAATGGATCAAATGTCTTTTCAAATATCACAGTCCTCTTCTAGCAAGCCAAGAGGAGAACAATGTAAAACAGTATGACATCAGGGATTAAGTGTGTATAGGTGAGTGTATATGTATAGAGAATGTGCAAAGAGAAACTAGATTTGCCTTTTAAATTCACCCTGTGAACTTCCAAATACAAAATTTAAAAATCCATCCTCACCTCTTCCTCTTTTCCAGGCTTGGCTTTCCACTGTCCTACACACTTCTCATCCTGGCCAGGGCAATCCCTGCTTCCCCACCTCCCCTAAAGAAAAAAGTCAGGAAGTTAAAAAGTTCTCCATCTGCTGAAATGTTTGGGCAGAAATCATGAGAAAGAGAAGATCCCTCCCACATCCCAGCAAGCCCTGGGATGGGAGACAAGCTACCTCTGGGGCACCCCTTCCAAAGGTGGTAGGTACTTCATTCCTTTCCCATCTATGTTAGACTGGCCTAACAGCTACCCTGAGCCAGGCTTGTTCCAGACAGATAACAGACAATTCCACACACAGAGCAACCCTCACCCAAAGCCAGCCCAGCCATACCATGGAGCTGAACTGCAAAGGTGGATGTTGAACTACCACTGAATAGGATCAAAGTCCTTTCACACTCACCCTTCAAAATCACTATCAAATAGAGTCCTAGTGAGATGGATGATGGGTCCCACAAGTAGCAGATAAGGATGTTGGGAGTCAGCAGTCACATAAGAGGGAGTTCACTTTGCAGGGGGTAGGGGCAGGCAGGAAGCCCTGCAAGAGCAGCAGCTGTCAACCGGCAAGAAGATGGGGTGACTTCAGGAAGGGATGAGGCTCACCAGACACATGTAGACTTGATGCTAACTAATGGGGCCTTCCATCTTCACAGATAAGAAATGCCCAATAGAAACTGAGGTGTGGCCAGGCATGGTGGCTCGTGCTTGTAAGCTTCAGCCTATGAAGCGGCCGGGGCTAGGGATCGCGGTTCGAGTCCCGCCTGGGGCCCGTAGCGAGACCTAGTTCCAAAAAAATAGCTGGGCGTGGTGGCACGCGCCTGTAATCCCAGCTACCTGGGAAGCTGAGGCTGGGGATTGCTTGAGTCTATGGTACCCTGGGCAATGAGAGCCTGCGGTTCCACGGGCAAAAATAGCAAGACCTAGTCTCAAAAAAAAAAAAAAAAAAAGAAACTGAGGTGTGTAGGCCGGGCACAGTGGTGCGTGCCTGTAAGCGGCAACCTAGGAAGCCACGGGGGGAGGGGGGACCGGGGATTGCGGTTCTAGTCCCGTTCGGGGCAACATAGCGAGACCTAGTCCCCCCAAAATAGCTGGGTGTGGTAGTGCACATTTCTGCAATCCCAGCTATCTAGGTAGCTGAGGCTGGGGATTTCTTGAGTCTGTGGTACCCCAAGCAATGTGAACCTGCGGTTCCATGGATAAAATTAGCAAGATCTAGTCTCAAAAAAAAAAAGAAAGAAAGAAACTGAGGTGTGTATGTGATGGGGGGATTCTCCCCTGGAACCTGTCCAGGGAAGAAGCAGTGTTAATACTGGGTGAGAAAATCACCCTGGAAAGGATCACTGCTCTCTCTGTGCTCTCCAAAGTGTCATGGCAAAATGCTTGGTCCCTGACATCCTACTCCTGAGTTCAAGTTCTACCTCTGTTGATTATGGGTAAAGTCTGCCAGCTTGGTGAAAAGTAACTATGGCAGACGATCCATGAGAATATGTAAACCCCATCCATGTTAGTTTACTGTATCAGTTTCTATTATTTAAGTTCCTTCCACCTTAATTTTGACAATTCTGCAGCTTTCCACAAGTGCAGAGGTTTATAAAGAAACTCCAGATCACATTTTCAGGAAAGCTCACCCTATCTGCATATTGCATAATAAATAGGTGGTCCTCAGACCTCAATTTGAGAAGGATGGTTAAAGCATTCCATTAGGAGATAATCCTATTAAATTTAAAGGCTGCTTGAATGGGGATTTGTACAGGAATGTAATGTTCTGTGGAAAGTCTTAAGTGTCTCAAAAAAAAAAAAAAAAAAACCACTGAATAAATGCAATAACAATAACTCCTCACATTTGTGAGCTGCTTTTAGATATCAAGTGCTTACACATGTGTTGTTTTATTTAATGTCTGCCGAATAATCACAAAGCCCTGCTTGCCTACTGTAGCCAAAGTTTCTGGCTCTGGGTCTCTTTTCCTTATAAGGTGGCTTGAGGTGAAACTTTGCTTTTGTTACTTTTTGGGGACTGATCCAGAAGCAGCTACCATTCTCTGGTAATCCCCTTTACTCTTTGTGGACCAGGGTGGAAACTACAAATTGTAACTCTCCCCGGAAACAGAGCTCTTTGTCATTTGTAATAAATTTCTCAAGTGTGGTTTATAAACCAACTGCATCAGAGACACTATTGTTTAAAAACACAAATATGCAGAGACCCCAAATTCTACCACAGTGCAATGAATCCATGTTTCTGAGCATGAGGATGGGAAATCTGAGTTTTTAATGAGCATGCTAGATAATCTTATATACTAACAATTAAGGACAATTTGTGTTTAGAAACTGGACTAAAAATAATTTCATTTTGCCTAGTTGGCTGCTAAGCAAATAGTAAGTGCATGACATACATAGTATCAGGCATATACAAAGGTAGGACCCTCTTACTGAAGCCTGACCCTTAGTGTACCCTGGAAGCCAGGGCTAGGGGAAAGCGAGTATAGGGTAACCATCCCAGTAAGGGAGGCATCCTTGTCACCAATAGTAGTGGCAATATATCATGCTCACCAATCCACATAAGTTCTTTATTGGTTTTAGGAATTACACAGATACAATAGGCAGAGCAAAACAGACAAAGTTCCAGGGGGCTAGGAGACAGCCAAGTCCCCAAATCCTCCAGGAATATTCTCTCTCTCCCTCCCTTCCATCTTCCCCCACTCTCCTTTCCCTCCCCCCTCTCTGTCCTTCTCTCTTCTCCTCCTCCCCATTCTCCTCTCTCTTGTGCTATCTCTTGTGCTTCTCATGCTCTCCATACATCTTTATCTCCCCTCTCCTAGGCCCAGGTGTGAACACTTACACATATGCACAGTCATGGGGAAGATGCAATAATCCAGGTGCTGGTCACATAGGTTAATGAAGGAAAAAGCCTGACTAACTTCCTTTTCAGTGAAGAAGGGCCTCTTCCACGGCACACTATTTAAGGAGCAAAAAACTCTCAGTAATCCCATCAGTAATATCTTCACACTATTTAAAAGAAACTAAAATTAATGCAAAAATAATCCACCATGAACAAAACATTAAACTCTTAAACAAAGGCAAGATCAGTGAGGGCTCATTCCGTCTTGCCTAGGATCAACCAGGACGCTCTTGCCCCCGGGTCAGCATACTAACTGGATAGTCCTCACCCAGGCTTTCAAGCCATCAGTAGATGGAGGCCAGGACAGAGGAATGCCAAGCTCTCATCTTCATGTTTCTGTTCAGCTGAGAGGATTTGCGGTTAGAAACCTAATTTCATTAAGTTGGACGCTTTGTTCTTTCCTTTGGAAGTAAAAGCACCACTGAGTTCTACAGTCATTAACCAACCAGAAATACATTCCAGTGACAGCATTAACTTGCCTAAGATAGACAGGCTCATCAGAAGCCTCACTTACTGCGCTGACGCGCAACTTAAGGGACTCTCGGCAGCCATTGCGATGGCCACGTAGGCCCCTCTGTGGGGTGTCACTCTGCCTCAGAGGCTGCTTTCTGATACTCTTCTGGGTGTGTAAAATTTTAAATCCTTTATAAACATCAATGATTGGCATAATTGGTGTAATTATAGGTATCTAAAAAGCAGAAAATGCCTGTGTAACAGCTGCCAATAGCCGGTTTCAGGAAACATGCAGTCACTTGTGAAGAGCCCGGCTTAGGATATAAACGCTAGAGTAATATTACTTCCAGATGGACCAACTCGAATCAGAGTTGGTGCAGAGATAGAGATAACAGAGCTCCCTCCCCAGGGACTCAGCCACGCAGAAATCAAGGGGTGGTGTTGATGCTTACAAGAGGCCCCATGGCTCTAGGGTGAATTTGTGGGGGTGGGAGAAACTTAGTGGGCTCCAGACACTCCCATAGGGAAGTAGAACAACTAGACAAAGTTTTGGGGTTCAGAGTTTGGGGGTCAGGCAACATCAGGGTTCTTTTGTAGTTAAATGTTTCACAGGTATTGAGTATCAACTTTAATTTAACTCCTTTAATGGTAACAAAATGGGGAAAACACTGGCAATCCCAGTTTGCAAAGGTCTGTCTTAGAAATGGGTATGAAGTCAACGGGAATCAGGTTGGGTTTTTCTGTTCCCTAATTAGTTGGGGTTAGGTCCCCTCCATAAAATGTTTGTGGTTTACTGAGACATTTATTCATCTACAATATTTGAATATTGCCCTTAACACCCACCCTCTTGTAAAGAACATGTGCATTTGGAAGGGGAAGGGAAATTAATTGGGAGAAACTGAAACAACTTAGAAGAATAGACCCTCTGTAGATGCAAAGGCCAGTTACCATAAATTTGCCAAAATGGTGACTGGTAACATAGTGAAAGAAATCTCACACATTTGCTTAAATTTTCACTTGATTTTGTCAAACTACTCTCCTTTCTACAAACGACCAGCTTCATTGAATTTAACTAGCATATGCTAATAGCTAAGAGACTGGTTTCACAACACAAAAGCACCAAAATAGATGAATAGATCAAGAAAATACAGTACATACAGATAATGGAATACTACTTAGCAATAAAAAAGATGAACGCATGCTACTTGAAGCAATAGGCATGGGACTGGAAGGGATTATGCTAGGAAAAATAAGATAAAGATAAATATGAATGATTTCACTCTTGTGTGGAAAATAGAGAAGCCAAATAAAATGTCAAGAAAGAAAACTAGCAAGCTGATTATACACCTGAGGCAACAACAAGGGAAGGAGAGGAAAGGGAGTCAAAACAAGAGGGGGAAGAATACAAGGGACTGTGGAGATGGATCATGGGTGCTATGGTGTGGGAGAAGTACAAGGGCTATACTGAGGGGGGAATTCAACTATTGTACAACAAAAACAATGTAAGAAAATAAATTTGAGACTGCTTTCAATTATATTGAACTTCTAACACTGACCTAAAAGAAAGATGCTGACTCTTTGCTTGGAGAGTATAAATTTTAATAGTGATTTTGATAATAGTTATTTTAGAAGCATGGAGTTTTCCAGAGTTATGTAAAAGATGAGACTCCAATAGGATCAGTCTTTGGGAGCTGGGTCCAATGGTATTCATTCATTCATTCATTCATTCATTCATTCATTCATTCATTCATTCATTCATTTATTTATTTATTGAGACTAGGATCTCACTATTTTTGCCCATGGAACTGCAGGCTCATGTTGCCCAGGGTACCACAGACTCAAGCAATCTCCAGCCTCAGTTTCCCAGGTAGCTGAGATTACAGGTGCAAGCCACCACGTCCAGCCATTTTTTGGGACGAGGTCTTGCTATGTTGCCCTGAGCAGGACTCAAACCGTGATCCCTAGCTTCAGCCACTTCATAGACTGAAGCTTACAGGCACACACCACTGTGCCCGGCTTTCAATGGTGTTGAAAGTATCCTAATCTAAAAAGTTAAAAATCTCATGGTCAGTGACTCTAAAACCATATTCTACTGTGGTGGGTTTCACTTTTCATTTTTTTGAACAAAAATTTTTAAGTTATGTAGCTGAAAGAGGAACTATCCTGGTTTTGCATTTATGTGTGGATTTTCTTTGACCATATCTGTCTAAAGGGAAAGAAGTGAATCCAGAATTTATGATTAAAAGATGGGATGAACTCTGATGTATGCTGATAGAGGACATAGCCATGTGTCCATCCCAAAATATCTTTTGCCAATTTGTCATATGAATGTTCAGCCACTAGAATATAATGTGATAAGACTGGCATCAAGATATGAGGGAACAATAAATTAGATCATCTAACCATGCTGTGGTATCTGTCTATAACTCTCATCAATTTGAGCTGCTTGCAAAGGAAAGATATTTTCTGACCATCTTACTTCAAAGCTTAATCCCTCTAGTATGTTGTAGCAAAGAGGCAGGAACAGGTAATAACGCAAATATCCCTTTATTCACCTGGCCACTGCTGGAGACCTATCTCTTTGATTCCATTCTCCAGCTAATACCCACTGGCTATTGATGGCCTTCACAGATGTGGGCATTCAAATGCTGGTTTTCTTAAAGGAACAGAGTTCTTCTGACCACCCCATTCTTCCTATCTTGGAGAACCTTAACTTAAATCCTTTTATCACTCTAATACCTCCTCCCCAAAGTACACCCCAAAGTCTTAGACTGCCACTTCAGTGTATTGACCCTGAAACCTTTGTGTGTCAAGTGGTACAAGTTAACTTCCCTCCAGCACCTCTTTCTCTGAACCTGTGTGTGCCTCTTAGTTTCTCACTCTAACTCATTCATCTAAGTGTGTTATCGATTACAAAATGAATGTCAGTCTCCTCTTCTTTTAGACACCTTGATTTCAGAATTACTTTCTTGGAGAGTACCTCAGATCTTTCCAAAGCTTATCCTTGGAAGGGGGTGAGGGTCTGCTGTAATTCCTCAGGCTGCTTCAGGACTTTCTTCTTCCCTTCCTCCTTCCTCCAATCTTCTCCTTATTTGGACTTGCCAGGAGATGGGGGGAGGGAGGTGGGAAAGAAGAAGGGGAGTATGGCATATTGAGGGAGAGTACTGATTATGTTAGGGTCAATTCTGCCTTAGATGATTGGGGTAAAGATTTTGTCCAGTCCTCAATACTGGGTACTCTTTTTAAAACATTGTATATTTAATTCTGCTGTTTATACCTCTAGGCCTTAGTGTCAAATTGAGGACTACTGGGAGGAAAAGAAAAAGAACATTATGGTAAGTATATAAAAGGCAAAATGTTTCCAGTCAGAATATTGCAGATGGTAGAAGAGGAAGCAGAGGTATTACTTGGATGTAGGGCTTACTCAGCTTACTCTCCCTGAGCTCAGGAAAGTCGAAGGATGAATGTCAGGGTAAATAAGATGGTCTTCAGACCCCAGGAGCAAAGGCAAAAATGAGGGAAGGGAGAGGTGTATCCTCACCTAGTCAGTGGGGAGACACTCAACAAAGAGTCCAGAAGTAGATATAACCCAGAAACAGCCAATGAATTGTTTGGCAAGTGATTGATGAAGTAACTGAGCATGCAAAGTTCTGTCTTACAAGGGTTGTGAAGGATTTTGGAGAAAAGAATCAAGAATTTGGTATAAGGAAAAATTTTATGCACAGAGGAGAGCCAAGAGAATACCTAACAATAGCAATACCTGCAGGGTATTGATGCTAAATTGGGTAACTGATCAACTTTCTACTAACACCATGGAGCTTGAATATTTCTTCCAGAATTCTCATGAAATTTCTAGTTTCCTTAGAGTTCTGCATTTCTTTGCAATAGTGTTCAATAGCTTCATGTTACTTGAGTCTGTTTCCTGCTATCACAGAGCCTAATAACAGTAAAGTCAATTTCATGGTAATGAAAACCAGCTTGGAAAGTTCTAATGAGCGCACGCCTGTAATCCCATTTACCTGGGAAGCTGAGGCTGGGGATTGCTTCAGTCCATGGTACCCCGGGCAACGTGAGCCTGTGGTTCCATGGGCAAAAATAGCGAGACCTTGTCTCAAAAAAAAAAAAAAAAAAAAAAAAAAAAATTCTAATGAAAGAAGAAAAAGACTAAAGAGGGTTGATGTCTCTCATGTGCATTTGATCGAACTAAAATCCCTATCCTAAGTCACTCTATTGTGGTCAAGGCCATTTCTGTCCTGTCTTTTAAATCATGTGTGTTATCAGAAACTGGAGATAGAAAATTCAGAATGATTTGCAAAATGATGGCAGATGTCCCCATTTACATGCTAAAATAATCTATTCACCCTCTGGGTGGAAATAAAATGATTGCTTTATAGTTTGGTTTACTTTTAGTCCAGTTTATCACTTTCTTTTCCCCAACATGTTCTTTACATTTAACTAGCTCCAAGTGGGAAAATTGTCTGATGTCTGTTGTAACACTAAGACCTGGCAATTCTACTTCTCAGAGTGACTTGAGAAAAGTGCATATACATATAAGAATACACTGTTAGAGCAAAATAAGTAGAAATCTTCTTAGCCAGTATTTCTTAAATTTACTTGAGGTATGTGTTTACAGAATGCCTATCAGTATATCAGACACTATTTGGGGACAGTCTTGGGGATCCTAGTCTCGAAAATGCAAAGAATTTTTCACCATTAGAGACACCTGGTCCTGCCACATCCAGTCTTTTCCCCTCCAAATTTTGGGCTCATTAGGTGCTCACTCAAAATTAAATTAAAACTGTTAGCAAATTCCCAGAAGTACTTACCATCACCTCTTTCAAAGACAGGCTCTTGGACCAATTTCTGCAGGGGGGAGGAACAAAGTGCAATGTGTTTTCAACTACAGCCCCACAACTTCCCAGGAACTTCAAATAAATTATTCAAAGTCTCAGGGGATTGGCAAACAAGAGAGATAAAAGGCCCACATTGGGAGTGTGGGAAAGGGGAGGGAGAAAACAGGGGCCAAGACTGAAGGTCAGGAGTTCCAGAAGAGACTATTTTCACAGGTTTTAGGTGTTGAAGCTGGGAAAGTTAAGACAGGCACTGGTTTTTAAAAAAGTGGCAATTAACCACACATACAAGGAGAGCTAATTGGTCGTTAAACAGGGTTTGGCTGCTTAGTTCTTATAAAAGCAGTTACATGCACCATCCGCTTTAACCAATCATCAAACTTCACCGCTGGGCAGTCACTACCCAGAGAGCCTACTAAGGATAACAGGTTTTTTTATAATTTGCCTCTTGCCTTTCAACACACACTCATTCTACATTAATGAACTAGACCAACAAATTATATATTTTGGAAAATATTTTAAAAATCAGCAGGCTCTCTCAATAGTACTTCAGTACTTGGTGTGTTTCTTACAGACTGTGCTTAAAAAAAAAATCATAAATGAAATTTCCTTTAAATGCTTCATGTTGATGCAAAGCAAGTGTGTGAATTGACACACAAAAGAGTTATAACTTTGCCTTTACAAATCTGCAGGGTAAAGGAGAGCCCTGCACCCAGCTTCCTGCTGTGACTGATGAAGGCCTGGCCTGTTGGCTGTCCTCCACACACCCATTGTCCTGAGTGCAAACCGTCAGAAGAAAAGAGAATGATCTAGATGTATTATCACCTGTACCCAGACACACACACTCATACAGAGGTGCGTTATTAACTGAGGAGCACACCAAAATACAGCAGCCTGATCTAACAGTCCCCTGGGAAATACCGTTCGTGATGTGAGACTTTTTTTTTTTCTTCTTCTTTTTAACATTAAGAAGGAAAACAACACATGCAGGAAACCATAAAACCCTCCAAGTTAACTGTAACCAACGGTCAAGCTCATTAGGACCTAATGGGTGGGTGGTAGCCTCTCTGTAAAGGTTGAGTGTGCCTCTGAATAATTTCCAATTTTCTCACTTGCTGGAATAGCTGCCTTTTAAACAACAAAGCAGAAGTTGCACTCACTATATTTATATGGTATCTTTTCTCTTTGGCCTCTTGCCTCTTACAAAATGCCTTCCCTGAATTCATCTTCTATCTTAGCACACATTTGTGGAACTGGAATATATGTACATATTCAACTCAGTTAATCACTGACACTCTTTCAAATGGGGAGGAAGTTAGAGAAAAGCACGGAGGAAATCCAGAGCATGACCAGCTTCAACTGCCCAGACAACCTGAGGCCTTGGCTGAGTCTGTTTCTCTGTGACTGAAGTGGAGGAGACACCTATTTATGGAAATCAGAACTAGAGTTCCAGAGATGGAGTTCCAGTGTCCTTTCTCTCACTTCTGAACTCGTGACCTCACACTCTTATTGAACCATTTGCCAATCAATTTCTCCATGTAACAAAGAGGAGGACTATCTTTTTGCTGTTTATTGGGTGGATATGCTAAAATTCTGAGTGGCAATGATTATCAAACTTTAGTGTGCTATGGAACTATGGAGGGGCTCTATTAGGGCCCCTACCCCACCACCTGAACAACGTAACATCTCTGCCTGTAAGAATCTCAGGGTAATTCTGATGTGGGTCCATGTCCCATACTGGGAAACACTGAGGCTGGGAGTTTAAGTACTTATGGTCTTTTATATTGCTTGCAGTGTGCCAGGCTGGTACGTGCATTATCTTTTAAAACCCATGGGGGGAAGGAGGTAGCATTTAATGAGCTCACACTGGAGGCCAGGCATTATGCCAGGTGTTCTACATGTGTCACTTCACCCCATTCTCACAATGGTTTTATGTCTTAGCAGTCTTTATACTTAAGGGTTCAGAACGTGGAGGATTATGTAGGCTATGAAGTTTGACCAAGGTTCTTGAGCTAGCTGTCCTCAGAGTCAGCATTCTAAGCTAGGTTTTCACTAAGTCCAGCTGCCTACTAACACAGTTGCAATAATGCAGGCAGCAAATAAGCAAAAGGATTATGGAGGCTCTTAAGTCTTCCCTGAAACAAGGTCCATGTGAAGTCAACAAATAAGAATGAAATATGTATTACGTGCAACTAACCAGAGGAGGGACATTTGGGGACACATGGAGTATTTGGGATGCATGAAGGCCTAGTGCCTGTCCTCCAAAAATTCCAGTCCACTGGGAGACTAGTTTGGCTATACTGGGCTTTTGGAGAACAGGAATAGTGGACAAAATAATTTTGTGTAGTGCTGTGAAGTGCAGTGTGAATTTTATGCTTTATCATGGGTAAGAGGGAATGATTTTCAGCAGTCTGAAAGACCATTCAGATACCGGGAGATGCTAGTTTTTTTTAACATACCCTCCACCCTCTGCCTTCTCAAACATCGGCTATTTCAAATGATAGCCAAAGTAAAGACCTAGCAATATTAATGAAGATAATTTTCCAGAGTGAATCAAAGGGATGGGGGTGGGGTCGGGAGAGGGGCAATGAGTAAGGGAAATCGCTTAAGCTTCAAGTAGGAGAAAAAAAAAAAAAAAAAGCCAAAGGAAACTTCACCATGAAGAAAAATAAATTATACCAACTTTTCACTCCAGATTAGGACCAGTTTGTATTCTTAGCAAAATTCTTTGTTTTGGGGGACATACAGCTTTTTTAAAGTATCTCCCTGGGAGCCTGGAATTGTTTTAAATTTATGATTATATATTCTAGACCCTAGTATTCCTCAAACCTTGTTTTCTTAACTCATGGGTACCCTACAAAACCAGGAAATACTTGATAAATTCTGCCAACCACTTCCTAATCCTTCACTTTCTCACTTTCTTCGAATCCTGTAAAGCTTCATCCCCTTTACCATCCCCCCCAGTAGAACACAAAACAAAAGCAAGAAGCCCTATAGCTCTGGGCCCAGGATATCAGTTTACAAGCTCTTAATTTTTCCTGCTATTTACAGATCTTCAACAAAGGAATTGACAAAACTTGCTCCAACTAGTATTACTGATTTGCATTTCTGATGGGGCAAAGGGCCAGAAGTAGTATATCAAAAAAAAATAAAAGGCTAGGTGTTCTTAAAGAAAAACCTAAAATTTATCCTTTTCTTTCATTCAAATTATCTGAAAGTCATAGTAAACTGTTTCTCAGGTTTATGATGTCTTGTATCACTTAACATGTAAAGTATGAAGGAAAACTGATTCAGAAGAAAGCACAAAAATATTATCTTACATTTACAGTTACCTCTTAGGAAGGACACACATTTTTAAAGTGATCTTATAAAAATATTTAAAGCATATACCCTTCCATGGAAAGCCGAAGGAATATAAACATTGTTCCAGCAGGAAAATCCTACAAAATAATCTAAAAAACCCCATCATTTAGACTTTATTTATAGCAAGGTTTTTATACTGTGGATCTAAAAAACCAATCATATCATCATCATTACAATCAACCAAAATTACAATTAAGGACTTTATAGAAAAAGTGCTTTCTCCTTTGCAAGGTCCTTGAAGAGACTTAAGACACCATGTTGTTTTAAGGTCTTAAAAAAAAATGATTATAACTGTAGAATATGAACACAATTAAGATTAAAAATATTAGAATATATCAAAGGAAAATTTGGGAAAAATAGCACGAATGTTCTTTAAAAAGATGAAATCATACTGAACTATAATAGCTGTATTATTTTGGAGGGGGAAAATTATTGCTTTACATGAAACTAAACATTGAGCTCTTCTCCAGCTGAACATTCCAGCATAATCTCCCTTACCTACCAGTAACCATCAGGATGAAAGGGTTATTTCCAAACACTTCTGCTTATTAACCACTCCTTTGCACTGCTGAAAAGCTAGAAGACAGATAAAGCCACACTTTTAATTAACAAACATTTGGGGGGTGAAGATGGTTTGGTTAGTGAATGACCATTGTTAACCCTCAAAACAAACAGGATATAGTGCTACTTAGCAAATTGCAGGTTCCTAACCAAGTAATAGTGGGTCTTAGGAAATTTCAGGCACTTTTCCTCCTTGCATACA
Organism: Uropsilus gracilis; assembly: GCA_004024945.1. Taxonomy (NCBI): domain Eukaryota; kingdom Metazoa; phylum Chordata; class Mammalia; order Eulipotyphla; family Talpidae; genus Uropsilus; species Uropsilus gracilis. The sequence continues at coordinate 2,728 of PVHY01000504.1, read as the reverse complement.
GGTCTCATAATACTGCTGTGTCCAATGCCTATAAAAAATATTTCCACTAGTTGAGTGTGAACTGTTCAGAGTGAGGGGAAGAGAGCTTCCCTCTTTGCCCTGAAGGAGCCAGCTCCTCCAGTTCATCCCTATTGTTGGATTTCACTCTTGTTAATACCTATGGTGGGCAGGGAACAAAATGGAGAACTTAGCATCCGCTGAGGTTTTGAGGTTAGGAAAAAATTTTGAGGAAAAAATGTGTAACTTCACACATTCCCCAACTGATAATGGCTTCCCAAACAACTGCATTTTAATTTAACAGGTTTATTTGTTCTTAACCTGGGGAAAACAAACCTAGCTAGTGCTTGATGAGAACTATGGATAAGTCAGAGAGACACAGCAGCTAGGTAGGTGCATCAAGAACTGATAACCTAGTCAGTTTCATCAGTAAAGAAGTCTGTCCAACCTGCCCCTCCCCCTCCTTAGATGTTTCAAGACAAAAGGCATTTATTTAAATGTGGTAAACTCAGAAATTTTCCTAGAAAGCATGCAGGGTCCGCACATATTCAGCTGATGCCAGCATTTCACGGTCAGGGCCTGCCAAATCTGGCCAAGGAGAATTTCCAATTCCTCAATAAGATGGCAGTTAGGCTCCTCTCTGGGAAGTTACTTGTTTCAAAGCTAAGGCAGATGGTGCATTTTTTCATTAGGCCCCTCCCCAACTTAGGCTTTGAAAATAATGACAAAAGTCAAGATTTAGGGTTCAGTTCCAGCTGATTTTATTTCCTTCTCAAAAAAAGTTATTTACAGAAGGTATATATCAACAATCTGACAGGCAGTGAACTTGACATGATTAGCTGGCATGATTTTTTTCTTTTTTTTCCCCCAAACATTGTTTTTGTGGCCTTGAATTTTAAGACAAATATTCTACACGGCATATTGCACAGGATGGATGGCAAAAAAAAGTTTAAAAACAAAAACCCTTAACGGAACTGCCTTAAAAAGGCAGACGTCCTAGTGCCTGTCATGTTATATTAAACATACATACACACAATCTTTTTGCTTATTATAATACAGACTTAAATGTACAAAGATGTTTTCCACTTTTTTCAATCTTTAAACACAACAGCTATAAACCTGAACACATATGCTATCATCATGCCATAAGACTAAAACAATTATATTTAGCGACAAGTAGAAAGGATTAAATAGTCAAATACAAGAATGAAAAACGCAGTACATAGTGTCGCGAACTCAAATCGGCATTTAGATAGATCCAGTGGTTTAAACGGCACGTTTTTGCTTATAAAAAAAGTGCAAAAAAGATGTGGTTTACAAGTTAAAGCTACAGGATCCCTTTTTGCTGTAAATGCACCAGTTTTAAAGCCTCTAGACAGAAGAATATTTTGTTAAAAAAAGTGTTTCTTCTTAAAAGCATACAGTGTTTGGCTAAATCTCCTCCCCTCTGTAAGACTGGGGTCGAAGGGTGGACACTGGTGGCAGGTTAAGGGATACTGTCACTTTAAGAAGCCTGCAGATTGAAGTGTAAACATGGAGAAATTAGGGGCTGATTTTTTAAACTGTGTGAGATATTAACCAGCCACCCTATTATAAAATCAGGAAATCCAAACAGCGATTTACACCGATTAACACCCCCTTTATATATTTTTTACAAAAATACACTGAGAAAATAATCAAACGTTTTCATCTCTCTTGTCTTTTTTTGTTTTTTAAAAGTGTCAAAAGTCTACATTTAAATATAAAAAATTAAAAGTTAAAACTCTAGCCCTTCAGTGAAGGAGACGTAAAATGGCGTGGGTAACAATAACTACCAAAAGAAAAAAAAAAAGAAAAAAAAAGAAAGAAAGAAAAGAAAAAGGAAGGAAGGAATAAAGGAAGTAAAAAGAAAAGAAAACCAAATAAAGTAAAGAAATAAGGGACAAAGTAAAAAAAAAAAGTTTGGCCAGTATAAATACGTCCACATATAAAATGGCATCTGATTACATTTACAAGGAAAAAAAATACGAGGATGGAGCATCGGTGAGGGAAAAAAACACGTCTTCTCATTTACACCTAGAAGGAATAAACACATACACACTGAGAAAAAATTTGGTCCTGAATTGTTTTTTAAAGTCCAGCACAGATTTGAGTTGCGTTTGAATCCTTTAAAGAGTTAAGAATGAAAAAAAGCTGGTGATAATTTTGTTTGTAGGAATCAAACATAGCGCCATCTATCTGCTTTTTATATTATCCTACACTATTTTAAAAACTGCTCAACAGTCTTATACAGAAATCTTTAAAAGATAGACAGGATAACATGCTATATTAACCCCACCAGTGAAATAATCCAACACCATCACGATTCCGATTAAGAGAAGAAAAAAACCTTTTTCTTTTTTCCCCCGAAACCACTCGCCCTCCACTGCCCCGGTACCACCTCAGTCTCCTCTCCTCCACGCCCGCGGGCCTGCGAAGTCTCACCTCGCTGACTTCACTTCTGCACCAGGCGGAGGCCCGGAGGCGCCGCCACCTCCTCCCGAACGTGCAAATCCTTGTCAGTTTTATTCTGAGCCCCCATCCAGTTCGTGTCCTTCTGTCCCCCCCGCCCCTCGCCCCTCGCTGGTGTGGCTTCCAAGTATGTTCTCAGGTCATTTCCTAGCGCCGGTCACTCAACATCTGCTCCGGCTGCAGGAGCAAGAAGGAAAAAAGCAAAGGGAAAAAGGAAAAAATATATATTAAAAAAAAAAAA